>CM040126.1:432592987-433071710 GCA_022559845.1 Amorphophallus konjac | reverse complement strand
GGCTAGTGCTGGCCGCACTTGTGTCTGTCGTACGTCCTAGCCCGGTCGAGTCATCCGTCCCGCATCAATTTGGTATCAGAGCGAGTTTGAGTCTAGGGTGTCAAAAAAAAGTGTCATTTACGTCTAGTCATTAGTCGGGTTAAGTCGAGTCTAGGATCATCATATTTCTAAAACAAAATAAAATGTGTCTTTTTACATTTGCATCCCTTTACTCGGTATATCAAAAGGTGTTGTCCGAACGTTAGGCCACGCCTATCGGGAAGGCCGCACACTTGTGCGAGTGATCTTCGGATCGGTTATCTCCGCCACGTACCGAGTCTTGATTTACGTCTAGGGTCCTTAGTGTGTATGCATGTCCATGTCCGCTACCCATAGCCGTTCCCCAAGACCATACGTCCGAGTGGTCAACTTTTGTGGCCAAAATGAATGTCCTCATGGACCGAGCCTTTGGTTTTGCCCCTCTCATTATGAAAGCCGCTCTACCCAACGGGTCCACAACGGAACTCCATTTCACCGATAGGGAGTCGGATAATTGGGTTTCTCTTGACATCGTGGAGTCTCTCTCCAAGACAGGCGAGATTGTCCGTGATGGTGATTTTGCTTGTGTTGAGTTCTATAAGAGGATCGGCTCTGTTCTCTACACCGATGGCGCATGGTGCAGGATCGGCACACTTGCTGGTTCATGCATCATTTTAGGGCAAAAGTGGTTAGGAGAGAGAAGGGCCAATCTTGACTGGGACAAGAGGACTTGCACCTTATGCCCACCATACCTACCCGGTAAGATCACCCTTAGGGACCCCGTATGTCCAGCCACCCAGCCCCAGCTGCCCACTCCACCTTCGGATTCGCGCTTGGAGCCACCTCATCCCGAGCCACCCGTATTTCTAACGGGTACATTATACATAGCCGAGCCGCTTCTTAGTTGGCTCAAGGATGGCTTGGTCCCGCTCCCTTACCCGTCTATGGACCCTACCCTACCTTTGGTGTCCGTCAACTCCTGCCACACAACTTTTCGGTCTAGTCACCATGTCGATACTTTGGATGACCTTATTATGAGATTAGATTCACAATGGGAGTTGACGCATCTTTTGGCCCGAGGCTTTGACCAACCCGCTAGTCTTAGCTTCACCCATCCGGCCTTAGGATCCATTACCTCCGTGTGCACCGTGGGGTGTGTCACCACGGAGATTCTTCTACTCCTCCCGATGCTGGCCGAGTCCGACTTCATTTACTTTTGCCCGAGGGAGGAAGTTTATTTTCTTCACATAACCATTGTCCCGTTCACTATGACGGATGAAGGTGAGCATTCACACCTTCAAGAATTTCACGATTGGGACCGTGTCATGGAGGAACCCATCTCCCGGGGTCATACCTTCTTTGACCCTTTTGACCCCTCCACTAGTGAAGCTCCCGAGCTATCACATTCCCTCCACCTCTTCCAAGGAGTTCACTATTCCACCCATACCCCTCGGTCTATTCGGCAAGCCGTCTCTACATCTAGGGATGATGACGAAGGTAGTTTTGGATCTCCTAGTCCTTCCCCACCCAAATCCCATAGGTCGCCAATGCATGATTGGTACATCTTACGGTGTCTAGGAATCGTCCATTCCGTCAAGCATCGAGTACATCTAGTATATGCATGGCACATATTCGGGTGCCCTGGTCCACCATTGCATATGCATGGTCTACATCACCATAGGTTTGTCTAAGTTCAAGTGTGTGTGTTTGTTTCTATGGTTTGTTTTCTTTCATATGGTTTGCATTAAGTCGTGTCAATAAAAGGCCAGTCAAGCACATATAAGGAGGTAGCCGATGCATGCTACATATTCGTGGATTCAAAGGGAGAGTACGTCTAGGTTAGGGTCATACCTGATTGGTTTCCTCCCGGAGACCGAAAGCCACTATAAGTCCACGATCCCCACCCTTTCCGGGTCAAGAAACAAGTGGGTCCGAATGCGTACGATATTGAACTACCGGGTGACTATGGTGATAGTTCGACGTTTCATGTTTCAGATCTGGTAGCATATTGGAACCCGCGGTGATCCCTAGTGAGCTTTGGGCTTTCTCCTTCTATTGTGAGTGATACACCACCCGAGAGTCCACCTCTTCCAGCCTCAACGCATGCGTATAGATTGTATACTGGATGAGCAGGTGATCACCACAAGGAATGGCGCATATCCACACGTCCTAGTGCGTTGGCGAGGATGCCCCACGATGACCAACACATTGATCACATGCGGAGAATGCAAGCTTCGGGACCCTTACTCGACGGGGTCGAGTTCCTCCCACCCGGGGAGAATTGGTGCGGACACCAGGGCGATCACTTGACACGTCGGCGAATCGACGGTGCCATACGCGGAGCACCAAGTTGACAACATCGACTTCCCTTCAAATTGGGGACACTTTGGCTTCTATTTGGACTCTTTTTAGCATTAAATTGGGCTTGTAATGTCACATTATATGTGGGTTTTCATATTGGGTTGGTTGTAAGGCTCTAAATGGGCCAACTGGTTAAGGCCCTTAAGACTTCATTAAGAAAGGGAGAGGCCTTGGTCCATTTGGATGGATCCATAGGCCATATATGGGCTCTTCATACATGGGCCAACTAGAAGAGAATGGCCTTAAGCCATATTGGCTGGTTGGGCTTGCTTAAGCCAAGGCCTCCAAGTGGCCCATTCATAGCCTAATAAGGGGGGCGCCCCCTTCCTTGTTGTATTAGGCTAGCAACTTTAATTTTCTTCTTCCCATCTCCATTTACCACATGGGAGGCTAGAAAGGCTGCTGGTCATATTCAAATGGCTGCCACCTCCCTCCTTTTTACAAGAAATTCAAAGTTTGGTGAACACCCATGTCCCCTTGCCCCCCCCCTTTCACTTTCACCACTTGGCAAGTTGTAATGGGCTCCCTCCCCTCCCCCCTTATGGTATCCCACGCATCCCCCCAGCCCTCTATAGCTCTTGTAATGCCTATTTAAAGGCTTGTACGTTGTATATGTAAAGGCTAATGATATTTTGTTGAAAGAAAATTGTTAAGAGAGTGATTCTCCCTCTTTCTCTTGCCCTTTCCCTTGGTGTGAATTTCCCAGAAATCTGGTCGTGGACTCGACCTTCTCTTCCCATCCCCCTCTTATCATCTTGTTCCCTCCTATTTATCCTTGATACTACGACAAGATTGCAAGAATTCAGCTCTGGTTTGATGCCGTTTGGAGTTCGGGAGCACCGGCGGTGATTTTTCTCGTGGCGGCGCGTAGATCTGTCCCAGAGTGCAGTCCAGATCTGAGGGTGACTGTGTTTCGGTTTATGCAGCCCAACCACGACGTGATCAGGAGCTGGTGTCTGAAGATCAATTAAAGTATTGCAAGTCATCTTCACGTTGCCTCTCGTTTCGTTGCATTTCAAGGTCTGTGCTGTCCGTGGCGTCAATTCTCGTGAGGTCGCGCAAGAAGATCTGAACAGACTTAGTCCAGATCCAGAGGCGACTTCCCACATCTGTCCCGCCTCATCCAGCCAATATCTGAGAGAGAGGTCTTCAGAGGATTTGTTCCTATGGACGTCACCAACAACCTCCCACAGACGGAGTTCCATTTCGACATCGACAACCCTTTTTCCACCATTTATTTGTCTGTCTGTGCAGTTCTGTGAATACAAAATCAGACGCTGAAAGAAATCTTTGCTGCACCCAGATCTGAAAGGATCTGAATGCGCCCTCTGGAGTGAAGAAACTACGTCCAGTCACCGTCATTCTCCAACAAATGGCACCCCAATCAGACGTCGTGGCTAGGAGTTATAGTCGTCGGAAGATCGCTGCACAGGGTGCCCGGTGTGGACAGAACGAAGTCGACTCGCCCTCGGCGCGCTCGTTCGGCTCCAGCTCGCCTTCCTCGGCTCCGTTGCTTGCTGCCCGTCAAGCCGGGACCTAGCAACCCCCAAACATCATTTTGTAACCCTTTACCTCCCTCTGTGGAGTGGGTTTCCAGATCTGAAATTGTAAAATTAAATCATTTGTATATCGGGGTTGTTCGGAAAACGGCCGGGAATTCTTCCCCACGCCTAGACGTGGAGGTACGCGCTCATTCCATTCTCACATTGCTAATTTAGTATACATTCTATATTGCTGCGTTTGTGAGATTAGGGCTGTTAGCTTGTATCTAAATCACCGTGCTAGTGAGTTGAGAGTGCCCGTTCCGTAGCTCCGATCAAGCACCGAACGCGAATCGGTACCCTAGGCGACGGTGGTTTCTTAATCGCCGCGATCCCCGTGTTTCCCTCGCAAGGGACGATCGCTGGGCTAAAGAGAGAGCGCTGTTGAGAGGCGTCTCCACCCGGAGAATACCACAGTGGCTAGCCGCCTGGCTTGCCTTAACGTGCTAGTGCTGGCCGCACTTGTGTCCGTCGTACGTCCTAGCCCGGTCGAGTCATCCGTCCCGCATCAATGAAATTCCTTTAAGGGGGGAGGGCTATAATACCCCGGATTTTTTTCGGATCATTTTAGTGGGTCTCGAAGTGTATTTTATGCTTTACACGTGTTTTCCCCTAATGTGCCTTCGGAACTCTGTGCAGGGCGAACCGTGGCGTTCTCTGACTCCGGGACATTACCAATGCGTTGTGCTCTTCCCGAGGATCGCGGAGGTAATTTTTCATAATTTTCTGAATTTCTACAATTTTTGGATTTTCTATATATATTAACCATTTTTCTCTCTCCCCCTCTCATTCTCTCTTTCTCACTCTCTCTCATCTCTTTCTCTCCCCCTCTCCCCGGGCCGCCGACGGTGGCAGACGAGGGCGAGGCGGCGATGGCGGGAGGCGAGGAACGGGGAATGGGTCGAGGATCGAGGGCCGGTGGCGCGTGGAAGCTCGGTCGCGGGTTCGTGGAGCGGCGAGGGTTTCGGGGCATTTTCTTCGTGGAGAAATTGAGGCGGTGGCTGATAAGGAACTTGAAATTGGGCTCCCTGTGAGTAGCGATGTGATGAAAACTGATTGAACTGACCTTGATATGATGGAGTTTGTTAAAATTGGGCCTGAGCTTGATGGAATGATGACTGTTGAAATGGAAGTTGTTGGTGATTTTGTTGAAAAGGAGATGAAAATTTTTGATAAGATTGATTTAATTGCATTGCTAAGGGACTGAGGGAACTGAGGGATTGACTTGATTGGATGGACTTGCCTGAGATTTCCAAAAGAATTTAGGGTGATTTCTCCAGCCTGGATTGTAGGAATTAGAATATGGATCATAACTGGGCTTGGAGACTCCCTGAGCAGCAAAAACTTGTTCTTGAATAAAAGGGGGTAATTGGGCCGCTGTAGGACAATCTATGACAACATGATTTGGGCTTGAACACAAGGCACACAGTTCTTGCATGTTTGAATGTGAGCTAGGATGGGAAGAGGGAAGAGAGGGCTCCTGTCTATTCATAGACAAAAGTTGATCTAACTTTTGGGCCACTAAATCCACCTTCTCAATTTTCTGCGCCAATAAATCAACTTTATTCAATTTCTGGGCAAGCGCATTAACATCAAACCTATTCTCACAATCTCCTTGCGTTTTAACTTCATATAGCCCACCCTTCTTAGACGGTCTAATCATTCTCTCATATGAAGAAAGTGAAGCATGACTAATAGAATTTTCACTTAACATCTCAAATAAATCATAAGCTTCATCTTCACTTTTGCTCATAAAGGCTCCCCCACAAGAAGCATCCACCATCTGTCTGTAATTTTCAGTTAATCCCTCATAAAAAGCTTGAACAATTTGCCATCTAGATAGGCCATGATGGGGACATTTCCTTAATAGATCTTTCAATCTATCCCAGGCCTCATGAATTTGTTCTCCAGGATTTTGTGTAAACCCGATGATGGCCCTTCTCATTGTGTTAGTTCTACCAATGGGATAAAATTTCTTCAAAAACTCCTTTTGCATCTCTTCCCAAGTACTGATCGTTCTACCCAAGGAGCCTAGCCAGTATTTAGCTTTATCCTTAAGGGAGAATGGGAAAAGAGTGAGCTTAAGGGCATCATCTGAGAAGTTTTGAATTTTGACAGTGGAACATATTTGGAGAAACTCATCTAGATGTTTATATGGATCTTCATTAGTATTGCCATAGAAGGATGGCAACATCTGGATGGTGCTGGATTTAATTTCATACTGAGCAGCTTGATTCTGTGGTGCTTGCACATAGAAGGATGGCTGATATTGATTTGGAATGAAATAATCTTTCATTTGTTTAGGAGCTTGGATCTGATTTTGGTTATCCATAAGGTTAGGTTGGATTGGGCTTTGAAATGCACTAACCTTTCAATCTCACTAATGGATCCTAACAACTGTGGGTGGAGAGATCTCCTACCTTGCATGCAATGCAAAGGGCCCAATATGAATGATAATTTTTTTTTATTTTTCTTTTTCTCTTTTTTTTTCAAATGCAATAAAGGATGCAATCAACTATCTCCTATATGAATGCCTTTTTTTTTTTAGGAAAACCTTCTAAGGGCGCTTTAACTCCAAGGTACTTCGTGGTACAACCGGCCCGGCGTCCGTGAGGGAATCCCCGGCAACGGCGCCAAAAATTGATGCACACCGACTAGCGTCGTTAAGAAAGCCGTGCCACAATTTAAATAATTCACACTCACTCACTTTAAAAGGTAGAAAATTAAGAATATAGTGGTAAGCGGAGTCGATCCCACGAGGAGAAATAATCCTTATTGAACAAGTTGGAAAAATCACTTTATGCTTTTGAAAACCGAGTTTTGAGTGTGATTAAGACTAAAGAAAATAAACTACAAGGTAAACTTAATTAAAGAAGTTGAGAGGGTTTAAGAAGAGAAATTGGAGGAGATAGAGAGAGAAAATTAAGACAACCACAATATGCGAAAAATGAGTTTTATTACCTTAGGAGGTGGCAAGTACAATGTAAATAAAAAAAGTACAACTTAGAACATGAAAAAGAAAAGAGCTTGAGAGCCAATGGATGAAGAGCAACGCCGCCTCCTTTGCCAAGTCTTGGATGTCGCCCCGCCTAGGATGCCGACGCCGTGAGAAGACTAATGGATGAAGATCCGCCTTAGGATATGAGAGGAAAATAGAGGAAGAAAGAAATAGATGGAGGAAATTTGAAAACAGTGCAAAAGGGTGTGTGTGTTGGTGTGTTTTGAGAAGAAATAGTGAAAAATCAGATTGAAAATAGAGTGTGATTTGGAGGAAGAATAACTTTAAAATCAGGAGGAATTAGGAAAAGTGGAAAACATGAAAGTTGTATAGATGGAGAAGATGAAGAAGATTGATGAGACTTCAGAGTTTAAAAATGAGAGGAAGATGGAGAAAAATAAGGATGAACAGGAGGTGGTCGCGGATGAACAGTGCAGAACTCTAAAAATCTGAACTTTAGAAAATTGACTGTAGCTTGAAAACGGTGAAGATTTGGACGAAGTGGTAAACTAAGAAGTTGAAGAACTTTCAAAAACGCACAACTTTCCTGAAGAACACAGAGAGAGATACGGACCAGAAGGGGGAGAAAAATGATGAAGAATAGAAGGTGTGAAAATCGGGTGAACAGTAAAATCCATAGACAGAACTTTGAAAAACTAATATAGCATAAAAACATGCAAGAATTAGAAGATGAGCAAGAATAAGAAGTTGGAGAAGACTTAAAAATGAAGAACTTTGATGAAGAACTCAACTGCAAAAGATGAAAGGAAAGGCTTCGAAATTAAACCCTAAGGCAGATCTCCAAAACTGTTCTCTTCGTAACCATGCGACCATGGCATCCTTTTAATGGCATTCGGCAGTTTCCTTCGACCGTGGACTCCAATCTTGATGCATATCCTTATTTCCAGCAATGGATCATTACCCCAATAGAGTCCTTACTCATAATAGAGTCCTCCTTTCCACTGTGTCTTCGTAGATAAATCAAAATAAGGAAGATTAGCTCGATCGGGAACTGCAATTGCCGTTTCTAGTTCAACTTTGAATAGCGACTTATATTGGGGCATCTTTTCTTTAAATGACGCCTTAATCTAGGGCGTCCTTTCTTGAACTAGCGACTGCATCTCGGGCGTCAGTTTCCTTGATTCCTCATTTGCTATTTCCACATTTTTCATAAAATAGGAATTGACGACCTTCACTTTGGGCGTCCTTTCTATGATTAGCGACCTCCTCTCGGGCGCTAATTCTTTTCTCTCTCTTTTTTATTCTTTTTCCACTTTCTTTTATCAACTGAATTGACGCCCTTGGAGCTGTCGCTTCTTGCTGAAGACGCGCTCTTGAATCTGTCGTTATTTAAATAGCGCCTTGATCTAGGTCGCTTTTCCTGAAAATTAAAATATCAATCTATTTAATTCCAAAATAATTGTGCAAATATTTAAATATTTCTCACATGGTCTTTTAAGCTCAAAAAGATGATAAAATGCATGAAGACTCAAATAATGTGTGAGAATGTAATTAATGCTCATGTTGCACAAATATACTCAAATAATGCTCAAAGATGATGAATGTGATGTAAATTATGATGTAAAATATAGCACTTATCAGAGCGGCGAGGGTTTCGGGGCATTTTCTTCGTGGATCGGCGTCCACGGCGCGTCGTTTCTTCGGTGGAGGTAGGGAGATGGACCCCCAGCTCGTGCATTCCCTTTCCCGCAAGTTTTGTAGGCCGCGGTGAGCCGAGCGGGCGTATTTGGAGATTTTGGGAAAAATCCATATTTTTGGGGTTGAGCGTCGATCTGTCGTTTCATTGCATTTTTGGCCGATCCGAGACTGTAGATGCATGCTAGGGGCTATTTGGGGGCTTCCCCCTTGTTTTCCCTCTCTCCCGTGGAGGTATGGGGGCGTGTGACGATTTTTGGGTCGTTTCCCGCCGTAGCGTTCTCGGGACGGTGTGACGGTCCTTCCAGTGACCGTCACAGTCTGTAACGACCCAGGGTGGGTGCGTTACGTGCTGTGACGCGCCAGGGTGGGTGCGTCACAGGGTCCTGTTTCGTCGGCAGGGCGTTGGTCACTCTGACGGTCCCACGATAAACCGCCAGAGGGTGTGACGCGCCTGGGTTCGACCGCTATGTCCGTTTTCGTGTTTTCGGACCGTTGGGGTCACGAGTCTCTGACGCGCCTAGGTAGGACCGTCAGAGCATTGTGACGCCCCTGAATGGGAGCGTCAGAGCTGACACAGCCCATTCTTCTGACGCGCCTAGGTAGGACCGTCAGAGGCTGTGACGCCCCGAGGGGTGTGCGTCACAACCTGTTTCGTTCTGTCTTCTAACGCACCAGGCTTGGTCCGTTAGAGACTGTGACGCCCCAGGGTGGGTGCGTCATAGCCGGTGTTGCCTCTCTCGCGTAACGCTCCTGTGTTGGACCGTTAGAGTGCTGTGACGGTCTAGCCTTGGACCGTTACAGCTGTGACAGCCCAAAGGTAGACCGCCAGGCATTGTGTTGCGCCGAAGTGGTTCTTCGTGCTTGCCGCGATCGTTTCGCTTTGTGTAGGTCCCTAGTCGACCCGGTTGCGACCCAATGGTCGACTTGCGGTCTCTTGGATGTCCCAAACACCCCGAGGGTTTTGTGTCCGTGTTTTAAGGGTGTTGGGAGGACCGTGCTACCTCGTTTAGCGTGCCCATGGGTTTGAGGGTCCAGGTGACTCCTCGTGTTTCGGGCTTTTGTGCTACGCTTAATCGAGTCATCGTGTATCGGTGTATGTGCGGTGGGGTCTCCCCCGCATGCCGTGAGTTTTCCTGGAAGATGATTCCCGAGTGGGCCATGTGTTTGGCCTTGGACTGCGAGTCCAGTTATCGGCGTGGCAGCTTGTGCGTTGCCCTGGGAATTGTGCTTATGTGCTTTCCGCGTGCGCCATGTGTGAGGCCTTGGACCGCGAGTCCAGTTGCCCTGCTTGGGGCTAGAGGGTTCCCGTTGTTCCCGTGAGAGTGGGATTCGGTTTGGCGGCCTGTGAGCTGCCTTGGGAACCGTACTTCTGCATTTCTGTGTGGACTGTGAGTCTCGTTTCTCCTCCGACTGTGGTCACCGAGCGACAGTGTTGGTACATGGGACGGTCCCCGTACTTCGTTGGGTTCGGACGTGATTTTCTGTTGACTTGAGAGTCTACTCCTTTAGTGACCCTCCACTAGTCGTAGCCTGTCTGCACGCGAGTGGACCCCCAGGGAGTGGTGGAGAGGCTACCCTGAGGATGGTTTTTAGACTGGTTTTCGTCGGGTCCCTCGTCGGTAGCCAGAGTCCGGCTCCAGGGGAAAACCAATTAGAGGCCAAACCTAGGACGCATGGTCTGTGTGTGCAGACGTGGTTGGGGGCAGTGGACACACGCTGACGAGCGTGACCCCAGCTAGTCACTTGCTTTGCGGTTACTTGTACGGTGTCCGTGCCTCTGGTAGGCGCTACCACGTAAGGTAGTTCACCTGCGGTGCGGTGTAAGTCGTTAGGGGACGCTACCGACTATGCTTCTTGTGGGAGGTACTCCTGTCGAGTCGGGAGTGACAAACTGTCAGCTTCAGTGATTTCGACCTTCGGGTTTTTGGTCGTGTTGACCGTTGAGTTCCGGTTGTTTCACCGTGGCACATGTGTCGGTTTTCGTGCCGTGAGACTAGTGCTAGTGGCTTTACCGAGGTGGCATCTTATTGTGCAGTACCCGCGACCGGATGGTCGGGGTTGCACCTTGGACAGCGTGTCCAGGTTGGCCGTGTCTCGGGAGACAGACCTCTACGGCGGGGTTGCCGTGGGTTTTTACTTCGGTAAGTGGTGCTAGTATGGTCCGGTTCTCGACTGTGAGATCGGTATTTCTCTTTCTGCTTGACCGGTACAGTAGGAGTAGTTGTAGTGCCGAGTTTTGACCGGCCACCGGGTTTACTGTTCCTGCTGTTACTGTTGCACTTGTGGTTACAGCTTTCCGTGCCGCCGTTGTTCTCAGTTGGGATTCCGCGGGATCCCTATTGGGGCAGTGACAGGATGCTCACCCCTATTTTTCAGGTGCGGCAGTTCTTCCTCGTGGTTCGAGGATGCTGTTCAGAGGTTCTCAGTTGCCAGCTCGCCGGGCCGAGTGTTCACTTGGCTTGTGGTACGTTTTTACTGCTTTAGACTGTACTTTCTGTTGGACTGGACTCTGTTGTAGTAGTTGTTTATTTATTTTTATTAATTGTTGAATTATCCTGCTTTATTTCCTATTTCTTTGTGCCTCCACACTCCTTTTAGCCCTTCCGAGCCCTCCCGGCTCTTGGGCGGCGGTTCGAGTCTCGGATTATCGGGTCTCTCCCGGTAATCGAATTCTCGGGTCGTTGCAATCATTCCTGAGAATAGCAGCACCAATAGAAGATCTTGCATTACCTCGGCAGCAGCCATCAGTATTTAGTTTAACATTACCTATAAGGGGGCGAATCCAATACATAAGGGATGGTAGAGAAGAAGAGAACATATCAATCAAATCCATCGCCCAAAGACGTGCTCTTTCTTGGACATTAGAAGCTTTCTTATGGTGGAATCGGGAAGCAATATCTCTAATCATGGTAAGGCTTTGGCAGAGGATGCTTATATGACTAGAGCCACGATTGTCATAGCGAGCTGAACATTTGACTTTCCAAAGATGCCAAGTAACGATAGATAGAATAATACTCGTGCAAAAACCAAAAAAAGTGAGCTACCTAAAGCCATGGATAAAAAGGAAGCAACCAATAGAGTGAACGAGGATACCTAGAAAGGGAGGCAACATCGGTCCTTAAAGAATTGTCAGCAACAAGTAGCCTTATCGCCAGTGATGAGGATGTGATCAATAGTCTCAATGCCAAGAGAAGTGCAACAATGACAACGAGAGACCAGAGGGATGCCAATATTTTGAACAGAAGCATCAACAACTAATCTCTCAAGGAAAGCCCTATAGATAAATATAGAAATTTTCTTGGGCAAAAGAAAACTCCAAATCCACCTTTGTTGTCCTAGTCAATGGGAAGACTTCTTCATCGTTCTACAGTGGCAGAGGGCCACGCTAGGGAGATCCTATATCCCCTATCCTTTGTGTGTTAGTTGCATATATATTGAGCAGGGTATAGCTGAGAGCAGAGGAGGCATGTTTGATTACATGTTTTCAGGTCGGGAGAGGCAACAAACCTTCAATATGTAGATGACACCATCTTGTTCTTAGAAGAGGATGAGTCACAACTCTATGTGTTTAGGTGGATGCTAGAGTTGTTGGAGGAAGCTAGTGGACTTAAAGTTAACTTCAATAAGAGCCAGTGGGTGGGAGTGAACATGAATGAGAGGGCACTACAGAGGACGTTCTGCATTCTTGGGTGCCAAGTAGAATGCTTTTCCCTTACCTACTTAGGCCTTCCAATGTCTCCCGGGGGCCCTCCCTTGTAGTGGGTGGAAGCCCATGGTGCAAAGATTAGAGTCCAGACTAGTTACTTATTAAATAAAAAATAATAAAAAAATACATAAAAGAATATAAAATTTATAATCTTGTTAAATTAATTAGAGTTTTAGATGCTAATTTATTTATATTTTTAAATTTTCTAATTAAATAAAATAAGATATTTTTAATTTTCTAATAAAAAATAAAAAATTGAAGGGAGAAAAATGGGTCGGGATAGGTCGAGCTGACTTACGTGCCGAAGTCAAAGCTCGAGCCCGACCTATGGGCCTAGTCGGACCAACACTTTAGGCCCGACTAATGGGCCACAGGTTGAAAAGGGTTTGGCAGCCTAACTCGAAATCAAGCCTAGCTGAGGGCCCGTCGGGCCGGCCCGTTCTATTGACAGCCATAGATAGGTGGTGTGGAGACTTCCATTCCAAGTCTTTTTGTAACAATAGCATCACCTATGGCTTCTGTTCCCAGTCCTTTGATCCTCTCTTGTCAGGAGGTACTTGGGCACCAACCTTCAAGAAGAGCTTTAGGTTGGAGGAGATGGAGCAAGTTAAGGACCTTCTATGCCTCCTCCTCGACTAGCCCCACAGCTAAATAGAGAGGACGAGCTGTGGTGGAGATGGGGAGAGCAAGGTGTGTTTTCTATCAGTTCATCGTATGCTCTCATCTCTGATAGCGAGGTGCGACACCAATTGACTTCTCAAGTTTAGTCTCCTAGGAGCCGACTGAAGGTGAAGGTTATTGTGAGCGACGTCACGTGGTTCCGGGAAACGGAGAGAGGACGCGGAGCGCGCGGGCTCCTCTTTTTGTTTGTTTTATTGTTTTGCTGCAACACAGAGATGATAGAGAAGAGAGAAGGGGCCACCACGGGAGATTGCTCCGGCGGGGCGAGCGGGACAAGTATAATATAGCAAGATATGGAGTTCAAACGGCCATAGCGGGAAGAGACTCGCCGCGACCTCGGGGGGACGGGAATGGTGCAGAAATTAAATAACAAGAATTGAAACGGCCATTGGGGAAGTGACTCGTCGCGGCCTCGAGAATATGAGCAGAATATAGCAGAATATAGAGAGAATATAAGAACGGAAATTTAAACGGCCATTGGGGAAGTGACTCGCCGCGGCCTCGATGATATGAGCAGAATATAACAGGATATAAAGAGAATATGAGAACAGAAATTTAAATGGTCATTGGGGAAGTGACTCGCCGCGGCCTCGATGATATGAGCAGAATATAACAGAATATAGAGAGAATATAAGAACGGAAATTTAAACGGCCATTGGGGAAGTGACTCGCCGCGGCCTCGATGATATGAGCAGAATATAACATGATATAAAGAGAATATGAGAACAGAAATTTAAACGGCCATTGGGGAAGTGACTCGCCGCGGCCTCGATGAAAAGATGTGATCGACAGGGGGCGAAAGACCCCAGAATAAGAAAGTGATCGCGCCTACCTCAAGAGCGGGAGATGGCGGGTTGCTTCTTCCTCTCCTTCCGGCCGGCCGACGGAGAGGGCTTTCCTCGGGTACCCTTGCAAAACAACGACAAACAAGTAACAAGTGGATTAGAAAGATGAAGGTGTAGTATTCAAATCCTTGCGGTAAAAATAACGAAATGATGGCAAGACACACACCTGGTTGGTGTTATCTTTTAAACCCCTCTCGGACTCGAGTAGGAGGAAAATGAGATGATGGATGCAAGAAGTATAAGAGAAGAGGCACCCTTGTGAAGGGGGATAGAGGGTGCAATATGATGAATGTAAAGAACTATGGAGAAAAAGGGGAAGAAAAGGCTTATTGGATGAGCCGAGAGTGAAATCCGGCAGAGCTCCGGCAGCGTGGGGACGACGTGGAAGCGCGGTGGATGAAGACGACCTTCCTCTCGCGAGCGTGAACACCCGAGAAGCCGGCAGAACCTCCACCTACAAAAGAACCCACGGGTTAGATAATGACTCCGTAGCCTCTGGGCTCCGGCAGCCTATCGGATCACTTCAAAGCTCCTCCAGAACTGAGGGGGTGGGCCTCTATTTATAGGGCTCCGGAGGGTGGAGGCGTCCAGGACCCTGGACACCTCCATCAGGGCCGAAATAATATTTTATTCTATTTTTATTTATTTTTTTAGAATATTTTTGTGGAGGCGTCCAGGGTCCCGGACGCCTCAAACAGGTCCACCGAAAACCGACGACGGCCGCACGCGGTTTGGCACAACGCGTGGTTTTGTGAGCGGCGCCTCGTGATTCAAAAATGGGCGCGTCCAGCTGACTGGACGTCTCTAAAATTTGGATTTTTTCACACACGACAAACCGTCGTTCGGTGGCCGGCGCCCGTGATGGATGTGATGGAGGCGTCCAGGGGCCTGGACGCCTCCAAAAATGTGTTATTTTTATTGTGATTTTGTCTTTTATGCCAAGGCTGGCATTTTAATTTTTTTATGTTTATTTTTATGGAGGCGTCCAGGGGCCTGGACGCCTCCATTAATATATATATTTTTTTAATTATTTTTTGTCTTTTTTATGCCAAGTGGCATTCTACAAATATTTTTTATTTTTATTTTTATGAAGGCGTCCAGGGGCCTGGACGCCTCCATTAATATACATATTGTTTATTTTGTTTTGGGCCCTGAGAAAATAATAAAATAAATTAAAATCATGGGGGCGTCCAGGGGCGTGGACGCCCCCATTAAGACCCACCCGGGTCCTTAGATCAGGCGTCGGCGGGCGCCCGGCAGACACCCTTCTTGGTTCCGGAACCTCTTGATGCGTCTGACTAGTGTTGATGCCGTCCGAATGCCGTGACGAGACGATTCCGGATGCCGAAAAGGGAGGAAGAAGACTCAAGAAAAGGAAGTACTCAAGTGATTCGAAATGCGTAAGCCGTCGCGGGGCGTCGTATAGTAATATGAGACTTTCTCAGGAGACGTCAGGAATGGCGCGTCTATAGCTGCCCCGTCTTGGCGTCTGCTTTGCAAGGGAGCGACACGTAGTGGAATGGTATCGAAGTGGAGTGGAGTGAAGTGGGAGCGGACTGATAAGTTGATGCCAAGGTGTGATGAGACACGCTTTTGACGTTACTGTTTGGAATCTTTCCTGGAGTTTCAATGAGGCGACCTTGAAGAAGGTCTTTCAAATATTGACGATTGCTTGGACGGAGATCAAATAAGGGAGGGTGAGATGTGCGCTCAGGCACGAAACAAAAGGAGACCAACTTCTCGGTGTGGAAGTACCTGGGTCATAAACCGGAGGTTTCACCTTTGGGGAGCGGTTACCAGCCAATGTGGAAGTGCTGCGGCCAAGGTGGGTCGAAAAAGGTAAAGGAATATCTGAGGGTCTGTCCAAACAAGGGTCTCCTTTGGAAGAGCAGCGTCGAGGCTGTCTCAAGGAAACTCGGTATTTCATTCGGAGTGGAATATCTCATATTTGTGGGAATTGAAACACAACGGCTTTCACAATCGAATCACTTGAATGATCTTCCGCAATAAATCAAAGTCCTATATGAATGCATGCTGGGTTTAAAGAAAAATTCAAAACAAACTAAAATAGAAAATAACCAAGGATAATATTGTTAACTTATGAAGGACGGGTCAGGATACCGACCCGGTGAACTGATACTGGGCTGGGGCCCATTTATCCGCGCATCAACTCACTGAATGGAACCGTCGTCCCCATTCTATCACAAATTGACGGCCTATCCGTACAACCCAAATTCTTCCGGGATCATCACCGTTTTTGTTGAAGGGGAACTCAGATCCCAGATTCGTTCGGGCCGCACGGTCCTCGGCATGTTCTAGTAGCGTACGTATCATATACTACGATGCATGACATGGTGGGACCAACCAATGAAAGGTGGGACAGGAGATAGGACAAAGACGTCCGTTAGTAAAACCTGCACAGGCCAGCAAAGGTTAGCAACATCATAAAGTAGCAAAATCATAGCAGAATCGCACCACAGTTCAAAGGAGATCCATACAAAATCCTGATAGCGACCGCTGATGTGACATGTTCTGTCCTGTAGCGATCTTCCCTTCCTATAAGAACTCCCCTTAGGCTAGTTCATTCAAATGCACCAAGGTGGGTTTTGGAAGCTCAGGAGAGGAAGGAGAGGAGAATCTAGAGATTTCAGGATGGAAGGAGAGTCTTCCCGCGTTATGAAGAGGAGCAAGCCTAGCAGCGAGATTAGGCGACTTTCCGACCTCGAGGGTCATCTGAGTGGGACGATCATGTCGCATATGGTAAGCTGACTCTTTTCAAATTTCTCCACGTGAACCTTCTTCTTACTTCCTTCATTTCTTCTTCTTTCCTCTTCCAGCCATATCCACTCTTCCCAGGCCCGAGGAGGTTTTCCAAGCTGCCATGGCTTTCAAAGCTGACTTCCAATATCTCCATTGGCATGAGGGCCATACTCTCGAAGTGGCATCTGCAGGGGCTCCTTATTCACGCCAAGCATTACGAGAAGATTCGTATGGACTGGGCGGCTATGGGCGCACTAGTGGAGATCTGGCATCCCCAGACCCACACTTTTATCTTCCCGACCTTCGAGGTGACCATCCTCCTCGAGGAGGTGGAACTTCTGCTCGGATTGAAGAAATTCAAGAGTGACGGGAAGGTGAAGGCTATGCGGATGCTGACACAGGGGACTTCTTAAAGCGTCCTTGGAAGCTTCATGCCGCCCGACGCAGCCAGAAAGGTCCGTACTTAAAAGGGGATCGATCTCCAAAAGCTTGCGGAGTGGGTCATGGACGCCCTGAGAGGGTCACCAGACGATGACTATTTGGAGGGAATCATGAAGGGGTTCACCATTTGTCTGGCGGGTGCTCTCTTGTTCCCTTATACCGACAACATGGTGGAGGAAGACCAACTGGGTGCTATCTGCGGGATCTGGCGTGGAAAGAGGGTGGGACCCGCCGTCCTTGCCTATCTTTACAGCGGTCTTACTGCCTCGAGCATGGGTAAGCCTCCATTTGGTTGTGCACTTGTCTTGAATTGCTGGTTGGATTTGCATTTCAAATTCGACCACCGCGAGGGAATGCCAACCGCTTCGAAGCTCTTCCAACATAGCCCTCTTCATCACATAGCCGACGTGTTAGGCTTCGGTGGTACCGTAGTGAACCACGTTCCGTGGCTGAAGAAACGTGAAGACTGGCGGTCTCACTTTCGCACCGTGACACAAGGCTTCTTTACTTGCGCACCGGCATGTTTGCTTTCGCTAGATCTCCTCATGAGGTCTTCTCCCGAAGTTGATCTTCAACTGATCGGCGCGACCGAGTTCGTCCTTTATAATGCGCATCGGTGCTGCCTCCAGATTGGCATCCCACGCCATTCGTTCCCGCCACCGACTGGCATTGTTCCTTTGAAGAAAAGGGAGTTGGGCACTGAAGCGGACGCGAAGGAAGCGAAGGCCATTAAAGCTCCCTGGAAGACAAGTGTTGCGGGAAAGGCCTTAGCGCACGTGGTGGAAGAATGCGAGCCGTGGAGGGCTTATGTAACCGAACTGGGGAAGTTAAGGCCTAAGGTGCCTAAATCCCTGATGTAGTTCACTCTGCTTTTCTGATGGAATAAAATCTGGCATGGATGTTTTGGACCTCCGTTAATTATTATCTTTTTTGTGGTTTTTCTTTTTCTTTGTGTTTTTTATTTTGTTTGGATTATATTCTTATCTTTTTTTCTTTTATTTTATATATATATATATATATATTTATTATGGGGGCGTCCAGGGGCCTGGACGCCCCTAAGTTTTATTTTTATTATTTTATTTTTTTTGACAATTTATTTTTGGGGGCGTCCAGGGTCCTGGACGCCCCTATTTTGATTTTTTTTATTTTTTTATTTGTTTTATTTATGGGAGCGTGCAGGCGCCTGGACGCCCCTATTTTTTTGAATTTTGAAAAAAATAAAAGAGTGTGGGGGCGTCCAGGCGCCTGGACGCCCCAATAAAAGGTCAATCTATATATAGGGGGGAGGGCTCCCCCCTACTCACTTATACTGTTCATTCTGACCGTCCAGCCACTCCAAACGACCCATTCTTAGTCCCAATGGACCGAGGAGGATCGAGCCAGGGTCCAGAGAAGCGGAAACGACTGGCTCGTCGTGCGAGGAGGTTGAGGGATGATGCCGAGGAGGCCGCAGCAGAGGAGATTGCTGCGGAGGAGGGGATGGAGGTGCCTCTCCTGGCCGCGGAGGCTGCTGCGGGCGCTGGCGACGCGGGAGAAGACGAGCACGATCCGGTAAGCCCCTCGGAACTCTCACTCTGTGGTTCAATAGGCTAAACGGACGGGTGAGAGGCTGTGAGAGAAGGCCGGGGAGTGAGGGAAGGAGGCGTCCAGGGGCCTGGACGCCTCCACATTTTCTTTTCCTTTTCATTTATTTATTTATTTACGAAAAGTAATAGAAATATAATAAAAATAAGGAGGCGTCCTGGGTCTAGGACGCCTCCATGATAATATATATATTATTAATATATTTTTTTTCTTGTTTTGGTTTTTGGTTTTTTTCTAAAATAAAGGAAAAGGAAAGGAGGCGTCCAGGGGCCTGGACGCCTCCACAAAAAATAAATATTTTAAAAAGAAAAATAAAATGAATAAGTAGTATATACAGTGTTATTGTTTATTACTATTCATGATGCTGATGTGTTCTTTGTTGGTTTTGTGGTGTGCAGGGCGTGATGAAGGGCCGGATCAGCTGGTCCCTGGTGGTGGCAGCATACCGCGGGCTGCCGAACTTCCAGAGGGCGCGTGTGGACTCCATGGGCTTTGGAGCTTTCCTTAGGATCGAGCCCTTCCGGCTCGACCTTCCTCTTATCCAGGCATTGAGGGAGCGGTGGCATGCGCCGAGCCGAGCGTTTCTGATGCCCTGGGGGCACATGGTGCCGTCACTGGAGGACGTGGCTCGGATCACCGGGCTACGGGTGGACGGAGAGGCGGTGAGCGGGGTCACCTACCCCGACTACCGAGAGAGTGCCCTGGACCTGCTGTGGTTAGAGACGAGCGTGACTGACAGGGACAGCAGGGTAGTTGACCGAGTGGAGATCATGGAGGCGCTCGGATTCGTCGACCCGCGCCAGCGGGTTAGCGAGACTGGAGCGGAGTTTCTGGCACGACTGGAGGGAGACGCTCGTGCAGCTTTCACCCAGGACCCGAGCGAGCGGGAGCTGGTGGATCTAGACCTCCGGAGGTTTCTTTTCTTCTTCTTGGGCCGCCTTCTGCTGGGGACGAAGGGGGATGGCATCCACTGCCGCTTCCTCGGGATTCTGGCGGACCTTGACAGAGTGGGGCACTACGCGTGGGGGGCGGCTCTGCTTGCCCATTTGATTGCTGATCTCTCCCAGACTTCGGAGAAGGAGATGACAGTCAGTGGCTTCGCACCTTTTCTTCAGGTAAACATTTTATTTATGCATTCCCACAGTTAAATATGTAATTATTGTACTAATGATGTATGATGGATGCAGGTGTGGAGCTATTACTATTTCCCGATGGGGAGGGCTAGGCATGGGAACAGGAGGGCCGTGCCTCTGGCGCGGCAGTGGAGGCCGGTCGTGGTTGCAGCACCCCACGGCTACCAGCTGGCGTCACTTCGTCGGGAACTGAGCGAGTATCCCGAGGCCATTGTATGATGCGTATGATTTTTTTTGTGTTTATGCATGTGACTGAATGGTAACTAACATAATGTATGTATGGTGATGCAGGTGGTGTGGAGGCCCTACCTGGGCATGGGCGATGCTGGCCAGCCCTGGGTTGTAGCGGGTCTTCCTCGCTTCAGGCGGGACGTGTGGGTCCATTGCCTGAACGAGATTGAGCCGCTGCGGCTTAGACTGGTCATGAGGACGTTGGGGCTGACCCCGGAGTGGGTTGACGTAGATGCGCCGGCCCGCATTGGGCGGAAGACCAAGGGGAAGGCGAAGATTGTGGACTGGCGTACGCGCTTCCCAGCATAGTACCAGGACTGGCAGCAGGGCGGGGTCCCAGTGGTGTCCCATGTACAGGACATCACAAATTACATGAGACGATATCGAGCTACGTACGGAGACCGCCTCTCCTTCGGCGGTATGGCAGGGGTAAGTGTGAAATGAAAATGCTTCACCCTTCTATATGTATATGCATGTGGTACTGACTTATGTGTAATGCAGGATGCTCGTGACAACATGATTGCCGACCTGCGGGCCCAGCTGGCGGACGCTAGGCGGCAGTTGGTGGCCATCCGACAGGAGTTGGAGATCCTGGTGAGCCTATGCAATGCATTTTTTATGACCTGGATTTTTTATGCTTAGCCTTTGACTGACGTTTGCCTCGTGTTTCAGCGGGCCCACCAGACAGCGGCAGCCGGGATGGCTGGTGGAGCGGGTTCCAGTTCACGGGGCCCTCCTCCGGAGGTTTCTGCCCTCCAGGAGCAGCTGGCGTATGCGGTGGCTCGGGCTGAGGAGGCCGAGCGTGACCGCGAGGCTCGAGTGAGTGCTTGCTTGGCCCTGACCCTCTTCTAGCTGCTTTCCTTCTATCACTGTTCTCTAACGGTGCATGCGTGCTTTGACAGGTGGCCAAGATTCGGGAGGCCCTGGCCCGTGCTGTTCGTGCTGAGCAGGAGCGCGATGCCTGGGTGGCAGAGCGCGATGCCTGGGTGGCAGAGTGTGACGCCCGGATTGCGGAGCTGGAGGAGGAGCGTCGACGGGAGGCTGAGGAGCTCCCTCGTGACGTGCTGGATCTGCGGATCGCCCTCGAGCTGTCGAGGAGGGAGGCGGTGAGAGAGAGAGAGGAGAGGGAGAGGGATAGGGAGACCATGGAGAGAGAGAGGGAGTGGGATAGGGAGACCCTAGAGAGAGAGAGGGAGAGGGATAGGGAGACCAAGGAGAAAGAAAGGGAGTACAGGATGGCAGAGCGATATCGAGATTGGGACGAGAGGAGAGCTCTGGTGGCCCAGGTGTCGGAGCTCCGGCTGAGTCTTGGCACGGCGGAGGGGAGACTCCGGGAGAGTGAGGAGCGGTATCAGAGGGCGAAGGAGCGCGGGGCGCGACTTCGTCAGTCCGGTTCCTTTTCTGTGGGCAGCTTTCTAGTTTCTTCGGTCGAGCAGCGTCGCCGCACCTTGGAGGCTGGCATGGTGCCACCTGGAGAGACGAGCACGGCTTCTCAGGGTTCGCAGAGGTCGCAGAGGCCCCCTAGGGATCCCCGTCAGAGGGGGGAGGAGAGAGATGACCAGGAGGGGGATGGTGAGAGTTAGAGAGTTGCTTGTACACTCCACCCTCTCCTTACTGCATGATGTACTTTCGGCTATTATATGAAATGAAAATGGCTTTCTTGTGTTGTGTGTACTTTTCCTTCCTGCGCTTTCTTTCACACCACGTTGTTCACGCTTCACGGGACTTTGCCCTGGACAGGAGGGAACTACTTTGCATGGAGGGTTTTTGTTCCTCCCTTTTTTTCACTTCCTTTTGGGCGCGTCCAAGCGCGAGGACGTGTTTTAATCCTCGAATTCAAATTTAAAGCGACGGGTGGCCTTTCTTCTCCCGTGCCTTACCCGTAAACGAGTCCGCCTTCCGCCGAAACTCGCTTGCCCCCTTTCGTCTTCCTCCTCTTTTGATCGATGGAGTTCGGTGGGCCCGACCATGGTGAAGGTGGAGAGGGACGAGGAACTCCTCGCCCGAGGAGGGACACGCAAGAACATGGAACGACGTCCATGGAGGAGGAAGGGCCGCTTCGGGCCCCCGAGGGACCCGAGGGGCCCGATGGCATGGGAGGAGGTGAACACGGCTCGGTGAGTGCTTGGTTTTCCCTTCTTTGATCTATTTTGAGTTTTGAAGCGGGCCGCGCGAGGGGGGAAAGGGTTCGGTGAGTGTCGCACTTAAATGATGGACGCGTCCTAGACAGGGGACGCGTTCTTTTTGACTGATGTGGGACCCCTTTCTTGGTGCAGGACATGGCGAGGACACTCGGCCTGGCCGATGAGTGGGCGAGTGCGGACGAGCCGAGCCGCGTCAGGAGGGAGAGTCGCGGTAAGGCGAGGCTCGAGGACTGGCCCGTATGTCTCCCTGGACAGTAAGGGGGTGTACTGGTGCAGGATAGCGCCGAATTCCTGCGGCGGCAGAGAGAGAGTTATGCGGTGCTTCCCCAAGCTGGGGACACGCGTGGCATTGGCGGCTCGCGCGCCCAACTGTCAGAGGTTAGGCGGCAGCTGGCCGTCGCTCAACATGAGCTGTCGCTCCTGGTAAGTTACGTGCCGCACTTTTATCTTCAGATTTGGAGTTTCACTGACGGCCATTGTTTATTTTGTTCCAGCGTGCCCAGCAGACAGCGACGGTGGGAGTGGCTGGCGGCGCATCTTCCAGTTCCTCGGCCTCTTTTCTCGAGATTGCCTCCCTCCGGGAGCAACTTGCCGGTGCGGTGGCCCGCGCGACCCGGGCGGAAGAGAAGCGTGATGCCTGGGTGGCGACTGTAACGGAGCTGCGACATCGCGGTGAGGAGAGGCCTTCTCCAGACATCCTGGAGCTAAGGGTTCTTCTGCAGATGATGAGGAGAGAGGCAGAGAGAGAGAAAGCCGAGAGAAGGTCCGAGCGACAGCGGGATCAGACCGAGAGGAGGGCCTTGGAGGCCCAAGTGAGGGAGCTCCAGCTGGGCCTTCAGGCCGTCGTGCAGAGGCTAGGAGGGATGGAGACGCGCTACGAGAGAGCGCGAGAGTTCGGGGAGCGACTCCGACTGTCTGGTCGCTTTGCCGCTAGTGGCTTCTTCGCCACGCCAGGGGAGGAGCAGCGAGTCACTGCTGCGGAGCAGGCGCCAAGAGGCGAGGCAGGTGCTGCTGCACGAGGATCCTAGAGGCTTCTGAGGGACCCGCACCTCAGGGGAGAGGAGAGGGACGCCTAGAGGGACGAGCATGAAAATAATGTCAAGAGTTGGCGAGCTAGTGGACCCACCACCTCTCTATGATTGTAGTGTTTATGACAGCTTGTGTAGAATTATGAATGGAGTGATTTGATTTTCTGCTGCTTGTTTGTTCTCTTGTGCGTTCCTTCTTCCCTACGCTTCTCCTCCTTTGCACTGTTCCATGTGATGGGTCTGCCGAGACTCCGCTCCAAGCGGAGAATCGCGTCTTGTTGTGACCATTTTCCACGGGAATCTGCCGTCGAAGTCAATACTGACGGCCCTAGTTTCTTTTCCCGAATGCTGTGTCAAATTTTGCGGACGTCCTCCAAATCATGATAGGGTATCCCTAGACAACATAGGGGGCTAGTCGTCATATTCTTCGTCCAGTCAATCACCCTGTGCGAGCGGTGAAACGACACATGGGACCGCTTGGCAGGTGCCTCATTGCGAGGGCTATCATTGACAGGTGATGGAGGCAATCTTGGTCTGCACTCCTTCCATTTCTATAAATTCTTGTCCCTTTTATCTTCCCAGGTATATCGAGAGCTAACTCGAGGAGCACAAATTTTCACGGGAGAGGAGGAGTTCAAAATTCCGAGAGTTGGATGGAGGGCGAATCTTCCCACTCCTCGAAGAGAAGCAGGTCCAGTGGTAGTAGTTCCAGGAGGCTTTCGGACCTCGAAGGGCACTTCAGCGAAAGGCCCCAATCACAACTCGTAAGCCAAGTTTTCCTGCCCTTTTTTCCGTTCTTTTTCCTTCCTTTCTTTCTGACCAAACCTCCTCCCCATTCCCTGTATGCGTAGAGTGTGATGAAATCACAGATCTCATGGGAGTTGGTAGTGGCAGCGTACAGGGGCCTCCCAGATTTTCAGAAGGCCAGGCTAGACGTGATGGGATTTGGCACCTTCCTTCGGATCGAGCCGATCCAGCTCGACCTGGTCCTGATCCAAGCCTTGTGTGAGAGATGGGACCCAGTGAGTCGGGCATTCCTGATGCCCTGGGGGCACATGGTGCCCAGCTTGGAAGATGTGGTCCGAATTACGAGTCTCAAGGTGGATGGCGAGGCAGTGACCGGAGTCACTTACGCGGACTACCGAGAAGGTGCCCAGAAGTTACTGGGTTTGGACCTAGATGGTCGGAAAAACAGGTCGGTAGCTAGGGCGTCCCTCATGGATGCATTAGGGCTCACCGACACTCGTCGGCGGGACGACGAATCCTCAGAAGAGTTCATGGAAAGGATGGAAATAGGATGCCGTGCCGTGTACTGCACAGATTTCGGCAACTGGGAAAGATGTAACATAGATTTGAGGAGATTTCTCCTCTTCCTTTTGGGGAGATTGGTACTGAGCTCGAAAGGGGACGGTATCCAATGTTGCTTCCTGGAGCTGCTGTCAGACCTTGAAAGAGTAGGGTACTATGCCTGGGGAGCTGCCATGCTGGCACACTTGTTTGCAGGCCTATTCCAAGAAACGGATCGTGAGATGACTGTGAGTGGTTTCACACCATTCATCCAGGTATTTTTTTGGTTTTGCTTGTTTTGTATTTTTTTTGTTGTTTTCGCAAGGTACTGATGACCTGCGCCGAGCAGCTATGGAGCTATTATTACCTCCCCATGGGGAGAGCTCGACATTGGCGACCCGTGATGGTGCCGCTAGCCAGGCGGTGGGAACCCATCATGAGTGCGGCACCCCTAACCTACCAACTGATGGTGCTAAGGCGAGAGCTACAGGAGTTCCCTGCAGCGATGGTAAACTGGAGACCCTACTCAGACATGGTCGATGCCGACCAGCCGTGGGTTCTAGCAAGTCGTGCCCGGTTCGGACGGGAACTATGGATGCACTGCCTGAATGAAATCGAGCCGCTTCGGCTACGATTAGTTATGAGGACTTTAGGACTGGCTCAAGAATGGGTGGATTCAGCTGCGCCACCTCGTGTCGGGAGAAAGACGCGAGGACCGGCGACCTGCATTGACTGGCGCGTGCGGTTCCCTGAACAGTGTGAAGACTGGCAACGGGGTGGCACGATTGTAGAATCGCAGGCGCGGGATAGCGAGGACTACTTGCGTCTATATAGGACAAAGTACGCAGAGCGGCTCCAACCCCGGGGACTTGTGGAGGTAGGTTTCCCCCCTTTTTTCTTTTCTTCTTTTTCCCCTTTTGGTTTTCTGGTGGAAATGCTGACTTGCATGGCTGCAGGATATCCGTGATACCATGATAGCGAATTTACGAACTCGCTTGGCAGAGATGGAGCAACAATTGGGCGATGCCCGCGGAGCTATGAGCGCCTCGGTAGGTGTGCACTGCGTTCTTTAATTAAAACCCCAGATTCCAGATGTTGGCTGCTAATTCACGCGGTCGTAGCATGCCCAGATTGGCGCGGCTTCCCCAGCGACGGGAGTAGGTGGTACCTCCTCCAGCTTGTGGATTCCTACCTCCGAACTTAACTTGCTTCATGAGCAACTTGCTCACGCCACGCAGCGTGCTGCGGAGGCAGAAGGGATGCTCCGTATACAGGTAAAAGTTTCAGCGTTGAGTTCTCTTTGTTTACGCCTTATCGCGTATCTGAGATGGTACACTCGGCAGGAAAAGGAGACGGAAGAAGCGCTTGCCCAAGCTGCGCAGAAGGAGGCTAGGATAGCAGAACTGGAGAGGGAACTGCGGCGTCATCCTGATGACGACTCTTCCAGGGATGCTATGGAACTGAGGATCACTCTCCAGTTGGAGAGGGAAGACCGTGAGAGAGAACGGGCAGAGAGAGAAAGAGACGCAGAGAGAGAAAGAGCCAACAGTTTGGCTGAAAGGGAGGAACGAAGGGCCATGGAGGCCCAACTATTCGAACTTCGAATCAGCCTTGGTCTTGCTGAACAGTGGCTGAGAGATGGTGAGGAGCGCTACCGAAAAGCACGAGAGCGTGGCTTTCGTATTGGTAGCTTCTCTGCTACTTCCGTGGATCAACGCCGGGATGTGGGAATAGGAAGGGGTGTACAGAGCGGTAGAAGTACCGCTTTTCGTAGTTGGGTAGCACCTTTGAGAGCGTTTTGCCCGGAGAGTAGTGGGACGAGTGATAAAGAGAGAGAGGGCGGAACTTGATGTAATTTTTTTGGTTTTTTTTTTAGAATAAAATACAAGGTTCGGTTTGTTTGTTTTTCACTTTTGCTTCTGTTGCCTGAGTCCCTGCACACATCACTGAAACAAACAAATCAGAATTTCTGTTCTGACTTGGCCCTTTGCTCAATAAGCAAATGGTCACTGTGACTGTCCTTGATGACTGGTCAAGGGGCCAAGCCTTTATTTAACGAAGGCAAGGGAAAGATGTGGTGATGATAAATGCGATAGGCAAGCACACGAATGCAAGCGGTATTAAAAGTGAGATGCTGCACGCAAATGCAATCATGCAAAATTAATTTGTTTTCTTTTTTATATTTGGCATTTTTTTTGTTTTATCATAAAAAAGATTTTTTGTTTGCAAATATGTACATTTTCTCTTTTCCATTTTTTTTGTTGCTTTTATCATTTCAATTTTTTTGTTGCTAACGCCCGGCAAGCACCCAAATGGCACCTAACCTACGTGAGACAGGGGTTTCTTACTAACCTCCCAGGTATCCTAAGTGCACATCTAGGTTGATTTGGGCCTCTAGACCCCTCGAATGATGATCCCGCCGGCTAAGACTTACCCTGATGACAATACCGTCATGCCATGCTTAGGCTCCCAGTTGCTTCCGACCACAGGGATTCTCCCAAAAGATGTTTGAGGTAAAAGATTTGCCCGACCCGGGTCTGTTTCCTCACAACTCTAGATGGTATATGATGGAACACCCTGGAACCCTAACGACCAACCGCGCGACGCTGACCCGGAATCAGACGCCGTCGCACCCATAGGTGACGCGCTTGCATTGGCCTAAGCCCGAGGTTAAACAAGAAGACATCAAGGCGGTAAACATGGGTCTTGACCAGCCAGAAACACAGAGACTCCTTCGCAGCGATAGCTTTTGCTTTTCAAAGTAGGCAACCAAATGTGTATATTAAAATAAGGTCGCAGACCCTAGGCAGTTTTCACCCTTCAGAAACTCCATCGAACCTTCATCTTTAGAGGGAGAAGGAAGAGCGTAGGGGATAAACCTCCTGAGAGGACCGGCAAAGCCGTTAACCCGGCGAGCGAATAAGGGCCCATTAACTCTTTCCTTTCGGACAACTTCGGACCAAATCTCGAGCATTTACATTCCACGGCCCCTTTTGTGGATTCAGACTTTTACTTTGAGGGGTTCCGTTTATCGCAACAGGCACGGTCACGACCAGGCTTTTCTCTTGATTTTGACTTTGTATTTCTTTTTGTGAGGGAGATATAGTCGTTTGACGTTTGTGGGCTCCCTTTTTGTATGCCTGCGGGGACACTGCCCTCTTCTCGTGCACTGATCGATGCTCGAGGAAATGGATCCTACTCTTGCCCTTGGGGTTTGAGTTTCGGTTTCTCATGCTCAGCGTTTTAAGGGCGCCGACTGTCTCATTTGGTCGAAGAGAAAAGAATAAAGATTACAGCTTCCGGAGATCTTCTAGGTGTGGCCCTACCGTAGGTGATGCTACCAACTTTTTTGAATAAAATACATAAGTGAACACATGTTAGCTTCCTTCGAGCGAGCATAGGCCGACGTGGCCGGACAGGGGTCTCCACGGTTCTGGCAAACCAAGACCCGGTGCCTACCAAGCCTTAATGGGCCCTATCCTAACATGAAGGTTAGATGCAGGGACTTAACTACATGGTGACTGCCAGGCATCGGCATTTTGAATTTTCCATATTTTTAGTGGTTTTCAATATTTCTTTGTTTTTGATGTTTTTTATCTTTTCATCATTTTTTTTGTTTTGTGCTAAGGGTAGTATTTCTTAAGATAAAGCCCATTCCAGGGGTGGGATAACTCGGTCCCTTCGGCGTTGACTAGCTTGTAGGCGTTGCCAGGGTACACGGCTTGAATTACAAATGGTCCTTCCCAATTGGGTTGGAGCTTAGAACGCGGCCCTCCAGGTTTGACAAAAATTCTTTTTACGACCATCTCACCGACTTTGAATTTTCTCTCAACGACTTTCTTTTGGTAAAAGCGAGCGAGTCTATTTTGATACACACGCGCGTGTTCGGCGGCGGCCAGCCGCTTCTCATCCAAGAGTTCCAACTGGGCGAGGAGTGAATTACGACGATCGTCGAGGGGAAATTCCTCGTCCAATTGTACCCTGAGAGAAGGGATCAGAGTCTCGTACGGGACTACCGCTTCCATACCATAAGTAAGGGCAAATGGAGTCTGCCCGGTGGGGGTACGGATTGAAGTGCGATAGGCCCATAGAGCTTCGATAAGCTTTTCTGGCCAGTCTGAAAACTTACTAGACTCGCAGGTTTTTTTGATGATTTTGAGCAATGTTTTATTGGTGGCCTCCGCTTGGCCGTTACCTTGTGGGTAATATGGCGATGAATGATGCAATGCAATTGCGTACCTTTTGCAGAGGTCCTGTAGGTCCTGAGAAATGAATTGTGGCCCATTGTCGGTGACGATCGTGCTTGGGATGCCGAATCTGGCGAGAATGTTCTTCATGATGAACTTGCAGACTGTTGACGCCTTGATTTCCGCGTAAGCTTCGGCTTCGGCCCATTTGGTGAAGTATTCCGTCGCAGTAAGGATGAAAGATTTCTGCTTGGTGAGGGAATTGGGATCACCTAGGGGACCAATGATGTCGAATGCCCACATGGAGAAAGGCCACGGGGAGGATATTGGGTGAAGTGAGGAAGATGGTGAATGGATTTTATCGGCGTGAAGTTGACACTTGACACACCTACGGACATAGACAGCACAATCCTCTTCCATAGTGGGCCAGTAAAAGCCTTGCCGAATGATCTTCTTGGCGAGCATCTGACTATTCACGTGGCCACCGCACACACCCGAGTGCGTCTCCTCTACACATTTCCAAACCTCGTCGTCGCCAAGACATCTTAACAGAATACCAGTAAGGCTCCTCCTATAGAGTAGACCTCCAACCAAAGTATATTTCTGAGCCACCCTTCTTATGGCTTTCTTGTCCTCTGTGGTGGCCCCTTCAGGATAAGACTGATCTTGGCAGTATTTGACGATTTCATAGAACCATGGTTTCTCTTGATCAGCCAGTTCTTCTTCGGCCTCTGCCAACATGATTTCTCTCTTTTCAAGGATATCTTCCTGCAGGATCTTCCTTGCTATCCTGTCTTTGATGTTTACGTAGGAAGCATCATCGATTGCAGGAGCATGAAGTTTGTAGATGGAAATGGACTTAAACCATCTTCCTAGAGGGAACCTTATGGATGATGCCAACGAGGCGAGGGCATCGGCGAGAATATTCTGATGACGAGGGATATGAACAAAGATCAGTTTGGCGAATAGTTTGGCAAAGGCAGCAGTGAGTTCTTGGTATGGCTTGAGTTTGGGATCGCGAGTGCGATACTTAGTGAGCACCTGGCGAAGGATGAGTTGACTATCACCTACGACTCGCAACTCAGTGATACGAAAAGAATGAGCGAGTTCTAGGCCAGCTAGAAGAGCTTCATATTCGGCTATATTGTTGGTAACTGGAAATTTGAGCTGGTATGCTAATGGGAATGTGAGGCCTTCAGGTGACAGGAGGGCGATGCCGATTCCTCTCCCTTGAGAATTCAGAGCTCCATCAAAATATAGTGTCCACATTGGCTCATCTGATTGGTTGACAGACATTAGTTCCTCATCTGGAAACTCTGATTGGACGGGATCGAACTTGGGAAGAGGATGGTGAGCGAGATGCTCGGCTATGGCATAGCCTTTAATCGCCTTTTGCTGGATGTAGGTGATGTCGAACTGAGAGAGAAAACTTTGCCAGCGTGCTAGCCTATCCGTAAGGACGGCTTTCTCCAGAAGGAATTTGATAGGATTCATCCGAGCAATCAAGTGGACCTCATGAGCCAAGAAGTAGTGTTTCAATTTCTGCACTACCCAAACGAGGGCAGCACAGGTTTTCTCCATGACGGTGTACTTCTGCTCACAGGGATTGAGAAGTTTGGACAAGTAATAGGTTGCCCGTTCCTTGCCTTCTTCATCAGCTTGTGCGAGGACGGCTCCCACGGAGTCATCCAAGACTGAGACGTAAAGGATCAGAGGTTTTTCTGGTTTGGGTGGAATGAGAACGGGTGGACTAGCCAGATATTCCTTCAACCCTTCAAAAGCTTTCTGACATTTAGAATTCCAGTGGAATTCTACTCCTGGCTTGGTCAACTCGTAGAGAGGTCTACACCTTTGTGAATGTTGAGACACAAACCGACGAATAAACTGCAACCTCCCGATTAAACCTCGGACTTCCCTCAAATTCTTGGGAGGTGGCATATCCCTGATAGCCTTGGCTTTGTCGGGATCAATCTCGATCCCTCTTTTGCTCACGATGAACCCCAGCAACTTACCTGACGACACTCCAAACACACACTTCTTCGGGTTCATTTTCAGTTGGAACTCCCTTGACCTCTGCAAGACCTTAGCCAAAACTTCTGGATGTTCCATCCTGGTCCTTGATTTTACCAACAAGTCATCCACATAGACTTCCAGATATATGTGCATCATGTCGTGAAATATGGCCATCATAGCTCTTTGGTAAGTAGCTCCAGCATTCTTTAACCCAAACGGCATGACCACGTAACAATATGTTCCCCAAGGGGTAGTGAATGACGTCTTCTCCTGATCCTCTTCTGCCAAACGAATTTGATTGTATCCCGAAAATCCATCCATGAATGAGAGGGTTTCATAGCCTGCCGTGTTATCAATCAACACATCAATGTGAGGCAAGGGAAAATCATCCTTTGGACACGCGCGGTTAAGGTCCCGGAAGTCGATGCAAATCCTGACTTTCCCATCTTTCTTCATGACCGGGACAATGTTCGCCACCCATTGAGGATAAAGGACGACTCTAATGAACCTGGCTTTGTGGAGCTTATCGACCTCTTCTTTCATTTTCAAAGCCATCTGAGGGTGGAAACGCCTTAACCTTTGTTTTACCGAGACGGACCCTGGTTTTAGGGTTAAACGGTGTTCGACCAAGGTTGAATCTAGACCCGGCATATCCTCGTAACTCCATGCAAACGTGTCCTTATATTCCTTGAGGACCTCAATTAATGCCTCTTCTTCAGAGGGTGGTAGGTTGTCACTTATGAGGATGATCCTAGGGTCTTCCTCAGTTCCCAAGTTGACTTCTTTGGTGGATTCTTCTACGGCGGTTGACGGCTCGTCGAATCTCCTCATTCCACTTGCGTATGCGCCCGCCGCATCTTCATATTTTTCACCCTCATCTTCAGTGGGGCATTCTTCATCCGTGATCTCGTAGACTCCATACCCTTCATCAGGTGCACAGTCGCCCTCGCATTCTATTTCGGGTAGCTGGATGGGATTTTCTAACAACTGGGGGATGGCAAGAAGGGCCTGACACCTGGCGGCCAAATCCAGAAGGAATCGACGAGGGATCTGCCTCCCCTTGGACTTCTTCCTAGGTACTACCCTCGGCCTATCATTCCTAGATTGACTGACAATATTTACAGAAGAAGATGAAGATGAAGAGGACGGTGTAGAATGTACAGGAGAAGACCCCTCAGAGGAGGGGTAGAAAAGGTCGCTCATCGGACCTTGGACGGGTGGTCCGCAAGGCGGTACGCACCCGTGGGAGATGTAGGAGGTTTCCTCAACGAAGATGTGTTGTTGGGGAGTTTGAAAATTGACGTTTTTTTTTCGTTTTCATTTTTAATGACAAAGCAGTGGGAAGAGATTGGAGGAGAGAGGAAAGTGGTTATGGCTAGAGGATTGTGAGGCTCATAGAGCAGATCATGGTTGAAGACCTGGCGCGGGTTGAAAAGCCCGCGTAGGTATGTAAGCAAAGAAGGGGACCTGGGAAGATCATCAGACAATTGTCTGGCCCAGGAAGAAGATATCAGCAAAGGCTGAGACGAGTGGATGGAGAAGATGGCGGCTAATGAGCCGTCAACGGCAATGCTGAGGACGGATGAAGATCCGTCGATGACAGGGTCCTTCTGGCGAGGACGAGGATAGTTTGGAACCTTGGCAAGAGTGGTAATATTCTCTGGTATTTCGGAGGTCAATGGTGGTCCTTCAAGCTGCGGAGACGAGAACATCCTTTCTAGTGCAACGGAAATGTCCCGTATGTCGAACCATTTGTCCCATTCGCATTCCGGATCTTTGATCTTGCCTCTTTTGGTGATCCTCGGACATTTTTCAGCCAAATATACAGCATGTGATCCCCCATATGCTTCCCGTGGGTAATCTCCCATCTGAACAACGGGTCCTCTGCTGAAGTGGTTTGATAGAGTCCATGTGAGGGGCTCCCAATCCGCCTTGAACGGTCCTTTGAAGCCTAGGCCAAACCTACGGTTCGGCCTAATTTCTTTTGGCGGCTTGAGCATACCCTGTAACTGTGCGCCCAGACCTTTTCCCTGTTGATAGCCGATGTTCCTCATAATCTCCCAACCTTTGGAGTGAAAAGGGAGACATGATGTTGCGGTTGCCCTGACCGGCTCCTTTGGTGCTAGTGGAATGTGAGATGGATCACGCACGTCCAGCAGTGATAATATGGGCCGATGAGACGGCCAAACAGAAGGCAGAGAGGTGTTGATAGCATCCACTGCGTGAAGGACAGGTGTACTGACCACTTTAATAATTCTCCCATTGTAAGGAAACTTCAGGCACTGATGGTTGGTGGAAGGCACAGCGTCCATGGCTTCGATGTAAGGGCGACCCAGTATAGCCTTAAATGTGGGGTCCATGTCGAGGACATGGAATTCCGTGGGAATTGACATGGGGCCTAGTTCTGCCTTCAGGATAATCATCCCCTGCGGCGGCCTTTTGCTATTGTCATAGGCCGTGACCGTGATCGAGGAAGGTCTTATTTGTTCCTCGTCGATCCCACACAACTGAAGAGTGCACATGGAGATCACATTTATGGACGCACCCGTGTCCACAAGACACGGGTTTATGGATACCCCATTAATTTTTATTGAAATGCACAATGCATATTTCCGAGCTTCCTTGGGAGCGAGCTCGTAGTTGTGGAACATGATGGCCGGTTGTGTGTCTGTTGGGGTCAGGACGGTCGAAATCTTTTCTACAGGGAGGTCCTCGTTCACCATGACCCTTTGAAGGTACTCCATTAAGGCTGCCTGGTGGGATGTGGATCTTTGAAGTAGCTCCAGGATGGAGATCCGAGCAGGTGTCTTATCCAGGTGTTTCAATAGATCATACTGTGTTCCAGGGATAGCTCTTTCTGGTTGTTCTCCATCATCCTTCTCTGGCTGAGATAGCTCAGGATTCTGACTGTTGTGGGGGAAAACCCTGTGGAAAATCCTTCCACTCCGGAGCACCATTGCCTGCGGCTTTTGTACCTCTGTGGGGGTAGCAGTGGGTTTTAACAGGGGTTTGAGGGGTAGTAGTGGAGGAATGGTTGATGAAGCAGGGGTGATGACGGGAGCAGGGATTCTGATGAGGGGTTTGTTAGGTGGAGGCATGGTGGAGGTAGAGGGGATATCGCGCGGATTATGAAGGATAAGGGGTCTGGAAGGTGGAGGCGGAGGCAAAGTGGAAGTGGGTAAGGTTTGAAACGGGTAATGGTTTTGAGGTGGATGGTGGGTGATGAGTGGTTTTGAAGGCATTAGTGGTGATGTGGTGGAGAAAGACGGGGTTATGTATGGTTGACGGATGATAAGGGGTTTAGAAGGCGTAGGGGTAAATGTGGTAGAGGTGGATGGTAAAGTGGGGGAGTGAGAGAAGGTGAGAGGGTGTGAAGGCGTAGTGGAGAGTGTCGGTTGATAGGAGGTCGGGGTGCGGATGAGAGGGCGTAATGGTAGTGGAAATGGTGATGGTGATACTGACGCGGGTTGATGAGAGAGAGGTGCTACCCGGGCAAGGCAAGGGTGTTGCGTGATGATAGGATTGGCGGTAGAAAGAATGGAGGTACTTTCCTGGTGCCACACCTGCTCTCTCCCGACTTCCGGGAAGGAGGAGATGGGGTTAACCTGATGATTGGGCTGTTGGTGCTCCGGTAATGGATTCTGGATTATGCCCATGTCGGGCTGTTGCTGTGGGGCCTGCTGAGCCTGTTGTTGTTGTTGTTGTGGTTGCTGCTGCTGCTACTGTTGTAACTGCTGCTGTGGTCTATGAGGAGGTCTCCTAGCCTTGAGAGTCGCGACGTATCGTCTCATCTCATCCCAATCTATTTGATGTTCATCATTCATATCATGGATGTAATCTTTGAAATGGAAGCAGTAATCTACTGTGTGTCCCGGCTGCCTGTGGTAGACGCAGTATTTGGAGGTATCAACATTGGGGGGCCACGCGGGCCTTTCTCTGGGTAGGGCGAGTTGGTTTGATGCCATGAGGGCATTAAAAATGTCTGTTAAAGTTTCTGGCAATGGTGGATAGTAGGCTCTCTTGGGACCGAGCGGCCTCCTTTGTTGCTGTTGGGGAGCATAGTTCCCAGGGGGTGGAACTTGGTTGTACTGAAGTGGTGGTTGTTGTTGCTGAGGTTGTGGTTGTTGTTGCTGGGGTTGGCGTAATGGAGGCATATTATCCTGGGGTGGATTATTTTGGGGTGGAGGACGAAGAGGGAAAGGACCTGGTTGAAGGGGAAGTCGGGGCATTTGTGGAGGCCTTGGATTGACTGCATAGTTGGCATTGTTGACCGCACCCACTTGCTCATTTGTCACGACCCCTTCTGTGGCTCCGCCCGGGACACCAGCGCCTGTCTTTCTAACCACTTTGGGCTTCGGTGACTCAAACATGTTCATAATGGGGGAGTCTTTTAACTGGGTTTGGATGTACCGGGCCCTTTCATAGAGTTCCTCCATTGTAGTAAGTTTATTCATGGCCAGGACGTGTCTGAACTGTGGGGTTGCATTAGACACAATCATCTTCACTTGTTCGGGCTCGGAGAGGGTATCCCTTATTCTTTCCGCCAGAGACCTCCATCTATCAGCATATCGGACAAAATCCTCGTCGGGTTTCATTTTTTCGGCCACTAGGTCGGTAATGGAGAGTGAGGGACCGACCCTATCCCTATATTTCTGCAAGAACCTTCTCTGGACTATTTCAAAATTTTCGGCCTCGCGGGGCTCCAGAGAATAGAACCACTCAAGCGCAGGACCATCCAATGATCTCCGAAAGAGGTATGCCAGGGACCTCTGATCGTTTTGCCAATAGGAGGACTCATACATGAAGTCCTTGAGGTGAATGAAGGGGTTGCCGGTACCATTGTATCTGCGGTACGTGGGCATTTCGGAGGGAGGAAGATGAATGACGGGAAGGATTGGCAAAGCAACCTCCGGGGTGGCTTTCACGTCCACCATTCTTCTTAGATTTTGAAACTGCTCGTCCATGCGATTGAACCTATTGAGGAGCGATTGGGCGAGCTCCTCTGGAGGTGAAGGTGGCACTTGCCACTGGGGGAGAAACTGTCTCCCGGAGACTTGAGGGGGGAACCCCGAATGAGAGGGAGCTGTCGGACCGCCGACAGTTGGCCCTGGCTGAAGCGGCGTGTGGGGAACAACGGGAGTTTGAGATTGTGACGGGAACTGGAATGAGGGTGGTTGTTGGCTCGCTTGACCTTGAAGCGAGGGAGACTGGATGGCTTGCGCCAATGAAGGAGATGGAATGGCCTGCACGGACTCTTGGAGAGGTGCGATGGCCGGAGTTGATTCCTGGGGCGTGGGGGAAACAGATTTCCCCTTTAGAATGGCCTGGAAGGCCCGGAGCTGTTCAGAGGTAAGCTCCGTGTTGGCGAGGACGCCCAGTAAGGAAGAGATATCCTGTGGTAGGGACGTGTCCCCGGCAATAACCTGCACCTCATGTGAGGGGTCATGAGAAGGACCCGAGTCCATAGCATAGACTCGCGGGTCGGCTGTCAAACCACGACTAGGGTGGTTTTCCTCAGAAGACTCGTGAGACATGCTCACAGTTTTCCCAGAACGCAAAAACATACACTAGCAAGTAGGTAGCAGAGATTATCAAACAAGTGGATGCCTTTACGCCCTTTTTTGTGTTTTGATTTTGGTGATTTTTTTTGTGTTTTTAACGAGATCCGAAGTTCACACAAAATGGGGACCCTAGTTTATTTTTGTTTCACCGCCGTGTCAGCTAGGGTCTCTCGTCTCACCACGAATGAAATGACTAACTCCGGGGAACTTCAATGGTACAACCAGCCCAGTGAACGAAGAGGAGATTCTTCGATGTCGGGGACTTACGGAGGTCCCAGTGTAGGAGATTCTAGTCCGTTGAGAGGAATTCCCAAACGGAGAGTCCTTCCTTCACCGGGAAAGGGTGATCCTCAAAAAATGAAAAAAGGATAGAAAAGAGGAATGGATGTATGCAATGGAATGCTGACAGATATATAGAGTAAGAAAACAACAGAAATAACAGACATATAATAAACAAAGAACCAATCAAAACTGACGGTGTTGCCGTGAGCACAACGGGGGCGCGCGCGGGCGCGAAGGTGGAGAGGCACGGGTGGTGCCGAACTTGCAAGGGTAGCCGAAAGGAAGCAGTAGAGGTCCCACCGTGATCGCCAATCTGTGAGCGACGTCACGCGGTTCCGGGAAGCGGAGAGAGGACGCGGAGCGCGCGGGCTCCTCTTTTTGTTTGTTTTATTGTTTTGCTGCAACACAGAGATGATAGAGAAGAGAGAAGGGGCCACCACGGGAGATTGCTCCGGCGGGGCGAGCGGGACAAGTATAATATAGCAAGATATGGAGTTCAAACGGCCATAGCGGGAAGAGACTCGCCGCGACCTCGGGGGGACGGGAATGGTGCAGAAATTAAATAACAAGAATTGAAACGGCCATTGGGGAAGTGACTCGCCGCGGCCTCGAGAATATGAGCAGAATATAGCAGAATATAGAGAGAATATAAGAACGGAAATTTAAACGGCCATTGGGGAAGTGACTCGCCGCGGCCTCGATGATATGAGCAGAATATAACAGGATATAAAGAGAATATGAGAACAGAAATTTAAACGGCCATTGGGGAAGTGACTCGCCGCGGCCTCGATGATATGAGCAGAATATAACAGAATATAGAGAGAATATAAGAACGGAAATTTAAACGGCCATTGGGGAAGTGACTCGCCGCGGCCTCGATGATATGAGCAGAATATAACAGGATATAAAGAGAATATGAGAACAGAAATTTAAACGGCCATTGGGGAAGTGACTCGCCGCGGCCTCGATGAAAAGATGTGATCGCCAGGGGGCGAAAGACCCCAGAATAAGAAAGTGATCGCGCCTACCTCAAGAGCGGGAGATGGCGGGTTGCTTCTTCCTCTCCTTCCGGCCGGCCGACGGAGAGGGCTTTCCTCGGGTACCCTTGCAAAACAACGACAAACAAGTAACAAGTGGATTAGAAAGATGAAGGTGTAGTATTCAAATCCTTGCGGTAAAAATAACGAAATGATGGCAAGACACACACCTGGTTGGTGTTATCTTTTAAACCCCTCTCGGACTCGAGTAGGAGGAAAATGAGATGATGGATGCAAGAAGTATAAGAGAAGAGGCGCCCTTGTGAAGGGGGATAGAGGGTGCAATATGATGAATGTAAAGAACTATGGAGAAAAAGGGGAAGAAAAGGCTTATTGGATGAGCCGAGGGTGAAATCCGGCGGAGCTCCGGCAGCGTGGGGACGACGTGGAAGCGCGGTGGATGAAGACGACCTTCCTCTCGCGAGCGTGAACACCCGAGAAGCCGGCAGAACCTCCACCTACAAAAGAACCCACGGGTTAGAAAATGACTCCGTAGCCTCTGGGCTCCGGCAGCCTATCGGATCACTTCAAAGCTCTCCAGAACTGAGGGGGTGGGCCTCTATTTATAGGGCTCCGGAGGGTGGAGGCGTCCAGGACCCTGGACACCTCCATCAGGGCCGAAATAATATTTTATTCTATTTTTATTTATTTTTTTGGAATATTTTTGTGGAGGCGTCCAGGGTCCCGGACGCCTCAAACAGGTCCACCGAAAACCGACGACGGCCGCACGCGGTTTGGCACAACGCGTGGTTTTGTGAGCGGCGCCTCGTGATTCAGAAATGGGCGCGTCCAGCTGACTGGACGTCTCTAAAATTTGGATTTTTTCACACACGACAAACCGTCGTTCGGTGGCCGGCGCCCGTGATGGATGTGATGGAGGCGTCCAGGGGCCTGGACGCCTCCAAAAATGTGTTATTTTTATTGTGATTTTGTCTTTTATGCCAAGGCTGGCATTTTAATTTTTTTATGTTTGTTTTTATGGAGGCGTCCAGGGGCCTGGACGCCTCCATTAATATATATATATTTTTAATTATTTTTTGTCTTTTTTATGCCAAGTGGCATTCTACAAATATTTTTTATTTTTGTTTTTATGAAGGCGTCCAGGGGCCTGGACGCCTCCATTAATATATATATTGTTTATTTTGTTTTGGGCCCCGAGAAAATAATAAAATAAATTAAAATCATGGGGGCGTCCAGGGGCCTGGACGCCCCCATTAAGACCCACCTGGGTCCTTAGATCAGGCGTCGGCGGGCGCCCGGCAGACACCCTTCTTGGTTCCGGAACCTCTTGATGCGTCTGACTGGTGTTGATGCCGTCCGAATGCCGTGACGAGACGATTCCGGATGCCGAAAAGGGTGGAAGAAGACTCAAGAAAAGGAAGTACTCAAGTGATTCGAAATGCGTAAGCCGTCGCGGGGTGTCGTATAGTAATATGAGACTTTCTCAGGAGACGTCAGGAATGGCGTGTCTACACCTATCTGCTGGCAGGTAAAGACTCCAGTTTTGTCGGACCGAGGTTTTGTGGTACGGTATTGTAGAGCAGGCGGCTTTTTCCATTTAGCTACATCAGCGTGTAGTTCTACCGTACTTCTGCTAGGTGGTGTTACCTTCCGTGGTTGCTCGCGCCTTACAGCCGTTTTTCTCGTTGTGCGGTGGGGGTCCGGGGGATCCCTACTGGGCCAATGAAATGAGGCTCACCCCTGCTTTTCAGGTGAGGCGGGGTCGTCGAGAGGGGCGGCCGAGTTTCAGCGTGGTTCTTCTAGCCAGGGTTAGTCGCCAGTCGGCCAGAGCCGGGGGATGCCCCGTGTAGTTGTACTTTTTCTTTCTGTTGACTGTACTTTATTTGGACATGTGACTCGGTGGACCTTGTAGCAGTTTATTTGTTTATATTATGCTGTGTATTTTATTTTAGATCATTGTGCTATCTCTGCAGTTGCTTTAGCTTCTCTTGTGCTCCCACACCATCCCTTTTTACCCTTCTGAGTCTTCGGACTCGTGGGTTGGCGGGTCGAGATTCGAGACGCGTCGGTTCCTTTCCGGTACTCGGATCCCATGTCGTCACACGTTCCCTACAGCTAGGCCCAGAAGAAGTTCGTCATCATCGCCATCGATTACTTCACCAAGTGGATGGAGGCCGAAGCCATAGCTAGGATCACCGAGACACTCATATGGAGTTTCGTCTGGAAGTCAATCATCTGTCGCTACGGCATCCCCTGGGTGATAGTGAGCGATAACGGCCGGCAATTTGATTCTCATTTTTTTGAGACAGATGCGCCGACCTGAACATTTACAATCACTTCACCTCAATCGCCCACCCTCAGGCTAATGGGCTGGTCAAAAATGTCAATAAGACTATCTTAAAAGGCATCAAGACAAGGCTCGGCAAAGCCAAGGGCAACTGGCTTGAGAAATTGCCAAACGTACTTTGGTCGCACAGAACGACTCCCAGAATGGCAACCAGTGAGAGTCCCTTTTAGCTGGTGTACGGCACCGAGGCCGTGATCCTGCTGAAAATTGCCAATCCCTCTCTCCGAGTCAGCTATTTCTCGCCCGAGGCAAACGACCAGAAGCTGCTCGAAAACCTCGACCAAGCGGATGAACTCTGAGAGATTGCCAGCATCCGAGCAACGGAGTATCAACGCCGCCTCACTTGATACTACAACACCAAAGTCCGAGATAGACACTTCCAACCGGGAGACTTTATCCTCAGGAAAGCCGAAGCCTCTCGACCACTTGAGACGGCGGGCAAGTTATCCCCTAATTGGGAAGGCCCCTACCGAGTGGTCGAGACGCTCAGGAAAGGAGCGTACCCGCTATCTACTATGGAAGGAGAACCCATCCCTCAGATGTGGAACGCGACTACACTACGCAAGTTCTACTTCTGAACGCCGAGCATTGTGTAAGCAGTATGAAATAAAACAAAAGTTTCCTTTCCTCTTTTATTTAAACAACTTGCTTGTACATCGGAAAGGCCGAAGCCAAGACAATACATGTCAAAAAAGGTAAAAATCCATCTGGCGCCGCCGTACGAGCCCATCGATCGGTTGATTCGGTTATAGCTTTTTCGCATCCAGCCACGGACTCTGCTTCGTGCAGAAACTGGCTCGGAGTAAGGGTAGTCGACCCCGTTGGCTCGGGTAACTCGGAACAAAGGTGACAAAGGGATTAGGAAGAAGAAGGCTACCTTCCAAGTTGACAGAGATGGAGGAAGGGGAAGAGGGAATACGAATGAAAGCCTCCTTTCTGCCAACTCTTTGGAAGGAAGAGAGTGCAGGCACCCTCCGAAGAGTGAAAGAAATGATGGGAGGGGCAGAAGAGGGAGAAAGAGGCTGTGGGAGAAAGAAGGAGAAGCAGGAAGTGGAGAGGAATCTTGAGGGAGATCCCCTCAAGAGAGTGAGCTGGGAAGGACGAGAGAAAGGGGTGCCTGATCCCCCCATCCGCTCACCGTTACGCCCCTCCCAGCAAGCGCCGGCCGGAGTTGATAAAAGAGGGTGACGTGCTTCCACACCTCGAACCCCCTTCAAATCCGCCCGCCGGCCGTCGAACTCCCTTCAAATCCGAAGCAGCAAGGACTCTCTACACTCCATCATCGGCAGCTTCATCTTCCGAAGCATCTTCCATGCTTCAAATTCGACGGCACAATGCTTCGTGAAGAAGGAGAGAGGGAAGGCTGTCAAAGAAGACCCTAAGCGATGGAGAGGGAGAGACGCCCTTCAGACCTTTTATAGGCGAAGGGAGGTTATTTACCATAAATGATTCTCCCCTCGAAAACATGCTAAAGGGACTTCTCCTTACGGACGGTCACCTCAGACTCCTCGGTTCCATCCTAACGGGACACACGAAGCGGCCGGGCAGTTAAAGCATGAGAAAATGGAAAGACATCTTGTCAGACGATCGCCCAGCCATAATGCGAGATCCACACAGAAAGTATCGACACTTTCCAACTACTACAGATACGCTGGTCAAACTACGGTAATGGCGGTACAAAAGAGTTAAGTCTTCATCATAACGTTACTGCCTTACGTTCTTTACATAAAAAAAGAAGAAGCTCTTCTTCGAAAAAAGGAAAACATACAAGGAGAAAAAGCAAAATAGATACATTAGGCCCCAGGCCCATCCTGAGGCTCAGAGGTGGGAGGCTCGGACGGTCTGCCCCCGGCACCCTCGGCGACGGCCGGCCCTGGCACTGACTCCACCGGCGTGGGAATTACCTCGGTTGCGCGCTCTCCCGAGACATCCGGAGTTGGTGACCCGTCGGATGAAGAGTCCCCCTGGTCTCTTTCCTCCGACACGGAACCAGAAGAACCGGAGGATGATAAATCTAAATCATAACATTGCCCAAACGGGAAATTGATTATCTCGGATGCCTGCTCCTCCGTGTAAGAGATGGCCCGGTCATAGCCTTGCTTGAATCCCTTGTGGATGTCCCGGCGAAGTGCCGACTCATAGTAGGGGAGGGCAGCCTCTTTAAGATCGACCCGGTAGGCCTCCGAGCGTTTGTATTGCTCGAGTGCCTCCGCCCCAGCCGATTCCAACCTACCCACGAGTTTGGCCTTCTCCCGTTCTGCCTTAGATAACCTCCGCTCGACCTCGACCATCTGCTTCTCCGCCTCGGCCCGATCAGCCTCGGCCTCCATTCGAAGATGCACGGCTTCCTCGGCTCGGTCCACCAGCTCGGCGCGCTCAGTCTCCCACCGACCATCTAGCTCGACGCGAGCCAAACGCTCCTCCTCCAGAAGCTTGCTCTTCCTCTCGAGCGGCTCGCGGGCCCGAGCCAGTTGTTCGGACATCATCCGGGCCTCCGCCTGGCTCACCTGCGCCAGCTCTTTAACTAAGGAGAGCTCCCGTCGAAGCCTATCACGCTCCTCTATGAGCTGAGCCACCTTCCTGTCCGACCCACCAAGGGTCCAAGGAAGGGTCGATCGCTCCGACTTCGACGGAGCGTAAGCTTCAGCCAGAGTGGCCCCCATCTGTGCCAAGACCAAGCCGCCCTCCATAACCAGCTCAAGGGCCGTGGGCGAGGAGTGCTGCCTATCTCCCCCCTTCACCACCTTCGCAGCTATGTTGCGACATACCTGATACAGAGGGCCCTGGATGCCTAGCCTCTCCAGAGCCGCCGAAATAAGGGCCCCACCTCCGAGCGGCATCTCCTCGGGAGCCCCACCGGTCGGCCCGGATCGAGCTGCTGCTTCATCCGCCCCTCTTGTCTCGATCGGAGGGGGCTGCGTCGCCGCTCCTCGCGACTCCTCGGCCTCAACCGACTCGGCACCTGCACCTCCACCCGGAGCGTCACCCGCCGCAATCGACGCCCCAGTCTCGGTCGTGGTCCCAGCGTCGCCCGCTTCAACTCCGGCCCCCTCGGTTCTTGCTGAGGGGAGAGCCGAGCCAGCGCCAGCGCCACCAGCAGAAGCGGCCCCGGCCCTCTTAGCTCCTGCTGAGGAGAGAGCCGATCCAACGCCGCCGCCCCCAGAAGCGGCGCTGGCCTCCTCGGCCCCCTCTCGCTCGGTGGATGGGGGAGTCGGCCCAATATGGTCGGCCCTATCTCGCTTGGAAGAGGGGAAAGCCGCCGAGCCAGAGTCATCTTGGACAATAGGGTCGAACCCGGCCTTCTTGGCCCGCTTCTTGGCCTTCACTGCATCCCGTATCATGCCCTCCGCGGGATCTTTGCGCTTGGACCCCCTCGACCTGGAAGTCCCCTCCTGGGCCATTCCCTGGCCCTTGCCTCGGGCTCGGGAGCACCCCTCGGGAGCTCGCGGCTCATCAGCAGCCGAATCATCGCTGAGATCGATCACCGCCCGCTCGGCCGCAGGCTCCTCCTCCATAGCCGGCCACCTGACGTCTGCGTAGAAGAAGATGTGGCCAGGAAAAGAAATTGGGCTCGTCATCCGACAAAGAAGTTGATCCGTAGCATCTGAACCTGTCGGATGTAGCCGCGTGAGAAGGCACCGCTCGATGTTCTCCGGGGTAATCAGCTCCTCTGTGGACTAGCGATGCTTCAGCAAAATGACCGCATACTTCTCCACATCCTTAGAAAACTCGTCCTGCCTTGGAGGGATGTTCGGATAGAAATTGGGGATTACGGGACACCTCCACGTCTCCTCCACCGAAGAAATCCCCACCCAGAAGAATTGAGTTTTCCATCCCTTGTGCGAAGAATCCTTCGCGGCCAATGAGACACAGCTCATATTCCGCCTCGCCTGGATGAAATAGAAGCCCTTCCCGGCCAAGGGGTGCGCCTTCAACTCGAAAAAATAATAGAAGAGGTCCAAGGAAGGAGGAACCCCACATTGGCGACAGAGGATGCGAAAGGCAGAAAGAAGAAGATAAGGGTTGGCTACCAACTGTACGGGCGCCAACCGAAAGAAATTGAGAAGCTTAAGAACAAAGGGCTCGAAGGGAAGGCGGAACCCACCCTTCCACGATAGAAGGAAGGTGTAGATATGGCCCGTACGAGAATCCAAACTCGTCTCGTGTGGGGCAGCCGCAGTGAAGTAGAACTTATAGGGCAGGCGAAACTGGTGCTCCAGCCTTTTCACCTCTGCCTCCCCCAGCTCGCTGCAGTTTGGGGCCGGCGGCATCATCGTCGCCCTCGCCGCAGGCTCGCCCTCCCACTCTTCGACCTCCAGACGCTGATCCACCATGGAATCTGGAGAAGAACTTGAATAGAAATGCTCCGGAGACTCCGAAGACTCTAGAGGAAGAGGAAGCTGTCGGACCGCCTCCGCGGTTATCTCCGCCAACTCTGCAAACGCCGCTGCAAGCCTCTGCTCTTCCGTCGTGTCCTCACGATGCATCAAAGAGCCCCAAAGCAAGCACGAAGGAGAGCCAAACCCTAAAAATAGAGGGAGTCTGAAGCGACAACAAGTGCACAACGCCTATATTCCCACGCGGAAGGCGGCGCGTTGTTCTGACCTCCGAGAAAAGAGGGCCCCTTCAGTTCAAATCCGTTAGGGTCATCATTATTATGGGCCCAGGTGACCACGACATGTGGCTTCTTAACACCGCCAGATCTCCACCCACCCGAGCCATGCTGGTCCAAAACCCTAACGGCTACTCTTCCGAGCTTACGAAGGCTCGGGAATAGGAGGGGGACAAGTGGAGAGGGGGATTTCTGTAGCCCATCTAAGAGCAGTTGAACTAGGTCTATCAGGTCCAAACGAGGCCCAGCTCATCTAAGTGACAGTCTCGCAGGGCCCACTTAGCATCAAAGCCCAATAAATTCACTCGGGATCAAGCCCTTCCTCGGCGGCCATTAGGCTCGGAAGGCCCGAGCGTCGGTCCAATCGGAGGAAGACTCAAGCCCAACCTATCCCTCTCGCCGGGATAAAGGCTAGCGCCCCGCGCCCACTCCGGCTGAGCCTCATCCGAGCTATGCCTATCGCCCGGACAGGGTTGGCACTCTTCATGCTTGGGTCGAGCGACGATTGCTTATCCACGCTGCCGTTGAGAGCCCTTTATGAGCAGGAGTTCACAAAGATAAGGGACTTACGACTCCTCAAGACTATAAAGATCTCCCAATGAGGACGTAAAGAGCCCACGTTGAGGACGTAACTCCCGCCTGAAACTCCTCAGCTTACGGGACTCATGAGGATAGCGCACTATTTAAACTGGGGACTCCCTCCAACAAACGGTAAAGGGCATACACATGCCTAAAACTCCCTGAGTAGGAACCACTTCACCACCTTGGTGGAGAGGGATCCCGTGCATCTCCCCACTCCTCCTCTCATAGCTTCCACCACTGCTCTACTGACTTAGGCATGGGAGGGATTACCCCAGGGAACCACCCCTGGGCCCGCTGATCTGTTTCCCTTCCTTGCAGTTCACTGATCGGTGATCATCTCCCCAGCTCAGGACCAGCGCGAGATCACCCCTCTTCAGGATTCATCTGTGGTTAGCCGTGTGCTAGTGAAGCCTCATCATGATCAGGTGAGGGGTGGACGTAGATTGCTGGAAGCAATCGAACCACCTAAAAACTCTTCGTGCAGTGTGCTTGATTTACATTTCCTCTACTTCGCTCTCTATCTGGACTGGGTATATCGAAAGGTGTTTCACCTTGCATGAGAGAGTCCTTAGGCTGGTCTTCCACCTAGTATCAATCCTAGCATATTGTTTCGCTGTGAGTGCGCTTAATGTGTTTGTGAATGCTTCCGTACGATGAGCTGAGTTTAAAGTATCATTCATTTGTCTAGTTTGTTCCTATTGAATCTGAGAGTTAGTTTAAATTTATTAAATCGATTTACAAAAGGGGGCTGATCTATTCACTCCCTCCACTCTAGATCCGTATTGCCACTCACATCACTATTTTGACAAACTTCAATTTCATCTTTCAAATACTGCTTCAAACATCCTTGTCCATCTGAATTGATGTCGATTCTACTTGCTGTCAGTTGTGATTCCTTTCAATTCTATGTCACCAGGGGAGAAAGCCCCACCTTTCAGAAAAATTATGTTTCACTCATCTCCAAGATTCTAATTGTGATCTCAAACTATTTCATTTGATGATGTCAAAGGGGGAGAATAGTTTGAGTCATTGTCATTAGGTCTGGGAGATGTTGCATAGTTTAAATGTGGTTGTCTTGTGCATATTGATCTTCATGCTATATTGATTTTTATGAGTCACAGTATTGCCATCATCAAAAAGGGGGAGATTATTGTGCCCCTGTATTTTGATGATGTCAACACTATGACTTATCTGTTCTTGAGGATCATGTGTTTTGATTTCATGAGTTTGAATGTTGAGTTTCATACGTTTTTTGCTCTTTGAGTTTCATACGTTTTGATTCTTCAGGTTCAAGTTCATATGTTTTTGATGTTGTCAAATATTGTTAATACTAATCTATGAATATCTACAAGTCTTGTGAAGACAGCTTCGACTCTAGATCTAAGAATGGCCAGAAATGTGAAAATCATGAAGATGAGTCGACTCCAAATACAACTCGAGTCGACTCCAACAAGAAGAATCTGCCCGCAAGCTATCTGATGGGAATCGACGCCGAGCATGTACATTTTATTTTATATTTATGTCCTTTAGTTTATTTGTATATCCACGGGAAAGTATATGCGCAATTATACGGCTTTATAAGCCAATGCGTCATTCCCACGGATTGTTTGGGTTTCTTTGTAATTTGTCAGTAGGACCAGCAAGGGGGCCCTCAGCCCTTTCCCATTGGTCCATGTCACTCATGTGGGGTTGGTCTACCATCCTAGGTGGCCATCTAGAAGGGTTGAATGCCATTTGACCACATGGGAGACAAGTGGCTTAATTAGTCCAAGGTGGGTTACCTACCTCACCTACCCATTCAACCCCATTAACCATGGTCAAGGGGGCGCCCCTCTCCCCTTAATATTTTATGGTTTTTTGTGTGTTGTTCACACTTCATCCCAGCCATCCAATCCCCTCCCCTAGATCTAATGGTGTAGATTAGGTTTGATGTAAGGCATATAAAAGCTTGTATTTTCCATTTATTGGCATTAATGAAGAGAAAATTGTTGGAAAATCAAGAGTGTTCTTGAGCCCCTCCTCTCTCCCTCTGGTTTCTCTCCTCCAACCGCCAGTTCTAGAGTGATTTCTATCTTCTATCCCCTCCCCTCTATCTCCGGTGATCATCTGTGCCGCCGCCGCCGCCGTCCGTGCCGCCTTTGAGCCGCCGCGAAACCGTCTTCGGTATTCTGTCCTGCTGGACAGAGGTGTCTTCCCGAAATTCCTGCTACCAGCCACGGCCTCTTCATGGTCTGCAATTTTTATGGTGTGTTCCTATATTCCACCCCATCATCCACAACAAAATTCAGATCCAAAATCCCTCGTTTAGTATTTTTCCATTTTCGTGCATCTTTCATTCCCAGATCTATTTTATCTCTGTCTACAGTGACAGCATCCCTATGTTTCTCACCTCCGACCCTCTTTTTGATTTTTTCAAACCCTCCCAATTTTACTGGGCGTTTTGTCCATCATCCCCTACATCCACCAATTTTATTAATTTTTTATCAGCCTTCCATCTATTTTTAAAAATTCATTTTCTTCCTCAGCTACAGTGTTGTCAGCCAGATCCGACCCACTGCTAGTGAAAAACTCATAGAAATTCGTAACCTTCCCCAAATCCAGATCCCAAAATAGTCCTGGTTTCATAGATTGATTTCCCACAACTTTTCTGAAGAACACAACACCAGATTCGGACGTCTACCTCGCGGTCAAAGGCAATCAGACACTGTACAGCAGCAACCTTCAAAATTCGCCAATCAGAAGTATAGGCTTGATTATTTTTCTGTAATTACCTTGGGTTGAAGCCCTTCGAAGCATCTTTCCAACGGCGCCAGTTTTGTCGCATTCTGACGTCAGGGCTGATCACAGCGTCCGCTCTCACCGGAGCGCACGCCAGAAAATAGAACCGACAGGTCCGTGGCCGGTTATTCCGACCGGTGCCGATCGGAGGCGCCCGGCCTCCGGCCGATGAACCAGCGTGACGCCAGCCCGGGGAACGCTTCCCTAAGTGTCCCCACTACAGCGGTGCCATCGGGTCCCACACGGCCCCTCCGGACAGCACGTGGGCCCCACCGTCACAAGTTCGGGTGTTGCCGAATCAACGCGAGAAACATCCCGTCAACCCGAATTCGGTCCTCCCGGGCCCAGTTGTGTAGCCCTTTACCTCCCTACGTGGAGTGGGTGATATTTCATTGCTGTCATCATTGTGTAATATTTATCCCGGGAGTACGAGTTTCGGCCGGGTCCGTCTTCCCCACGCCGAGCGCGTGGAGGTATCGTCCTCGCTCCTTACTTGGCATTTTGCTTACTTCATATATACTTGTTTATGCCGCTGCTAGAGAGCATGTGTAGGGATATCTAGCTCGCTTTATCTATTCATTACCGCTACTGCGAGAGAGTGCGAGACCGTCCCGTGACCCGATCCGGGCACACGAGAGAGCCGATCACCCTAGCTCATTGCCAGTTTCTCAACCGCGCACGTCCGACGCTTCCCTCGTTAAGGGACAACCGCGAGCTTGTCGTGTCCGTGGTCCCGTCCCGCATCAATTTGGTATCAGAGAAAGTTGAGTCTAGGGTGTCTAACAAAAAAAAAGTGTCATTTACGTCTAGTCATTAGTCATTGTCTAAGTCGTGTTTAGGGCCATCACTGTTTTAAAACAAAAAAAAGTGTCTTTTGGGTCACATTTACATCCCTTTACTCGGTATATCAAAATGTGTTGTCCGAACGTTAGGCTACGCCTATCGGGAAGGCCACACACTTGCGCGAGTGATCTTCGGATCGATTAACTCCGCCCCGTACCGAGTCTTGGTGTCTTATCCTTAGTATGCATTAGTCGGTCTAGTGTCTTGTCTCCATGTGTATGCATGTCCATGTTCGCTACCCATGGCCGTTCCCCAAGATCATGCGTCCAAAGGGACATCCTTTGTGGCCCAATCCAATGCCTTCATGGCCCGACCATTAGTTTTCACTCATCTCGTTACTAAAGCTACTCTACCCAATGGGTCCACGACGAGACTCCATTTCGCTCATAATGATTTAGATAATTGGGTGTCTCTTGATATCGTGGAGTCCCTCTCCAAGGTGGGTAAGATTATCCGCGATGGGGATTTTGCTTTTGTCGAGTTTGAAAGGATGATTGGCTCCACTCTTTACTGTGATGATGCATGGTGCAACCTTGGTACGCCCACAGGCCCATACATTATGCTAGGGCGACCTTGGTTGGAAGAGAGGAGAGCGATCTTTGATCGGGATACGAGGACCTACACCTTATATCCACCTCACCTACCCGGCAAGTTCGTCTTTCCCGACATCCTTCGACCGATCATCTCCGTGTCACCACCCGTCCGCTTGTATTTGGCCACTCCGCCTACGGACCCATGCTCACCACCCTTTCTTTCCGAACTTGCTTCGGAACCTTCTCATTTGGAACCACCCAAGCCCGAGCCACCCGTGTTTCTGATGGGTACGCTTTTCATAGTTGTTGACACCTGAAATATAACTGAGAACAAAGATGAGACCAAAGATAAGATTGAACCAGACATGAAGCTCTCAGGAATTCCTGCAAAGCCAGAATTACAGAAGAGTCGTCACTGAAGTTATCACCCAGTTGAGGCCCTTCCCGGCCAAGCTGATGTCCGGTATTGTCGTCGCTCAGATGGCAGTACTGATGAAGAATTACAGTCTATTGACTGATGAAAATCCCTAGAAATATTCTGATAAGACTATGTTAACCCATCAACTAAGGGACCTTCACCTGTCCTGACGAATTCGAAGGACTGGCAAATGAAAAGACAGATTAGGCGTCCTGAGAGCCTAGTGATGAGGAAGATTAAAACATTAAGAAAGGGCCTTAAATGGGCCATGGCGCCGAGGGCTCTTCACCACGGCCCAAAGCAGTGGCGTCGAGAAGCCTTTGCGCTCGGAAGCCTTCGCAAGGGGCGCGCCGGGAACCTGCTATATGCGCGCCGGGGTGACCCTGCCGAGAAGGGGGGAGCACTATGCCTACAAACCCCCCCCCCCTTTTCTCTCGAGCACAGACAGAAGGAGATAGATAGACACACACAAAAAAAGAGACTGAGAGAACAGAAGAGAAGATAGCCACAAGAAAGAAAGAAAGGAAGAGAGAAGTCCACACCCAGCTCCAGAAAATCGGCGGCTGCTGAGAGATCGGAAGAAGAAGGAGAAGGTCTGCTAAAGGGGGAGAGAGAGGAGTCAATGCTCCGCCCTCCCCCGTTTCTTTTCTTCTTCTTTATATGTATTCATGTTTACGTTTAAGGCATTCAAGTCCTTCTGTTACTGGGAAGATACTATAGCTTCTGCGCTTTCCTTTCTTTCTTCCCGCTTTTCTTGTAAATGATGTAAGCGATGAAATGAGATGATGAGATATAGTGCTATGATGGCTCGGTTGAATGTGAAATGATGAAGTCTTCCTTTCTCTGTCTCTCTCGGATGAATGCTGTCCAATGTATTGAATGGTCATTTGGATGCTTCGGGTTTCTACGGTCCGATTGTCCTTCCTGGAGGAACGATGAAGGAAGAGTCCCAATCCTCACTCCCATGGATTATTGGACTCTGTCCCCTCACCCCTTCAGTGATACCTACGCCACGAAGTCTTCCTATCTTTCATTTTGTTTTCTTTTTTTTAAGCCATCAAGGTGGCCCCAGGAATCAGGGACAATTATCCCTTGATTTCCCTGGACGGCCGGCGACAGGAAAAACATATCTCCAGAGGGTTTTAAACGAGTGATGATCTCGATCCCTCCATAAACTTTGCATTCCAGTGATTCCCTGGCACTGCCCCAGCAAAGCCCTTGGCTCCCCCCTCATTTGCATCCTAAATCCCCCAGCCGTTGTCTGAATCCCAGAAAGAATCCCCAGAACAGAGCACCGTAAAACCCTACAAATCCTCTTGACACCTAAACCCATCGCCTTCCCGGCGCCAACATCCCTCGGCGCGGTGAATAGCTCTCAGCGCGGCCTCCAGCGTGCCGGGAACCTCACGGCCGAGAGCTCCCCTTTCCTTTTTTTTTTAGCCACGCCGAGAACCAGGGGCGCCGAGACCCTTTCATTGGCCAATAAAACCCGCGCCGGGAGCCTCCCTTTATTGTCACTTTGTCTTCACGCCAAGATCCCTTTGTTGGCCAATAAAACCCACGCCGAAACCCTCTGTCTTTGGCCAATAAACCCAGACCGAGATCCACCTCTATGCCATCCTCCAACCCTTGGTCATCCCACTGCTTCGAACAGGGAGCGTCTGTGGTCATCATGTGCACCTCAGGGAGCAAAACAACGGGGATGGCCTCCCCTACATTATGTCATCTCGAGCCGAATTCCTTCGCATACTCCGCAGGCCAAAGGAGTTCTGCTTCTGCATGAATTCCAGCGGTCCTCGAAGGAACAGCAACCACTGCTACGGGCATAAACATCGGTCGGGAGCCTAGTGCTCTTTACTTTCCCCACCAGCCCGGCATCCCGTGGGTGGTGGTCTTTCTCCTCTTGGCATAATCCAAGATAAAGGGATATGCTGCCAAATTTCACCCACATCACACCGAGTGACTGTGATATTCTCTTCTAACCCCACTGGACTTAAGGAGTTCTGCCACTGCATGTCCTCCGATGGTCCCTCGAAGGGGGATATTAATAAAACATTGAATCGACATACGATGGTCCCACTTCGGATTCTGGGTCAAATATACCCGATCTTTGACGGATCCCATCCTGCCACTGCATGGATGGTTTCCTATTCCCACTTGGCATAGTCCAAGATACTGGGGATATGCTGCCGGATTTGCCCCGCACTCGATGTATTCTTGCTTTATTCAGTCTATTTAATGTTCTGCAAGTAAACTAGCGCACTCACTTAAGTCTTCTTTTGCCGCTACCTTCCTCCTGTCTTTGGCGTTTAATCAAGGGTTGTCTTCCTTAGGGAGGACGTAATTAACGTCATAACCTTTATGGTATGACGGACTTTTGGTCCAGACACGATCACCCACAATCGACTGATTAGAAGTCAGATCGAGCGCACAATGAAATCGTCACATATGTGACTGGCATGCCAATAAATAAACCATAGAAACAAAAGAATAAAGAATGTAAATGAAAAAGCACGTCCACAAGTCTGGCACGCCCGGTGGGACCGAGTCTCCCTTCATCTCTACGCCAAAGCGGGAGGCCCGGCGGCCTCTCTCAAAATTCTAACTGTGTGTTAATCTTACTCGCAGAAGCTACAGATGGAGACTGGACTAGCTGGCGTTCTCTTCGGCGAGCAAGTGGTCAACGGCCACGTCCATGGAGGGTACCTGGCGGTGCCGATGGGATTCGGATCCATGCCCCCGGCGGTGGGTCTATGTGGACGCACTAAAATTCGCTTGTTCAGGTGGTTTCATCTAGTAAGTGCGCGGGCGTGCCAGTCACCGAAGTGACAATTTATTCGGGCTCCGAAGAGCCCATGGTGCGCTCGATCTGACTTCGGTCAGATGATTGTGTGGTTTGTGTCGAGACCAAAACCCGCCGCGCCATAAAGGTCACGGCATCATTTACATCCCCCATACGAGGGAACACCCTTAATTAATCGCCGGGATTCAGGGCCTCATGGCCAAGAAATCAATTGCATGGAAGGTCTATTATGAGATATCGAATTTCTCGCACGAGGGCGAGAAGAAAACCATTCGTGGTCATGTCAGTCGTGTACCGACCATTTAATGTTCGGACGAATGTCTGGCTCGAGAAGATCGCGGTTATCGCGGGAAAACCGGAACGCATGTATGCCGAGGTACGGCAAATCTATTGTTCGGAAGAGCGGAGAACGTTCGGCTGAGCCTCGGTTAGAGCGGTCAAAAATCAGTAAATCTGTTGGCCCGGTGCAAGAGCAAGCTGCGACCATACTGCAGTGGGCCCCCCCGCGGTCGAAACAAGACTTGCATGAGCGTCATTAATATATCCGGTGCCAAGGGGCAACGGGGAATATCTCATGAATCGGCTGGAAAGCCCTGTGTCTAGGGAAGCGGACGTTCGAAACGTGTCGGTCATTCAGGAGACCCTTTAATGTTCGGACGGGTGTCCGGTATTGGGAATATCGTAGTCGTCACGGGAGGACCTGGAACATATGTATGCCGTGATACGGCAAATACATTATTCAGAGACACTGAAAACATTTGGTTGGATCTCAGTTGTTGTAGCCTGAAACCAGTGAATCTATTAGCCCGGTGCGAGATCGAGTCAGGACCATACCGGGGGCGCCTCCCGTGGTCCGAACGAGGCTTGCGCAGGCATCATTAGTATTTCCGATGCCGGAGGGCAACGGGGGAGAGTCCCGGGACTAGACTCCAGAACCGGAAACGTGTTCGAAAGGAGCGGGCTGTAGACCGAGGATATGAGCAAGACGATGACCATGATCGGGACAGGCCCGAGGTCTAAGTGTGGCCCACAGAGGTCTTATCAGTATTCCCATGGAAGGAGTCCAGGGGTGGCGAGAGCCGTCTCGTTCTATTCCGATTCTATCGGCCACTTGCGGACCTTTTCATGTTCGGGCAAGGGCCCATATTGAAAGTGCGACGTGGGTGGAAACGACCCCGTACAAATGTATGCCGAGTTTACGGCAATTTCAATGAAAGAGCGAGAGCGAATCCCGTAAAATGAATCCGATTTAACGGGCTATCGGCCCGGGACAATGCCGGCTCACGACCATATCGGGGCGAGAGCCGTCGGCCATGTTGGTCGCTCACGGGCCTTTTCACGTTCGGACGTAGGTCCGTAATAGAAACGCGGCGGAAATGGAGGTGAACCCGTTCAAATGTCTGCAGAACGTGCGGCAATTTTAGTGGCGGCTCAGAAAGGATCCGGTCGGAGAAATGAGTCCGGTTTAATCGGAATGTCAGCTCGAGGTGAGGTCGGGTCATGGCCATTTTGGGATAATTCCCAAGACTCAGGCCCAGCCCGCAAGGGCGGCATTGTTGTTCCTTCAGCACCGGGTCGCAGGAGAGACGGGGCTGCGGTGTAGATTTTACCATTGTTTTATCATTGTTTAAAATTTCATCATTATTATTCGTTAGTTTGTGCGTATCTTTGAGTGAGTTCGTTATTACTATCTATTTATCATTTTTTTCTTTTTTTATGATTTATTTATTTGTCATTGTTATTGTTAGGTTTGTTATTATTTTTGTTCATTTTATTGTCATTCATTTGCTTGTCGTGTTTTGTTAAGTTTGTTATTATTATCTATTTTGGTTATCTTTTATTTATTTATCATTCTTATCTAGTTTGTCATTATTATTCATTCCTTTTTGTTATCGTTTATTTGTCTATTTATTATTATTATTATTATTACTTATTTCTTTATTATTCTTATTTACTTATTCATCCCTTTTTTTTAATTTGTTATTGTTTATTGTTATTATTATCATTATTGTTTGTTATTATTTCTCCCTCTTCTTTTGAGTTTGCTGTTATTATCATTATTTTATTTTTTTGTATCATTATTTGTTTATTTATTATGCTTTCTTTTAGCTTATTATCTCTACTATTATCATTATTTCTGGTGTACCGCTGGGTCAAGGGAGTGTGCCGCTGAGGGCCAGGATAGGCGCACCGCTGAAGGCCGCCAGGGGAGTGTGCCGCTGAGGGCCAGGAAAGGCGCACCGCTGAAGGCCGCTAGGGGAGTGTGCCGCTGAGGGCCAGGGGAGCGTACCGCTGAGGGCTGAAGGAGCGTGCCGCTGAGGGCCAGGGGCATGCCGCTGAGGGCCAGGGGCGTGTGCCGCTGAGGGCCAGAAAAGGTGCACCGCTGAAGGCCACCAGGGGAGCGTGCCACTGAGGGCTGGGTGAGTGTGCCGATGAAGGGGAAGGCTGGCGTGCGGCTAGGGGCCATGGAGGGTGTGCCGGTGAAAAGGGGGGGCTGGATTATGCCGACGAAGGGCGCCAAAAGAGCGTACCGGCGAAGGCCATGGGCGCGTGCCGGGGAAGGGTGGCTAGGCAGCGTGCCGCTGAGGGGTGGCAAGAGCGTACCGCTGAAGGGCCGAAGGAGTGTGCCGTTGAAGGGTTCACATGAAGTGTACCGGGGAAGGCACCAAGGAGGGTGTGTCGGCGAAGGCCTGGCCAGGCGTGCCGGCGAAGGGGCCAGAGGCATGCCGGCGAAGGGTGGCTGGAGGGTGTACCGGCGAGGGGCATGGGAGTCCGCTTCTCTGTTTCTCTTAAGACTTTTCTTTTCTTCTTTTCTTTTCTCTCTTGATTTTATTAAGTTTTGCATGGGTTTCTTCTTTTCTTCTCTTGATTAATTTCCATTCTTTTTCCCATGAGGACGAATGTTCAAGTTGCTTAGTCGTTATTTGATTCGGCTCTCTCTCTGAATTGATTACGGTTCCCTTGCCTTGGTTGAAGCGTTTTGTCGTTGTTCTTTTCATTTGTTTGTTGCTTCCTTTTATCTTTTTAATGAATTATCGTTTCTAACGAAAATTCGGCAGCATCTCCCCTTGACCCGAGCATAAGGGAGATACAGGGAACGCGCCCACATGGAGTGGCAGAACCCGACAACTGGAGGTGGGCGCCCGAGAGCGGCAACACCTTAATAAAACCTCGAAAAACTCGGAGGGACCAGTGAGTGGAAGACTACTCCTAGGACTGGCCAAAGAGGGAGTGCATCGGGCAAGAAGGAGGGGCGAGTGTGCTGGGCAAGGAAGGCACGCGAGGGCGTGCCGCTGAAGGGGCACGAGAGGGCGCACCGGGCAAGGGTCCAAAGGACCGTGCCGGGGAAGGGCACAGGAGGGTGTGCCGCTGAAGGCTTGGCCAGGGCGTGCCGGGTAAGGGTCCAAAGGACCGTGCCGGGGAAGGCTCTAGCACGGGCTGTGCCGGTGAACGGGGGGTCAAGGCGCACCGGGGAAGGCCCGTAAGGGGCGTGCCGGCAAAGAGTTTGCTGTAGGGCGGCCAGGGCATGCCGGGGAAGGTGTCCAAGGGTGTGCCGTTGAAGGCATATGGGGGGGTGTGCCGTTGGAGGCACGGCTGGGGTGTGCCGCTATGGGCACGCAGGGGTGAGCGAAGGCAAAAAATGGCCAAGGGGAAGCAAGCCCTAACAAAAGGAGAAAGGGAAAGGGGCGTGACACTGAAGGATGCAAACACGGGAGAAATGCTTGAGGAAGACGTCCAAAAAAAATATTTGCAAGACTTCTACTTCTATTCTCATAAGAGGAGTGCCCCAAGGGGGCTAATACATCGCAACAACGGTAAAACAAGAAATGAAAGGAAATAAAGAGGAAAAGAAAATACAGTGAGGGGGGAACGGAGCGTGGACTCCTCCCCTCCTGGACCTCACTCCCTCTCTCCACCCACTCTTCTTCTCTTCACACAGACGGTGGTGGTAGGTGGAGCGACGAGCTCCTCTTCTTCTCTTCTTATCCTTCTTCTCTTCGCGCGGACGGCGGTGGCGGGTGAACGGAGCAGCATGAAGGGGGAGGCGGAGCCTCCCCTCCTCTTCTTTCTTCTCTTCTTCTCTTCCCTTCTTCTCTTCTTCTCTTCTGCGTGTGTCTCCCTCTTCCTCCTCCTTTTCTCGAATGGGAGTCATTTTATACTCCCAACAGCGAGAGCTTTTGAGCACGGCCGTCGAAGGCGGGAAGCAGCTCCATCATGATGGGGTTTGACTCCCCCCGTCCTGGATGTCAGCGGAATAGCCTGTGTGGCCCAATCCCTGATTGACACCTCAGAGGGTTCACTGCACGCCAAGGATATGTAGGGCATGGGCTTCACGTCGTTTGGCCATTGAAAAACCTTCACGCTGTGCCGCTGGCGGGCTGAAGAAGTGTGTCGCTGTAAGACACTGTAGGCGTGCCGCTGAAGAAGGGAAAAGGCGTGCCACTAAAGGCCCAGAGAAGTGTGCTGTTAAAGGACACAAAGAGCGTGCCGTGGGGGGCCTTTCATAGTGTGCCGCTGGGGGCCCTTCATAGTGTGCCGCTGGGGGCATAAAAAGTGTGCCGTGGAGGGCACTTCATAGTGTGCCACTGGAGGGCACCAAAGAGTGTGCCGCTGAAGGCGTTGAGGGTGTGCCGCTGAGCGGCTTGGGAGGTGTGCCGCTGAGCGGCCTGGGGTGTGTGCCGCTGAGCGGCCTGGGGTGCGCCGCTGGACGGTTGCCAGGGCAAGTGAGTGTATAGACTTCGCGTTGAACTGGTGGATGTACAGACTTCACCAATGTATAGACTTCGCGTTGAACTGGTGGATGTACAGACTTCACCAGTGTATAGACTTCGCGTTGAACTGGTGGATGTACATACTTCACCAATGTATAGACTTCGCGTTGAACTGGTGGATGTACAGACTTCACCAGTGTATAGACTTCGCGTTGAAAACAGCCAGCCAATGTACAGACTTGGAGCTTGGACGTATAGACTTTGTTTGTGCATTTAGCCAATGTACAGACTTGGGCTGATGGCTGTATAGACTTGGTGCGATAAAGCATGCCGCAGAAGGGCTGGATGGCCGTGCCGCTGAAGGGCTCCAGGGGCGTGCCGCTGAAGGGCTAAATGGGCAGTTTTGAGCCCATTGCGAGCACGAGTTGTGGCCCATTTGATTTTCTTCGAGGCCCATAGATTGTGGGGCTCTTGGTGGTTGATTTCTCTTCAATGTCGTGACCCCAGAGGTGGCTTTACGACAGTGTGCATATTTGGAGAGTCCGGATGACCAGTCTTTCTGGGGCTTCTTCACTCGGTGCCGTTGTTGATGCTGGGCCGAGCAGGATATCTGTGTGTGTAATTTTTGGTGTCCACAGTCTACCCAACTGCCTGGGCCTCGTATTTGTCGACTTGCTACAAGTCAACAATGAAGCTGAAAGCGTCACCACAATAGAGGCCGTGGCGGCACCAAAAGCTGAGGGAGAGAAGATGGTAGCTGTCCCTACTGCTGTTTCTTGCCTGGTCCATCACCTGGAGAAGAAGACTGATGTCTCCGCCACTGCTGGTAGGAGAAGAAGAAACGACCGGAGGAGCCGGTCCGCTGCAACTGGAAGTCGCACTTCGGCCTCGGGAAAGACAATGATGGTGGGAAGCATGAGGGTGAACCTCAATGGCCACCCCAGAGATGCACGACCCGACAGGGTCATTCCATCAGTTCATACCAACAACAGATTCCAAGTGTTGGCCACTAGGAGGGTCGACTGGGAGAACAAAGGCAAACAGCCACTGGCGCCCAGGCCGACCAAGTTCAAACAAGTTTGGCTGCCAAAGAAGATCCAGGGCTGGGCACCAGCTCGGGAGAAAGATGTTGCTGCCATCCGTCCCAGGGCTGGGGGCAGAGATCTTCGAAAGAAGGATGAAAGCGTGATGGAGGAAGCTACTGTTGTTGCTGCTCCGCAGAGATCCCAGGCCTGCGCCAGGCAGGCTGATGCGTTCAGATACCCCAGGTCGGAGTACCTGGCTGCTCAAGTCTCAAGGCTGGCCTATCAGCCAAGGACCCAGGAAAGGCTGCTGCCCCGTTCGAAGCTACAAGGGCAGAGCTAGAAAGAGATGAACCGGGTGGTTCAAGACTACTTTCATTGCCTTGGGAATTCCTCCCTGGGGCAACAAAGACTATCTCGTGCCTTGGGCACTGAGGAAGAAGAAGAAAGAGAAGAAGTGATGCTAGAGGCGTTGTCCTCTAACTCCAATGACTATGAAGATGGCCGTAGGGCCAGATATGAAGAAGACATCTACTAGAAAGAAAGGGAAGAAAAGAGAATGTCTGTATTTGACCGTCTGACATATCCCGGATAGGTCAAGAGAAGAGCTCGCAGGCAGAGAGGAAGAATGCAGATTCTCGCTTGCAACATGGCCGGCGTCGTCGGAAGATATGGTATGTTACCAGAACAGCCAGAATAGTTGATTAACCTGGCATACAAACCGGGTGCCATCACAAGAAGAAGCAAGGCAGCAAAAGATAAGCTAGCAGTTGCCAGTCAAGACGACCTCTCGGCCGTCAACGAGGCCCGAAGAGTCACCACGATGACAGTAAATGTGGTGACTACTGAAGAAGAAGACAATTCTCTCTTGGACCCCACTGAAGGGACTTCAGGGGAAATGCAAATTCCCACAACTATAGATCCCATGATCCGGATAATGTTCATGAGGTATCAACAGGAAATTGATTCTCTCAAAAGACAGTTGAATGAGAGAAATGAGCAGACGCCTATTTCTAAGCAGGCCGAGCCGGCAGGACAGACTTCCAGCTCAACCGAAGTGGTCGTCCCAGCCGTCCCTCAGCTGAATAGCGAAGGCAGGGCACAGAATCAGCCTCTTCCACCACAGGTGGCAGCACAGCCCTCTACATCCCAAACACAGCCTGCTGTGCCAACATCCCAGCCGACGCTGCACACAACGGTCATGACGACCCCCTTCAGTCATCAGCAGGCATATTTCTTTCCAGAACCAGTGGATCCGGCTGTGGCAAATAAACTGATGATAGAAAAGATCGTTGAGATGAAGCTGTCTGAGAAAGTCGGGGATGATTCCGGTACTTATGACATCTACAAAGTACCATACCCTGCACATTATGCTGCTAAGAGATTACCACCAGGCGTCAGCAAGCCGCCGAAGTTTGAAAAGTTCTACGGCCAAGGCTCCCCCAGGGAACATATAGCTTATTACACCATAGTTATGGGCGACCTGGCTGCTGATGAAGCATATCTATTGAAATTATTCGGCTCGTCCCTTACAGGGTTGGCCTTTGAATGGTACTCCAGTTTGCCCGCCGGGTCAGTAGCTGACTGGCCCGATATGCAGCGGAAGTTCCGAGACAGATTTCATGTCACAGAAAGGGAAATCACAATAGCTGAGCTGTATGCATCCAGGCAGAAGCAAGATGAGACCGCCCTGGATTATATAAAAAGATGGAGGAATTTGGCCATGAGGTGCAGGCGACCTCCCCATCAAGAAGATGCAGTGTAGATATGCAAACAGAACCTCAGAAGGGAGGTGCTGGAAAAGATGATCGGGGCAGATGTCAGAACATTTGACCGGTTGAATAATATAGTAGCGGAGGTCGAGACGTTCTTGTCCAAGCGCCTGACCGCCAATGTCCCTGCTATGCAAAAGGGGAAGGCTGTTGATCGACGGCCATCGCATTCAGAGGCCAACACTGTTGACTTCGGTACCTTTGAATAGCAGAAAGAAAAAGGGAAGAAAACTGATGCTCCTCCGGCAGGCCCGGTAGAAATGAAAGAAAAGATCTCCCTGAGAAATAAAATGAGGAAGGCATATTCATTCCCCAAAGAGAAGATGGGTGCACTGTTCAGTTGGGCCTACAAGTTCAACAAAGTAACGTTGCCCGAACCAAAAAGACCCGCAGATGCAACAAAGAAAGATGACCCACTATTCTGTCCATATCATCGGGCATTGGGCCATGCTATAGAAGACTGCTACGTCTTCAAAGATGTCATGGAAAGTATGTTCAAAAAGGGAGAGCTACAGTTGGGAGACTATCAGGTGAACCCTCCACGCCCCCATGAACCTCCAGCAATGAGGATGGCTGCAAATATGATTTCTGTATATCAGCAGTTGCCCGAAGAGGCTGTTGAAGAATGCACCAGGCGCACTTATGAAGGATGCTTCCTTACCCCGTTAAGGGATCAGGAGGGATGGCAGACAAAGCCGGTGAAGACCAGAAAGAGGGCACCTGTTGCAGGAACGACTAGACCATCCACTCGGAATGCCACTCCGAAGTCGGGGCCGCCCCCGGTAAAGCCGATTCGGCATGTAGCTGAGACACAGCCAGTCATCCGAATCCCCACCTATAATCGGAGGAGACAGACTCCGCTTCCCACACAAAAAGAAATAAGTCCCGAGGCAAAACGTCTCCAACAGTACATCAATGGACTCGATGAATATGAACAGAATGAGCCGAAGCCCCTACTGGTGAAAGATTGCATACTCTGGGGGCAGCTGGAAAAGTTGACCATTGAAGAAAAATCAGAGAATAAACAGGAAAAGGATGAGACTGAACCCTTCTGGGGGCAGGAGCCAGCAAAGTCAGAGCGCCAGAAGAAGAAAAGGCCGCCAAAGAACAGAAGAAAAAAGAAAACCATGACAGTACAATGCAACACACTCTCAGTGTTATTCACCTTACCTGGGGAGGATGATGACACAGAGGCATCAGCCACGCCATTGGAAGCCAACCATGCTGAAGCTTCCACCTCGGCGCATGCTACCCGCTCTGGGAGAAGATGGGGACGTCCCCCGCCAGCCAATCACAATATCATTTTCAGGGGAGAACAACCTTATCAGATACCAGAGCCCGAAGTGCGAGGTGTCCAGATCCCTCCTCCTGCTAATTTATACCAAGAAGAAAAGAAAGGGGATGGAGCTCCGTCATTCCTTGAATTTTTATCCAATTTAGAGGGCGAAGAGCCAGTACAAACTGCACCAGCCAGAAGTAACAAGCATCAACAATCAACAGCCCTGAAGCCTAGGCAAGGCAAAGAAGAAGAAAAAGATTCCCCGACAACACCCAGGGCCGTCTCTCCAGAAGAAGTCCCTCAAGAAACTAACCATGGAGCTGAGACAAGAAGTAGGCAGGCAATGCCGCAAGCCCCTCAGGAGCCGCCAAAGCCCCGCTGAGCAGAGGAAATGCGACTCTCTAATGTCCGGGTAGGTAGCCGGATTATGAAAATGCTAAAGAAGCTCCCTACCAGATTCTCTATATAGGAAATTCTTTCTTTGAGTGAAGATGCCCGCCAAGCAATTATTGATGCTCTACAGTCACCAGCATAGTATGAAGCATTACTGACAGAAGTCAATTCTACGTCGACAGTCACTTTCACTGAAGATGACATGTTGATTCTAAATCCCAGCCACAACAAGCCACTATACATGAGAGGACATCTCAACTGCCAGCCATTAAGCCGGATACTGGTAGATCCTGGGGCTGCTGTAAACATTCTGCCATATCGCATCTATCAGAAGTACTACTTTGATATGCACCTCGCTAAGGTCAGAGATATGAAGATTGCTGGCTTTAACCAGAAGTGTGAAACATCTCTGGGGGTAGCAAATTTTAACCTCACACTGGGGGACCTCACCACTGTGGTGCGATTCTATGTGATTGATTCTAACACCACGTACAAGGCCTTGTTAGGGCGACCGTGGTTGCATGAGTACCAGATAGTGCCTTCCACGCTGCATCAGTGCATTAAGTACTGTCATGATGGCAAAGAGGAGAGGGTGTTCGCAGATCTGCACCCCATTGAAGTCTTCGAGTGTCATATGCTCGATGCATCCTATTATGCGAACCTTCTGCAGAAAGATAAAAAGAAAGAAGTTCTGACTGGTCTGGAGAAGTCGGCGGCAAAGACAGAAGATTGGTCTCCACCACCACTACAGGGCTATGTCACGAAACATGAAGTATCCCATGTCTCTTATGTTGGGGATTTTGCACGGATTACACCCCCAAGCATTCATCCCGATGATACTAATGAAAAGATGAAAGAAAAATATACACAAGTCCCAGTACCGGAAGGACTGGTCAAACCCGTCACCAGTTTGGAATGCCAGACAGTGCTGCCACTCAAGATTATGGAGGTCCCTCGCTTCTGCGAGCCTCCCATCATATTCTATACCGGGGAGCCTGTTGAAGAGGATGATCAGGACTGCATGATCCCGGAAGAATCCACAAGCCGAATGGTGCCAATCACAGGCTTGGACTATACTACACAACGGGTCTCGCAGATGTTCTCCAAACTGCAGATGCCTTCACTGCAGCCCGTTGCCCAGAAGAAAGCATTCCAAGAACTTTGGGATCCACCCCAGAACAGCAGGGAATTGATGAAGATCACCCAGCACCCAGGATTGGGCTACACTCTACAAGAATACTATGAGCCGAGGTAGATGTCATCTCCGCTTCTTTTCACATGAAGATCCTCCTGGGATGGGCTATGATGATTACCCCTCAGAAGATGAAGAGATTATATATCAGTCCATGCCGGATGGTGGGTCTCCAATAGCCGGCCGGAGCAGAAAAGTCTGATGAAGCAAATGTATGCCGGTGTTGGGAGGAGCTGTCTTGCAAAGAAGATCTGTTCCAAGCCGAAGCAAAGTTTGACACGGGAACCCCGGATGAGGACCGGATTTCTGATGATACAAGAGAATGCTTAGAGTTTGACCGTATTCTGGAAGAAGTTCGAGCTCTGTAGAATATAAATTCCCCAGAGGAATCTACGCCAGCAAGGCCTCCGAAAGTGGAAGACCTAATCTTTGAGCCTTACACGGAGCCAGTCATGTCCCATGGTCAGGCTGAACAAAGTCACATGGTTTCTGCCCTGTATGATGAGTCATCATTGGCCGAGGTCTGACAAGAAGAATTAGAGAATTCTGAAACTGAAGAAAACTATATCCCGGGGGGCTTCGTCGATTTGCAAGAGGCTCCGCCCGAAGTTGAAGATGGTGGCCAGGCCACCGTTGATGAGCTCATAGAAGTGAACTTGGGGACAGAGAGAACCAAGGCCAACCTTTCTCAGTGTTCTGCTAGAACCAGAGATCCGAGAACAGTACATACAATTTCTGAGGGAGTTTAAGGACTGCTTCGCTTGGACGTATGATGAAATGCCAGGGTTAAGTCCCAATGTAGCACAACACCTGCTGGCAATTGACCTAGAAGCCAACCCCATAAAACAGCCACCCAGGCGAATGCGACCTGAGTTGATCAACCAAGTCAATAAAGAAGTCGACAAGCTTATTGATGTTGGCTTCGTCGAAGAAAATTAGTACACTACATGGCTGGCGAACATAGTCCCCGTGAAGAAGAAAAATGGGCAGATCAGAATATGTGTTGATTTCCGAGACCTTAATAAGGCTTGTCCTAAGGATGATTTCCTAGTACCAATTACTGAAGTAATGATTGATGCAACCACTGGTCATGAAGCCCTGTCATTCATGGACGGTTCATCCGGATACAACCAAATTTGGATTGCTGAAAAGATAGAGTACACACTGCATTCCGCACTCCAAAAGGATATTCCACTACAAAAGAATGCCGTTCGGCCTTAAGAACGCCGGCGCCACTTACCAAAGAGCCATGACAAAATTTTTGATGATTTGCTCTTCAAGAAAGTGGAGTGCTATGTTGATGACCTGGTGGTGAAGACCAGAAAGAAGAAGATCATCTGCAGGACCTGAGGATAGTGTTTCAAAGGTTGCGAAAATATGAGCTAAAAATGAACCCTATGAAGTGCACTTTTGGCGTGACCAGCGGAAAATTCCTTGGATTTATTGTCCGGCACAGAGGCATTGAGATTGATCCATCCAAGATCAAGGCTATTCAAGAGCTCCCTCCACCGAGGAATCTGTCTGAGTTAAGATCTCTGCAAGGGCGTCTAGCCTACATCCGACGATTTATATCAAATCTGTCGGGTCGGTGTCACCCCTTTCATAGGCTCATGATGAAAGATGTACCGTTCCTATGGGACGACGGATGCCAAGAGGCTTTCGAAAAGTTGAAAGAATATCTCAGAACCTCTCCAGTATTGGGGGCACCAGTGAAGGGCAGCCCTTTGATCCTCTATATAGCAGCCACACATTGCTCGCTGGGGGCAATGTTAGCTCAAATAAATGGAGATGGAAAGGAGCAAGCCTTATACTACCTTTGTAGAAGGTTGATCAGAACTGAAGAAAGCTATACTTACATAGAGAAGACCTGTCTGGCGCTGGTCTTCACTGTCAAGAAGCTCCGACACTACATGTTGTCACATGAGATCAGATTGATATCTGCAGCAGATCCGCTCAAATATATATTGACTCAGTCGACACTCAAAGGTTGACTAGGCAAGTGGGCTGTGATTCTGATGGAGTTTGACATCACTTATATACCTCAGAGGGCTATAAAGGGTCAAGCTGTGGCTGAGTTCTTTGCAGAGCACCCGGTACCAGAAAGTGCTATGCTTGAGACCGAGCTACCTGATGATGAAGTGCTTGAAGCTTGTCAGACCCAGCCAGTAATGTGGCAGTTATATTTTGATGGGGCATCAAGAACAGAAACTGATTCCGGCGGTAAAACCAGAATACGTGCAGGGGCCGACATTATGCTGAAATCGCTTGAGGGAGAAGTGTTGCACACCTCATGTTCTATAAATAAGCCCTGCACCAACATTGAAGCTGAATATGAAGCCCTGATAATTGGGCTCCAGGTCACCCTCAGCATGGGTATCCGAATGCTCCCAGGTATTCGGTGACTCAATGTTAGTGATAAAATAAATACAGGGAGAATTTGAAGTGCAAAAGCCAGAATTAAATCCCTATTGTCAAAAGGCTATACGCCTCATGGCAAATTTCTACCATATTGAGCTCAATCATGTGGGTTGGGGACATAATGCTCAAGCTGATGCACTCGTAAAGCTGGCCAGCTCACTATCAATCCCGCCAGACGAGACGCTGAACATTATTGTCATGAACAGGCGGCAGGTCCCTAGCATGCTGGAAGCGTGTCCTGAAGAATATGAGATTGATACCATTAACAAGGCCTAGACGTCTGATTGGAGACAGCACCTGCTGCAGTGGTTCTTGCACCAACAGCTTCCCAAGAATAAAGAAGAGAGAATGAAACTCCTAAGGGTTAAAGATTCATACGAATGTAGAAATGGAACTCTGTTCCGAATTATGGCGGATGCCTGCAAGAAGATTTTGCTTCGCTGCCTATCTACTGAGGGAAGCCTGGCAAGCAATGAAAGAAATACATGCTGGGACAGCAGGGGCATACCAGGCTGGGCCTAAGATGAAAATTGAAATCAAGAAGCTGGGTTATTATTGGCCCACTATGTTTGAAGACTGTTGCCAGTTTGCGAAGTCACCAGAAATGCCAGGAGCATGCCACTGTACCCAGGAAGCCTCCTGTAGCTCTACACCCTACGATCCCAGCTGGCCTTTTACTCAGTGGGGAACTGATGTAGTCGGGCCACTACCGACTTCGTCTGCTGGACACAAGTACATCTTGGCTATAACAAACTACTTCTCCAGGTGGGCGGAGGCAGTAGCACTCAGAGAAGTGACTGGTGAGTTGGTTGCCAGATTCATCAAGCACAATATCATCTTCCGATTCGGGGTCCCCAGTCGAATAATATCTGATAATGGAAGCCACTTCAAGAACCAGAAGGTATATCGGCTTACCGAGAAGTACAGAATAGAATGGAGGACCTCCACTCCATACAATCCACAAGCAAATGGACTGGCCGAAGCCTTCAATAAGACATTGTGCACCCTGCTGGCCAAGGTCGTCAGTTCTAATAAAAAGGACTGGGGTGAAAAGATGTATGAAGCACTATGGGCATATCGCACTGTCTATAAAACCCCCACGGGTTGTTCGCCCTATTCACTGGTGTACGGCTCCGAGGCAGTAGTCCCTATAGAGCTGGAGGTACCATCACTCAGGATTGCAGTCCAGCATGGCCTAGTTCGTGACGAACAAACCAATGCTGAAAGATGACTTGAAGAACTGGCTGAATTGGAGGGTAAGCATCTGCAAGCCCAAAAAAATATCCAGATGTACCAAGCCCGTATGGCAAATGCCTTCAATAAGCTCGTCAAAGGGCGAGAATTCAAGAAGGGAGACCTGGTCATGGTCAAGAAAAGGGAAGTCATGGCTTCCAATCCAAAAGGCAAGCTTGCTGCTAACTGCCTAGGTCCGTACGTAGTCCAGAGGGTCTACGAGGGAGGAGCCTACGTGGTTGTCAACCATCGAGGGGAAATTCAATTCTCACCACTCAACGGAAGGCATCTAAAGCTGTATCATGCAGCGCAACCGACATTCCCCGAGTAATCGGGCAAACTCTTTTCTCGGTCTAGTGGCATTCCGCCCTGATCGAGCTACCCTTATCTTGGTCTAGTGGCACTCCGCCCTAGCCGAGCTACCCTTTCCTTGGTCTAGTGGCATTTCGCCCTAGCCAAGCTACCCTTTCCTTGGCTTAGTGGCATTCCGCCCTAGCCAAGGTACCCTTATCTTGGTCTAGTGGCACTCCGCCCTAACCGAGCTACCCTTATCCTGGCCTAGTGACCTTCCGCCCTGATCGAGCTACCATTTCCTTGGCTTAGTGGCATTCTGCCCTAGCCAAACTACCCTTTCCTTAGCTTAGTGGCATTCCGCCCTAGCCAAGCTACCCTTATCTTGGTCTAGTGGCATTCCGCCCTGATCGAGCTACTCTTGTCTTGGTCTAGTGACACTCCGCCCTAGCCGAGCCACCCTTTCCTTGGTCTAGTGGCATTCTGCCCTGATCGAGCTACCCTTATCTCTGTCTAGTGGCACTCCGCCCTAACCGAGCTACCCCTTTCTTGGCTTAGTGGCATTCCGCCCTAGCCAAGCTACCCTTTCCTTGGCTTAGTGGCATTCCGCCCTAGCCAAGCTACCCTTATATTGGTCTAGTGGCACTCCGCCCTAGCCGAGCTACCCTTATCCTGGTCTAGTGGCATTCCGCCCTGATCGAGCTACCCCTTTCTTGGCTTAGTGGCATTCCGCCCTAGCCAAGCTACCCTTTCCTTGGCTTAGTGGCATTCCGCCCTAGCCAAGCTACCCTTATCTTGGTCTAGTGGCACTCCGCCCTAGCCGAGCTACTCTTATCCTGGTCTAGTGGCATTCCGCCCTGATCGAGCTACTCTTACCGTGGCTTAAGTGGCACTCCGCCCTAGCCGAGCTACCCTTTCCTTGGTTTAGTGGCATTCCGCTCTGATCAAGCTACCTCACCTCGGTCTAGTGGCACTCCGCCCTGGCCGAGCTCTCAAAAGAATACGCCGTATTACCGTTACGGGCCTTACGCTCGAATCGGCGAAAGATCGTACCTTCGCGTTAGCACTCAACCCTCGCTAACGAACGAACCATTCTGCTCGGCACAAGGCTCGGTGCTCCGGTCAATAGACGTCTACCATCAACCAAGGGTCGGTCATCATGCCCTCCGACCTGCCACCCTTTATCTAAAAAAAAAAGAGAAGAAAAGAAAGTAAAAATGGGGTTTAAAATAGAGATACCCCGCCAGACTTGCTCCTACATTAGGACAAGTGCAAAAATGGCTATAACCCAGCTGTGGTGAAAACCCGAAAGGGCACTGCAGGCAAAATTGGGTACCCCGCCAAGTGAAAATCCGAAAGGGCGCGTGGGCAAAAGCAAGAGGGGGCTGGCTCCGGCGAAAACCCGAAAGGGCTCTTGGGTCAGTAATGTGGTAATTTAAAATGCCCTTTTTCACCCTGCCTGATAAAACTCCGAGAAGGACGATCATCATAAAGTCCCACCTGACGATGAAACCCCGTTGATCACAAGGCATATTGCCTCGATCAATGCTAAAAAAGGCCCACCTCGGGATAGACCTTCCGTCTGTTCTGATAAAACACTTCCACTTGTTTTTGTCTAAGATCCACCAAAATGAATCCCATCCAGTCTAGATCTTACATCTATTCTGATAAAACCTACCATACGTCTCACCGATGATGAAACCTGCTGCTGGTCGATTGGCACACTGCCTGATCAACGATGAAACCGGCCCGGTTTAGACCTTACGTCTATCCCGATGAAACATATGAAGTCCTTGCATTGGTATGAGCCCAATACCAATGATGAAACCCGCTACTGGTCGATTGGCACACTGCCCGATCAACGATGAAACCTACCCGGTTCAGACCTTACGTCTATCCCGATGAAACATATGAAATCCTTGCATTGTTATGAGCCAATACCAATGATGAAACCTGCTATTGATCGGTTGGCACGCTGCCTGATCGATGCTAAAACCCATCCAGGGTAGACCCTCTGTCCGCTATGACAAAACACGACACAGCTCTTTAAATCAATTCAGACCCTTCGTCTGGATAGATCATGAAACTCTATTCCATTACGTTAATGTCAAACCCCACATTTCCGACGAAACTCACATTTCCGACGAATGGCTTTGTGCCCGAGCTGCTATCTATATCCTCTAAATCAATTCGGACCTTTCGTCTGGATAGATCATAAAACCCTATTTCCCTTTGCATTGATGTCGACATCCACATCAATGATCGTGTATCCACAATAAACATATGGCGCCATGGTCCATAGAATGAAAGTTCCAGTTCCAGAAAAGACGATGACAAAGAAAAAGAGAAAGAAAACGATAAAAAAATATGAAAAACGGGGTTAAAAATAGAGATACCCCGCCAGACTTGTTCAGGTATTCTAGACAAGGGCAAAAAATGGCTAAAATCCAGCTGTGGTGAAAACCCAAAAGGGCGCTGTAGGCAAAATTGGGTACCCCGCCACGTGAAAACCCGAAAGGGCACGTGGGCAAAAGTAAGAGGGGGCTGGCTCCGGTGAAAACCCGAAAGGGCGCCTGGGTCAGTAATGTGGTAATTCTGAGAAATTCCATACTTCCTTCCCTTGATAAGGCCTTCCGTTAACCGTTTGGCTCCTTACCCGGTCAACGATAAAACCTTGACAGGACAAACCCTACGTCTGTCTTGATGGAATCTACATAGCCTTTTTCAAATGTCCCACCGACAATGAAACCCATCACCATTCTGATAAAGCCCGGCCAGCTCAGACCTTACGTCTGTCCTAATGAAACTCTTAAACCTTCCCTTGATCGATCGGCTCCTCGCCCGGTCAACAAAAAAAACCTATCTGGATAGACCCTATGCCTATCCTGATGAAACCTACATATCCTTCCATGTCCCACCCGCGATAAGACCTGCTGGAATAGACCTCACGTCTATCTTAACGAGACCTACACCTCTACCTACGTCCCACCATTGATTGACCGGCATCTCGCCCGATCAATGATAAAACCCTATCCAGTTTAGACCTTACGTCTATTCTGATAAGACTTATGAAATTCCTTTGCATCGATATGAACCCAATATCGATGATGGAACCAGCTATTGATCGACCGGCACCTTGCCCGATCAATGATAAAACCTTATCCAGTTTAGACCTTACGTCTATTCTGATAAAACTTATGAAATACCTTTGCATCGATATAGACCCAATATCGACGATGAAACCAACCGTTGGTCGATCGGCACCTTGCCCGATCAATGATAAAACCCTATCCAGTTTAGACCTTACGTCTATCCTGATAAACTTTATGAAATCCCTTTACATCGATATGAACCCAATATCGATGATGGAACCAGCTATTGATCGACTGGCACCTTGTCCGATCAATGATAAAACCCTATCCAGTTTAGACCTTACGTCTATCCTGATGAACCCTATGAAATTCCTTTGCATCGATATAAACCCCATATCGATGATGAAGCCAACCGTTGGTCGATCGGTACATTGCCCGGCCAATGATGAAACCTGTTCAGTTCAGACTTTACGTCCGTTCTAATGGGAACCACATACCCTTTTCACGTCCCACCTGTGATCAAGTCTACCCAGTCTAGACCTTATGTCTATTCTGACGAAACCTATAAAACTTCTTTGCGTCGATATAAACCCAACATCGATGATAAAATCAGTCACTGGTCGATTGGCACTTTGCCCCGACCAGCCTTGAAACCTGTTCCGGATGAGCCATCCGTTTGTCCCAGACAATGTTCTAAACCTCTTTCATTCAACTACCCCCAGATTCGGTTTAAGCGCCCTCTGGATACCATCGCGTGGTGGAGCGAGTCCCCCATCCTCTCTCTGAAAGGGTGGACGCTCTCCCGCTAGGTGCGGGCTATTCGCACGGGGATCACTAAAACCGCTGCCAAATCGCCGTGAAATATTGATGGTGCGATAAGTAAAGAACAAACCACATATGAAACTGGTGTAAAGATTCCTTTCCATTGAATAAAAGAGGGAATACAAGAAGGGCCCCTGAGGGGGAATTGTATTACAAAAAGGGGAGAACAGACGATCACGGGCGCCGGAATATGTCTTCGAAGGCCAGAAGCCCTACATACGGGGCAGCCCCCAGCTCATGAAGTCGAGCCTCCTCCTCCTGAAGCCGAGCAGACTCGTCCTGAAAGGATGCCACCTGCCCTTCCAACAGAGCCACTTCTTCCGCAAGCCGCGGCCGAGAAGTTGTTATCTGCGGCAGTTCAGCTCAGAGATCAAACAGTTCAGCCTCCAGGATGGTTATCCGGCGGCGCACGAACTGCTCCCGCTGCGCCAGAGACTGCAGTTGGCATTGGCGCTCTTGAAGAACAGAGTCCATTTTCTCCAGCTCAGATTTGCACTCTACCCTTTGCAACTTCAAAGCTGCCAGTCTGTCAGACATAATGTGTGCCAAGAAATCCCGGCGATTTACAAATTTTAACAACAATAGAACCCGCTGGGCCCATATTTTCATGGGACAGCCCATCGCCTGTAAACCAGCTGTGAAACGCTTAGCTATCTCCTTCAGCTGTAGATAAGTCAGTCCGGGCTAGGACTCCACCAGCTGGCGCAGCATGTCCAGATTTTGCCAAACGAAACTCTCAGATGAAGCAAAGCCAGGGGGGAAATGAAGCTACTTCAAAAGTCACCTCACTGTCGATGTCTGCCCATAGTGTAACATCTGGCTGGGAAGAGGAAGACAGGAGGTCTGCTGAAGGCGCCAACTGAGCTCTCTCTGCAATCCCTGACGGAACCAAGAGGCCTTCCACCTCCATCTCCTCGGGGGTTGCTATCTGAATGCTCGTAGGGGCAACTTTAATAAGTGCTGGAGCGGCTGCTTCCTGGGTCCCCAATGTGATATCTGCACCTTCAGCATCCTCTTCTCGGGGCACCTCCTCCGCAGATTCCTGGAGCACGGAGATCAGTTCTGGGTCAGTTATAGACAATACTCCGGTCTCTGTAGCAGCTGCCTCTCCTTCTTCCATCCCCGCTTCAACGGCCAGTTCCTTCAACGTCAGGGCGGCAGGGGCCACGGCCCGAAGAGGCAAAAGTTCAGTCTCCATAATTGCTGTTATGGGAATTGCTGACTCAGGCGCAATGGTCATCACTGTGGCCGGTATAAAGGCAGAACCCCTAGCTGGGTCCGTCTCAGCTCTAAAATCCAAGACCCGGATAAGGGCCGAACTCTCCCCCGAGGTCCTCAAGTCCAACAATGCTAGGTCCGTAGAGGACTGTATCCTCACCGGCACAGGGCGAATTATCTCAGAAATGCCGGCACAGGCGGCTGACGAAGCAGGAACAATGGCCAAGGTGTCAGACAGAGTGGCTTCAAAGGCCGCAGTCGCTACCGGGCTAGCAACAGGGGATTCCTGCGAACAGATCAATACAACATCAAGCAGCAGATAAAAGGGGAAAACAATGAGGAGAGGAAGAGAGACTCACTTCTAATGTAATGTCGATGTCCTCAAAGGAGTGCAGGGGAGAGGAAAGCTCCGCTGCTGAAGCAGCAAAGGGAGGAGTTATATCTGCCTCGGTGTCCAAGCCAGCAAATTCTTCCTGTAGTTCCTCCTCAGAAGACAGCACCAGCAGTTTGGAGGGGGTGAATAGTGGAACAATGGCAGTACATACGGATGGGGCCTCTGATTTGGAGATACCCTCCGTCTCGCTCTCGCTGAAACCTGCTTCTTCTCCCTCTGCCTCGGAAGCGGTCACGGAGCTACTGGAAGAGATTTCCACACTATCCACGGGCGGGACTTGCGTTCCTAACGGCTGCCTGGAGGAAGACCGGGTAACTATGCGCCTCACAGGGACAAGGCCCCGTTTCATCTGGGTCTTATGGCCCTCCTGTGGCTGAGTTACATCGCCAGCTGCTCCCATGACTTCAGCCTCCTCCCCGGCCGTCACTGCAGGGAAAAGCTTGTGAGCGAGACAATGAAAAATAATTGAAATGTGCAAGAAAAGATGAGAAAGCACACTTACCCTCCGCTTCGCTAGCCGGCATGGGAGAGGGCAATCTGGTCTCCACCACAGAAGGTGTCACAACTGGCTCTTGGGCTGTGCGAAAAAAGGGGGGGTCAGATTCAAAGATTTCTTTGAAATTCAGCAAGATGAAAGATACAACTGCAGGCTATTGATGTTACCCTTGACTGACGTCTGGGCGCCCTCCCTTTGAGATTCAAACTCATCAAATGAGGGGATATCAGGAAGAGGGGTCCCAGGGTCCGTCACTGCCGAAGCCGACTGCCGAGCATGGGCCTTCTTAGCCTTCTTGGCCTTCCCAACTGCAGTCTTCACTACAGAAATCTTTCTCTTCTTGCCCAGAGGCAGGGGAGTGGTCGTCGGTGCTGCTGCAGGGACTTCGAAATAAGCAGGCTTCTCAGCTTGCGCAATGATTTTTCTGTAAATCCCCTGTCACTTTATATCTGGCCTGTCTGTTGAAGACATCAAAGAAGCAATGAGATCAGTAGATGCAGAGTTTAAATACTAAACAGAAAGTACTACAGTCAGAAAGAAAAGATCATACCTGCTGGGCCATCATAAAAGACAGAAAGCGGCCAGTACAGATAAGCTACCTCCTTGGAGCGGAAAGCAGCCTCCTTGACAAGCCAGCAGACATCACCAAATGTCTGGCACTTCTCCACTAAAGATGCCAGATCGCTATGACCATGAAAATCAAGACATCGAAATAAGTCGAGGTGGTCCATGCCCCAGCCGTCGACATAATGAAAAGAAATGAACAATGGCTTATTCAATATGCCGGCTATCGGACTCTCTGCAGATAACCCATGTACATTCAGCAGAACAAACAGCCAAGACGTGTGCTTGTAGTACGTCTGAGTCCTATCTTCCCTGCGCACAAACATCCTATAGGGATGAAATCTATCTGTCGGACCCTTCCAGGGGACTACTGTCGGGAGCGGCTCTTCAACAGGGAAAGGGTACTGTTGCGCCTCCAGACGAGCGCCTCCTACATGGCACAGATGTTTCAAGTTCTTCATAAAAGTGTCTTCGTTGATGGCAGCAAAGACATGAGCGGGCGGCTCGGAGCCTTTTTCCTTCAAAGCCCGACGCTCGGCCAGATAGTTCTCTGCCTCCCTCAGGTGCTGTGAATAAATCCTTTTCAGGTGGGCCTCAGGGATATCAAATACTGGGCCGGGCTGTTGTTTCAAAAAAGAACGCTCGGCCACATCCCAGAATGCACCCCTACCATCCCTGTAAAAACTGGTTCGAATGTTCCACCATTTGATATACTCTGATGTGACACGGGGAACACGGTTGGAAATAGTGGGAACTCTGAAAACTGCGCCATCCTGGCGATGATAGAAATCCCACCACAACCGGCCATCACCGACAATGGTGGACCCATGCTTGGCCCGGCTATCCAGGGGAAACTGAGCAACTGATGTAGGGATGTGCTGGTCATAGCCAAAATTCCGCCCAAAGCGGAATGGGTAGTATGGTTCCAGAAGAAGCAGGCCACCCTTTCTGAAAACTAAAACACTGGGCCGAATGGCCATGGCCCATCTGACCAGCTCCGGCTCCAGAATAGACCGAACAGCATTAGCCCCTGAAACGGGGTGAACATAGGTCTCTACCTCTTCCATCTTGCATTCTCTTTGAGGGTGAACCAGAGGAGCTGAACCTGCTACCAAGCTCCAGAAATGAATGCTGCCAGGGACATCCACTGGTACCCTTATCAGTCGGCCCCTTATTTTGAACAGCTGATCAGAGAAAGAGCCAGGTTCAGCACTGGCAAATTCAATCATTCTGGGTAATACTGTATCTGCCTGCAAAGTTCTAGGAGCCAATTCAGGAAACAGACTGCAGACCCAAGCATTGAAGAAGTGAAAAGGGCCCACGGTCCTCAAAGAGCGGGGAGTCCAATGCTTGTACAGATCCCCCAAAGATTTGTAGATTAAACACAAGGCCACTGGGCAAAGTGACAGCCTCATTCCCCAGGCCATCTGGCATGCCGGGTATATGGCTTCGGGCCGAATGATTGTCTCATCCCCTTGAGGGAGAGCGAAAGTGCACAACCAGAATGTGAAATAAGCCGCACAATGTGTGATAGGGTCCACCCCTGCTGGGTTCGGACCACCTTTGCTTACACGGCGCAATGACGACGGCAGCGCTGACTTGTAGCGAGGAGCCCTTATCTGCTTGCTGGCGGTCGGACCCAGAGAAGGGAAGTCTGCATATTTTAAGGGACCGTCGAAGAAATACTGAATCCACTGCCCTATCCGGACCCTCAGCTTGCTGCCTTTCTCTCGAGGATGGTAACCCTTAGAGGATCCTCTATTATAAGCCAGACAGATGGAGCGATAGGCCTTCATTAAATACCGGTATGAGTAGCCAAGTGAATACTTGCCTTCGCCATCGGAGCTATCCTTCTCGGAATCTGCCAGGCAGACCTCTTCATACGGCTCGCCGTCAATAGGCAGACCAGAAAGCTGTGATAAACTCCAGAGGTCGAGAGATGTTTCACCCTCTGCTGTATAAAATATGTTGAACAAAGGGCAGAATACTTCGAACATTCCACAGCATAATCCTCGGGATATGGGATAGCGGAACCTAGAAGCAAACACACTGTGATATACCCCGGCTCTGATCAGCAGAGGGGCGTATTCCTTTAAAACAAACTCGGTGAACTCCACCGCTCCCACCCGGAATAGGTGGGCGTCGGTGATCTTGGTATCTCCAAACCAACCAGCAGCTAGATGATACTTGAATTGGACGGCCGAACAATTCAGCACAAAAGGTTCTTCGCGGTATCCCCATTTTATCGGTGCCAGGAACAGACCATAGCCAGGCTTTTCCCTATGAACTCGGCCACTAGCATTATCCCACCGGGCAGGTGTGAATTCCGGGGCCCGGGTCAACATTTTCTTCTCTGGCTCCAGCTCTGATATACTGAGGATTGCGTCCCAGTCACGCTTCTCCCTGGGAAGATAGATGGTCTTGCTACGGTACACCGACTCCTTCAGGCTATCTCGTTCGGCAAGGATGGCAGCTTCGACTGCACGGGCTATCCGATAGTCCCGCATGCCACCCACTGTGAAGGTTCGGATGAACGGCATTAAGTGGCGGTCCTTCAGAAGATCCGGCCGATAGTTGTCACCCCGTCTGAAGCATGTCTCAGTTGCAGTGGAATATACCCTGGACGTTGATACTGTATCCGTCTCAGAATCAGAAGATTCGTCAACGGCGGCAATTTTGTCATATCCGAAGTCTAAACTATGCACATTCAGCCAGTTTACTACAGCCCGTGATATGTCTGGCTGGGCTGATGAGCTCGTTCCAACGACTCCAGAGGATGTAGCAGCAGAACTCGAAGCCATTGTAGTACCTGCAGCCGAAGAAAAGATGTGAATGAAAGTCCCAAAATAAGAGGCAGTCTTGTAAAGATTGTAATATGAATCCCTATGAAAATTTCGGCAGCACCTCCCCTTATTCAGTGTCTGCCCAAAGAAGATAGGGAGTCACCCACCAAGAGGGAGTGATCTCGGGAACAAAAGAGATTTAATCCCAAAACAATGCCCTACCGAGCGAAGTACACGCCGTGAAGGAAAATGGAACGGCCGAGAGGAGGAGAGGCTCGCGCCGATGAGAAGAAATTGAAGAGAGAGAAGAGATGGTGAAGAATGAGAAGAGAAGAGGGACTCGGCGCCCTAAATAGGAGCCTGAGCGAACAGGTTCTCGGTGCGATGAAACGCGCGCCGAGAACCCCCCTAATTCAAAATGCCCGCCGAAATGGACAGGCCGAGAACCCCCCTTCGGCCAAAAGGCGCGCCGAGAGCCCCCGTGACCGGGCACGCCGAGAAGTCAGGCGCCGAGAAGCCCCTGCGTCGGGAACCGGTTGTCCTCGCGCCGGGAGCATCCAAGCCAAAGAAACTGGAAGAAATTCAAAGAAATTGAAAGGAAATACAAGAAATGTCAATGCGAAGAAGCTTCCAAATTGAAAATGAAAGGTGACTAATAATGTCAACCTGAGAAAGGGGTTCAGATGCTGAAGGATATGTACACCTGCAAGTACCGTGTCATTTATTCTGCACTCCCGCTACCTGCAAGTGGGGGGCATTTGTTGACACCTGAAATATAACTGAGAACAAAGATGAGACCAAAGATAAGATTGAACCAGACATGAAGCTCTCAGGAATTCCTACAAAGCCAGAATTACAGAAGAGTCGTCACTGAAGTTATCACCCAGCTGAGGCCCTTCCCGGCCAAGCTGATGTCCGGTATTATCGTCGCTCAGATGGCAGTACTGATGAAGAATTGCAGTCTATTGACTGATGAAAATCCCCAGAAATATTATGATAAGACTATGTTAACCCATCAACTAAGGGACCTTCACCTGTCCTGACGAATTCGAAGGACTGGCAAATGAAAAGACAGATTAGGCGTCCTGGGAGCCTAGTGATGAGGAAGATTAAAACATTAAGAAAGGGCCTTAAATGGGCCATGGCGCCAAGGGCTCTTCACCACGGCCCAAAGCAATGGCGCCGAGAAGCCTTTGCACTGGGAAGCCTTCGCAAGGGGCGCGCCGGGAACCTGCTATATGCGCGCCGGGGTGACCCTGCCGAGAAGGGGGGAGCACTATGCCTATAAACCCCCCCCCCCCTTTCTCTCGAGCACAGACAGAAGGAGATAGATAGACACACACACAAAAAGAGACTGAGAGAACAGAAGAGAAGATAGCCACAAGAAAGAAAGAAAGGAAGAGAGAAGTCCACACCCAGCTCCAGAAAACTGGCGGCTGTTGAGAGATCGGAAGAAGAAGGAGAAGGTCTGCTAAAGGGGGAGAGAGAGGAGTCAATGCTCCGCCCTCCCCCGTTTCTTTTCTTCTTCTTTATATGAATTCGTGTTTACGTTTAAGGCATTCAAGTCCTTCTGTTACTGGGAAGATACTATAGCTTCTGCGCTTTCCTTTCTTTCTTCCCGCTTTTCTTGTAAATGATGTAAGCGATGAAATGAGATGATGAGATATAGTGCTATGATGGCTCGGTTGAATGTGAAATGATGAAGTCTTCCTTTCTCTGTCTCTCTCGGATGAATGCTGTCCAATGTATTGAATGGTCGTTTGGATGCTTCGGGTTTCTACGGTCCGATTGTCCTTCCTGGAGGAACGATGAAGGAAGAGTCCCAATCCTCACTCCCATGGATTATTGGACTCTGTCCCCTCACCCCTTCAGTGATACCTACGCCACGAAGTCTTCCTATCTTTCATTTCGTTTTCTTTTTTTAAGCCATCAAGGTCGCCCCAGGAATCAGGGACAATTATCCCTTGATTTCCCTGGATGGCCGGCGATAGGAAAACCATATCTCCAGAGGGTTTTAAACGGGTGATGATCTCGATCCCTCCATAAACTTTGCCTTCCAGTGATTCCCAGGCACTGCCCCAGCAAAGCCCTTGGCTCCCCCCTCATTTGCATCCTAAATCCCCCAGCCGTTGTCTGAATCCCAGAAAGAATCCCCAGAACAGAGCACCGTAAAACCCTACAAATCCTCTGGACACCTAAACCCATCGCCTTCCCGGCGCCAACATCCCTCGGCGCGGTGAATAGCTCTCGGCGCGGCCTCCAGCGCGCCGGGAACCTCACGGCCAAGAGCTCCCCTTTCCTTTTTTTTTAGCCACGCCGAGAACCAGGGGCACCGAGACCCTTTCATTGGCCAATAAAACCCGCGCCGAGAGCCTCCATTTGTTGTCACTTTGTCTTCACGCCAAGATCCCTTTGTTGGCCAATAAAACCCACGCCGAAACCCTCTGTCTTTGGCCAATAAACCCAGACCGAGATCCACCTCTATGCCATCCTCCAACCCTTGGTCATCCCACTGCTTCGAACAGGGAGCATCTCTGGTCATCATGTGCACCTCAGGGAGCAAAACAACGGGGATGGCCTCCCCTACATTATGTCATCTCGAGCCGAATTCCTTCGCATACTCCGCGGGCCAAAGGAGTTCTGCTTCTGCATGAATTCCAGCGATCCTCGAAGGAACAGCAACCACTGCTACGGGCATAAACATCGGCCGGGAGCCTAGTGCTCTTTACTTTGACCACCAGCCCGGCATCCCATGGGTGGTGGTCTATCTCCTCTTGGCATAATCCAAGATAAGGGGATATGCTGCCAAATTTCACCCACATCACACCGAGTGACTGTGATATTCTCTTCTAACGCCGCTGGACTTAAGGAGTTCTGCCACTGCATGTCCTCCAATGGTCCCTCGAAGGGGGATATTAATAAAACATTGCATCGACATACGGTGTACCACGGTATGTCGGTCCCACTTCAGATTCTGGGTCGAATATACCCGATCTTTGATGGATCCCATCCTGCCACTGCATGGATGGTTTCCTATTTCCACTTGGCATAGTCCAAGATACTGGGGATATGCTGCCGGATTTGCCCCGCACTCGATGTATTCTTGCTTTATTCAGTCTATTTAATGTTCTGCAAGTAAACTAGCGCACTCACTTAAGTCTTCTTTTGCCGCTACCTTCCTCCTGTCTTTGGCGTTTAATCAAGGGTTGTCTTCCTTAGGGAGGACGTAATTAACGTCATAACCTTTATGGTATGACGGACTTTTGGTCCAGACACGATCACTCACAATCGACTGATTAGAAGTCAGATCGAGCGCACAATGAAATCGTCACATATGTGACTGGCACGCCAATAAATAAACCATAGAAACAAAAGAATAAAGAATGTAAATGAAAAAGCGCGTCCACAATAGCCGAGCCGCTTCTTAGTTGGCTCAAGGATGGCTTGGTCTCACATCCCTTCCCGTCCATGGACCCCACCTTACCTTTAGTGCGAGTCAACTCATTCCATACCACCTTTCGATCTAGTCACCATGTTGACACATTGGACGATCTTGTCATGGGATTGGATTCACAATGGGAGTTGACACATCTTTTGGCGCAAGGCTTTGACCAACCCGCTAGTCTTAGCTTCACCCATCCGACCTTCGGGTCCATTACCTCCGAGTGCACCGTGGGTTGTGTCACCACGGAGGTCCTCTTACTCCTCCCCTTACCGGACGAGCCCGAATTCATACCCTTTTGTCCGAGGGAGGAATCATACTTCTTGCCTACGATCCCCGTCCCACCCGTTACAATTCAAGAAGGTGACTACCCACATCTTCAAACCTTCTACACGTGGGACCGTGACTTGTGGGAACCCACCACAAGGGGTCATACCTTCTTCGACCCTTTTGACCCCTTCACTATTAGGCTTCCCGAGTTACCACCCGTACTCCCCTTCTTCAAGGAAGCCCACTTTTATGCCCCTTCCCCTCGGGATGGTCCATCTACATCCACCAATCCCGACCCACCTACACCCGGCCCTTCTAAACCACCCGAGTCACCCACATACAAAAGACCATCCACGCATAACCACACCCGACGTATAGGTGTTCCCCATGCCATCCATTCCCAGTTGCATAACATGCATGCATGGCACATATTCGGGTGTCCTGGTCCGCCGTTGATAAGTGTGTATTTTCCCTTCTTAATTCATAATTATTCATATTTTTATGAGCTTAAATTATGATAAATATACACTTCTCACACTTATTGTTGATTTAGACTCAAATGTTTAATTTTCTGAAATTAAATAAATTTTAACCACAATTTTTACTTATTTATGTAGGCACGTAATACGAGGAAAACTCCAAGAAAAAGAAAATAAAGAAAATAAAAATTATATGTTGAATGGGCCAAAAGCCCAAGAACTTGTTCAAAAAGAAAAGAAAAAAATTAAAAAAAAATAAATTTATTGGCTATTTTTTAGCATTTTATACAAATATATATAAGATATATATAGATATATATATATATATACTATATTTATATAAAGAAAAAATGAAAAAAAATAAATTTTCAAAACCCCGCCCCCCCCTTCCCGCCTTCGCCGCCCGCACGGGCGACGTGGCGAGGAAGGCGGGGCGGGCGGGGGCACGTGGCGCGCGGAGGCGGCCGCGACGAGGCGAGGCAGGCGGGGGTCGTGGTCGGCGCGTGCGACACACGGCGACAGCGGGCGGGGGCTCGTGGCGCGCGAAGGCGGCTCGTGGCGTGCGACACGCGGCGACAGCGGCGGGGAGGCGCGGGCGCACGCGCCCGCGTGCGACACGCGGCGACGGCGGCGGGGTTCGGCGCACGGCGGGCCCACAGGCAGGCGGCCTAACCCGTTCGGCGCCGGTCGGCGCAACGTGCCGGTAGAGAGAGGAAGTGAGAGAAATAGAGAAAAAGAAGGCTAAAAAAATGCCAGAAAAATCCGAAAAAAATCAAAAAAATTGGCAAAATGTGCAGCACATTTCAGCCTACCAATTTAGGTCAAAATTAGGTGCACTTGAGTTGTTTCACATGAGAGGGGGTGTTATGTGTTGCCCTATATAAAGGGCCTTCATGTGTAATGGAACTAGTTAGTTGTTAGGGATAGTTAGAAGGAGAGATAGCATAGAAATTTTCCATTGTATTCTTGAAGTTCTTCATTGTAAGTCTTAGTAGAGCTCCATAGGAGGGTCGGATCTTGATGTTTTACAAGCTTTTGGTGTCACCTTTGTAAGTTGATTTGATATTAATGCAAGGTTCTTTTTAAGCATTCAGTCTATTCTTGGTTCAATTACTTATTGTTGTGATCTCCATTTCAAATTCTTGTCTTCATGACAGTTGTTCGTTTTCAAGTGTTCTTTAACTTCTCTGTTTAGCATTTCTTCAAATTCTTCCTAATTCATAGAGTTCTTGTCCATTTTCTTAAGTGCAATTTTGTATGTTTACTATTCATCCGTGGTGAGACCTTCTAGTATTTTTATATTTTGAAGTCTTTCGAGACCTCTTTTCAATCTGAGTTCTTCATCAAAGTTGTTCCTTACTTGTAGATCTAAGTTTTGTTCTTTTACCACTTCTCCACATTCTGCTTATTTTGTGTGTTATAATTAATTTTTCAACGTTCTGATTTTTGCTCTGTTACTGTTCATCCGAACCAATAGGTCATAGTTTTTCAAGTTTTTCATTGTCTTCCTTTCATTTTCTGTTTCTGTGTTCTTCATAAAAGTTCTTCATCTTTTATTCTCTACAACTTTCATTTAGTTCACTTTGTCTAATTCCTTCTAGATTTCAAATTATTCTTTACCTTCCAAACCTCTATTTCAATAGATTTCTGTTGTAATTGTCACTTGTGTTTCCACTTGTGTTTTGTTTCAATTTCAATCCAAATCTTTTCTTCACGGTTTCATCACACATACCCAAAGCGGTAAATCTCCTTCAAATCATCTCATGGCGTCGACTTCCAAGGCGGAGCGATCTTCATCAAAGGCTCGGCGTGGAAACGACGGCATTCTTCAATCAATTGGCTAAATTTCCTTTACTTATCTCTTGTCATTTAAAGTTGCAATTTCAATTTCTTTAGTGATAATCGCACTCCATGAACAAAATTTATGTTTTCAAGCATAAGGGTATTTCCAACTTGAGCTAAAATCAAATATTCTCTCCCCGTGGGATCGACCCGTATTCACCACTGTACTCGTATTTTCAAAATCATTCGAGTGAGTGAGTGCGGTTATAAATTTTGAAATTTGTGTGGCACGGCATTTTTAAACGATGACTGTCGAGCGCATCAGCCGTCACCCATGTACGGGTCAGACTAACATTAGGTGTGTCTAGGGTCATAGATGAGTCCGTGTGTTTTCCTTGTATGGTTTGTTTTGTGTGATTTGTTTGCATGGTTTGTGTGTCGTTTGTTTGTCTGCATGTGTCTTGTGCAAGCTCGTTGTCGTTCTATTATGAGTAAGAGACGAGTGGACTCATTCGATGAGTATGGGATCGGTTCTACATCTATACCCGGATCAGTCACCTACAGGGACTCAGCGGTGATTCCTAGTGAGTCTTCAAGCTGCTTCCTTCCCTTTGCGAGTGCCCCACCCGAAGTGTCCACCTCTAGCCCATGGCAGCTCGTGCATATCGAGTATATATGGAATGAGCAGGTGCCAATCACTTGGAGTGGAGCATACCCGCGCTACTTGACACGGTGACGGATCTGCCGGAGTACTCGAGCATCCATACCCCTACTTGACGGGGTCGAGTTCCTCCCACCCGGGGAGAGTTGATGGGAATCGACGCCGAGCATGTACATTTTATTTTGCATTTATGTCCTTTAGTTTATTTATATATCCACGGGAAAGTATATGCGCAATTATACGGCTTTATAAGCCAATGTGTCATTCCCATGGATTGTTTGGGTTTCTTTATAATTTGTCAGTAGGACCAGCAAGGGGGCCCTCAGCCCTTTCCCATTGGTCCATGTCACTCATGTGGGGCTGGTCAACCATCCTAGGTGGCCATCTAGAAGGGTTGAATGCCATTTGACCACATGGGAGACAAGTGGCTTAATTAGTCCAAGGTGGGTTACCTACCTCACCTACCCATTCAACCCCATTAACCATGGTCAAGGGGGCGCCCTTCTCCCCTTAATATTTTATGTTTTTTTGTGTGTTATTCACACTTCATCCCAGCCATCCAATCCCCTCCCCTAGATCTAATGGTGTAGATTATGTTTGATGTAAGGCAAATAAAAGGTTGTATTTTCCATTTGTTGGCATTAATGAAGAGAAAATTGTAGGAAAATCAAGAGTGTTCTTGAGCCCCTCCTCTCTCCCTCTGGTTTCTCTCCTCCAACCGCCAGTTCTAGAGTGATTTCTATCTTCTATCCCCTCCCCTCTATCTCCGGTGATCATCTGTGCCGCCGCCGCCGCCGTTCGTGCCGCCTTCGAGCCGCCGCGAAACCGTCTTCGGTATTCTGTCCTGCTGGACAGAGGTGTCTTCCCAAAATTCCTGCTACCAGCCACGGCCTCTTCGTGGTCTGCTATTTTTATGGTGTGTTCCTATATTCCACCCCATCATCCACAACAAAATTCAGATCCAAAATCCCTCATTTAGTATTTTTCCATTTTCGTGCATCTTTCATTCCCAGATCTGTTTTGTCTCTGTCTACAGTGACAGCATCCCTATGTTTCTCACCTCCGACCCTCTTTTTGATTTTTTCAAACCCTCCCAATTTTACCGAGAGTTCTGTCCATCATCCCCTACATGCACCAATTTTATTAATTTTTGATCAGCCTTCCATCTATTTTTTAAAATTCGTGTTCTTCCTTAGCTACAGTGTTGTCAGCCAGATTCCAGATCCTATCCACTGCTAGTGCAAAAATCATAGAAATTCGTAACCTTCCCCAAATCCAGATTCAAAAATAGTCCTGGTTTCATAGCTTGATTTCCCACAACTTTTCTGAAGAACACAACCCCAGATTCGGACGTCTACCTCGCGATCAAAGGCAATTCACAGGAAAGTTCCCTGCTAGTCTGAGAGTTCAGACACTGTACAACAGCAACCTTAAAAATTCGCCAATCAGAAGTACAGGCTTGATTATTTTTCTGTAATTACCTTGGGTTGAAGCCCTTCGAAGCATCTTTCCAACGGCGCCAGTTTTGTTGCATTCCGACGTTGGGGCTGATCGCAGCGTCCGCTCTCGCCGGAGCGCGCGCCGAAAAATAGAACTGGCAGGTCCGTGGCCGGTTATTCCGACCGGTGCCGATCGGAGCCACCCAGCCTCCGACTGGCGAACCAGCGTGCCGCCAGCCCGGGGAACGCTTCCCTAAGTGTCCCCACTACAGCGGTGCCATCGGGTCCCACACGGCCCCTCCGGACAGCACGTGGGCCCCACCGTCACAAGTTCGGGTGTTGCCGAATCAACGCGAGAAGCCGCCCGTCAACCCGAATTCGGTCCTCCCGGGCCCAGTTGTGTAACCCTTTACCTCCCTGCGTGGAGTGGGCGATATTTCATTGCTGTCATCATTGTGTAATATTTATCCCGGGAGTACGAGTTTCGGCCGGATCCGTCTTCCCCACACCGAGCGCGTGGAGGTATCGTCCTCGCTCCTTACTTGGCATTTTGCTTACTTCATATATATTTGTTTATGCCGCTGCTAGAAAGCATGTGTAGGGATATCTAGCTCGCTTTATCTATTCATTACCGCTGCTGCGAGAGAGTGCGAGACCGTCCCGTGACCCGATCCGGGCACACGAGAGAGCCGATCACCCTAGCTCATTGCCGGTTTCTCAACCGCGCACGTCCGACGCTTCCCTCGTTAAGGGACAACCGCGAGCTTGTCGTGTCCGTGGTCCCGTCCCGCATCACTATCGCTAACAACTGTTCAGCTAAGGGTGACAAATAGGTACCTAAGGGTGACAAATAAGTACCTAAGGGTGAAAAATAGGTCACTACGGGTGACAAATGGCTCAAGAGGCTCAAGGGAGCTCATCGCTTTGAAAATAACTGAAGGAGAGTTGACTCCTTAGTGAACTGGAGTCGACTCCACCTAGCTGGAAAATACACCGCAAGCCTTCGCTGAGCTATGTCCCGTATCGGTGACAAACAGACCAGTATATGTGACAAATAGACCCGTATCGGTGAAAAATAGTCCCGTACCGGTGACAAATGGGCTCACAGTGTTGAAGAATGGCCAAAGAAGAAGATCTTACGTTGATGGGGTCGACGCCAGAGCAGCTCGCAAGATAGAAATGCTAAGACCAATGGCGGTGGATTAGTGGTAACAAATAAAGGCACAGAGGTGACAAATAGAGGCATAACGGTTACAAATAGGTACCTAATGTTGGTGCCGGAAGGTGGCGGTGCCCGTGTGAAGGTGGTCGCGAGTGTCGTGTCGCCTCTCGAACTTGTGCTGCTACTACCTACAATGCACAGGTTAGAAATGAAGAAATGAGTGTGATCGCCATAGACCTATACCTGGGCCTCACAGGAGTGATGATCGTGGATGCCTTAGGAACGGGGAGATGGCGGGTTCCTCTGTCCTCGCTCTCGGCCGGCAAAGAGTAAGGAGCCCTGCGAGTCGATGATGAAGTTCCTGCAAAATTATCCAGCAAACATAGAAACCATTAGACTGTGGAAGTGCAGAATATGCTCAGAAAAGTAAAGAAAGCATGCATAACAACAATTGGTATCAGAGCGGTCTCTGACTTCCAGATCCAACGATCTGCAGAGGATCCTACTGATTTGATTTCGTGCTTTACAGTTCCAGTGCGGTGCATTCTTCTGATATTGCTTTCTTGCTCATTGATCTGAGTCTATTCCATTGCTTTATAATGACATCACCTATAGTTTTTGATGGTTCTAACTTCAAGAAATGGTCACGCAGTCTATGTGGTTTTATAAACTCTATAGATCCAAAACTGTGGAATCTCATTGAATATGGTCCACATGTTTTACCTCGAGAGAAGAGTAAATGGTCCCAGAAGGATAAACAATTGAACTGTGAGAATATAAGAGTTCGGGACATTCTGAAGAATGATGTAATCTTATTAAAAATGGGAGCATATGGATTGATTCGGATTAATATGGAATTTTTATCCCATGCTCATTCCATATTTTCCCCATGGTTAGTAATAGTGGGAACAATACAAATAATTTATGCCGCTTCAGCCTCTCTCGGTCAACGCAATTTAAAAAAGAGAATAGCCTATTCTTCCATATCTCACATGGGTTTCACAATTATAGGAATGGGTTCAATAACCAACTTCAAGAAATGGTCACGCAGTCTATGTGGTTTTATAAACTCTATAGGTCCAAAACTGTGGAATCTCATTGAATATGGTCCACATGTTTTGCCTCGAGAGAAGAGTAAATGGTCCCAGAAGGATAAACAATTGAACAGTGAGAATATAAGAGTTCGGGACATTCTGAAAAATGCTGTAGACGTTAATGTCATTTCCTCTATTCTTACATGTAGGACTGCGAAGGAAATCTGGGATTCAGTGATCACATTTCATGAGAATCAGAAATGTCTTACGGCAAGAGGAAGTACCTCAAGCAATGAAGAAGAAGATCAGATAAATTCTGAATCTGATTCTGACGAAATGACCTTTGATGATTTAAAGGAAATGTATGCTGAATTGTATAAAAAGTATAGAAAAATAAAATCTGAAAATAAAAGATTAAAGAAAAAGATTGATCAAAATTGTTCTGATTTATCATGTGAAAATTGCTCAAAATTGAAACAATCTCATGATGCTTATCTGATTGATATTCAGAACTATAAGAAGCAATTGGAAGAAGCTGAAAATACAGGCTCAGAAATGAATCAACTGAAGCTTGAAAATGAAAAGGCTAAAAGGCTTCAACAAGAAAATCAAGCTGAACTTGGCAAGCATAAAGAACAAATTTTTGTGCTGAAAAACAAAAATAATGAACTTACTGTTAAGATTTTTGATCTAGAGAATGAGCTGAATTCATTAGGAAATGATCAAATCCTAATTGATGAAATAGTTCAGAATGAACAAATGATTGAGGAGAATAAAGGTCTAAAAGAACAAAACAAGAAACTCATGGTCTTAAATGTTGTTATATCAGAGAGGCTTCTGGCTGTCGAGAAAGAAAAATCTGCTGATAAGAAAATTCAATTTGAGAATGAATTGAAACTGAAATAGGAACTAGAAATTGTTAAAAATTTGAACGATGCCATGCAGAGAAAATTTATCTCATGTGAGGAAGACTTGACTAATTCAGAACTCAAAATTTCTTCTCTGCAATCTGAGGTAACTGAATTGAACAATTCCATGTCTAAATCTGTGAAGGATAAAGGTAAAATGAAAATACCTCTGGAAGATAATGTAAGTGGTCAAAGAAAGGGGACTGACAACATCTCTGAAAATAAGCAGGTCAAGAGGAACCAACTGTACACCGATTTTATTCAAAACTCTAAAGTTGCTGGAACCTCAAGACAATCCCCAAAACAGTCTACTACAACTGAAAAACAAAAACCACTGAAAAATAAAAGGAACAATCTGCATGCCAAGAACTTAATTGATAAAAGCCATGCTTTAAAGAAATCCAATAATGATTCTTGTCATTACTGTGGCAAGCATGGTCACTTCATGGACAATTGTCTTATGCTGAAAAAGGATGATCTGAATGTTGATAAAATACATGCTAGAAATTCTCATGTTAAGAAACCCTCTTTTGTTCAAATGAAAAGAATTCATTGCTTCTATTGTCATGAGAGAGGTCATCTCATGCATGAGTGTAGACAAATGAAATTAGATGATCTAGTTGCTGTAGGAATGCATGACAAACAACTCCATGCTAAATATCATACAACTCCTAAAAGAAAACTCCATTGCTTTCATTGTGGCAAATTGGGCCACATTGTTGCAAATTGTTGGCATGCTAAGAGGAGAACACTTAACTCCAAACCTGCTAAAATCCCTGCAAAAAGACATGTATTTTATGAGAATTTTAACAGAATGAGTTCTTCTCTATGTTTTGAATGTGGAAAGCCAGGTCACCGGGCTGCAACCTGTTGGCTGGCAGGATACCAAAGCAAGACTGGTTTTGGTAAACATAATTTTAATTCTGTTAACAAAAATTTTCATGCATATGCACATAGAATTCATGCTAATAAGAATGTGCATAAATCAAATCTGAAATCTGCTGCATCTTGCTATCATTATGGTAAATCTGGACATTTAATGGACAATTGTTCTCTGGTAAAATTTGATGATCATCAAGCTAAAAATTTGCTTAGAACACCTGTCAAAGGTGTCACTGTTAATTCAGGACCCAAGACCTCTTGGGTACCTATTGCATCAAAATGATGTGTTTGTTGCAGGTGTGCCTTGAGCAAAGGAATAAAGAGGGGTAAATAAACCAAGGCACCCAAGTTGATAAAACCCCATTCAAGCACTCTTCAGGTAATACTTGCACTCTTCATATGTGGTTAATTGAATTCCTTAGTAATCTATTTTTAACTGCATATCATGATTCATGCATACATGCTCCTTTATTTATTTTGACACTTGCATTGAGCTTCATGGGCTTACTTGGTTGTACTTTGAGCTGTGTATGCATATCTTGTTAAAATAAATGTTCATCTATACAGAATTGCTGAAAACATCAGGTTCTATCTGTTTCTGAAAAGTGTGAACTTCATGCTATTGATCTAATGCTTGAATTTGCATTTCACACTCACTGAAAATCTGATGCACTTAGGACTGTTGGTATTGCATTGTCATACATGACCACTATGGTATATTAAATGGTAAGCTACTAAAAGGCAGGTGAAATCTGTCTAGAGGTTCTTACTATGTGTGAGATGGTCCTATCATTTGGTATCATGGGTCATATTGCTTGTTAGGGCAGTCTGTATGAGCATGAGTCACATAGTCATATGTTCAGCCCTCATTGCAAACATTGCATGTATACAGGGGGAGTTTGTTGAGTCTTTGCATGTTTTTACATACATGTAGTTAATTGCATTGCATTTCATTTCATTGAAAATGCCAAAAAAAAATTGATTGAATGCATATTGTCAGGGGCAGTCAATGCTTTGCATGCAGGTTGTCAAATGCATATACTTTTGTCAAAATTCATTGCATGTTAACCTTGAAGATCCTGAAGCATGCCTGACCTCCTGATATCTTGCTTGGTGTGCATATCCTTTTTATTGATTCTATTAATAAACCTTGATCATATCTGAAAACACTGGGCTTCAAAATCACTTATTCTTGCTGGATCTCTTCTATCAGTCATTCATGAAGATTTCAATGGGGCATGTCTTGATCATAAATCTGAAAACACTTGAACTAGGAATCTTCTATTATACGATTTTATGAATGTCTGAAATAACTCAACTGGTTTAAGTTTAATGTATCCATTGAGTTTGTCTTTAAATCTCTTAAAAATATCTGAATCATGTTTTAATAAACTTTAACTAACTGTTTCATGGTGTGTCTTGTAAGATCTTCTGAAATCTGCACTATTGAATACATGACTTTATTTAGTTAAAGTATATAAAATTAGTATTGATGTGAAGCAAATAAACTTTCTGAAATGTCTAAAGTGTAAATAGTTGTCAGAGCAATGACTTTGGTCACTGAGAAACCATGTCCAAAGGACTGTGTCATGAGGTGCCATAGTTAACTCTGCTTAAGAATGATTGATAATCTGGCAGAACAATGGCATGCACAATAAGAAATACATCTCACTCATCAAAGAAATGAGTTGAGGTATGTCATGAGGTGTAAATGTTAACTCTGTTAATATAAAGCATGACTGTTAGTCACACTAAGTGCTTAGGGATATTGGCGTCTGATCAACTTATATCCTCTAGTTACAAGGTGTGCACTGAACTAGAGTGCTCGTGAAATTTGTAGCATGAAAATTTATTGAACAAATTGTAATATTTGAATATTGATGCAAAAATCAAATTACTTTAACCCTAGATAAAATCACATGACTTCATAATTACTTGATCCCAATACTAGTGAATGTAATTCCGAAAGAAGTCAATAAATTTGATTGTGTAAGAGAAAGGGAGGTTAATCAAGATATAAATTTGAGGGCTTGGTTCATTTTTATTAAACCGTGATTTTAGATATAAATACAGAATTTTATTGACAAACTTTTCATACATCATGTTTAAATCATGTTGATCAATAAAGTTCATTCATAAGCCCTTATAATTGAAGACTTTGAAAAATTATGTTTTGGATTTATGATATTGGTATCTCCTTGAAAACCTTGTTGAATTCCTTGTGTTTGGAGTTTATTTGAAATTCTTTTCCTCACTGTCCTTGATTCATCATGACCAGAACTTATCCTTGATTGCCACTGTGGTCACCTTCTCATCCATCTCATAAGACTCCATTTATTCAGGGGGAGCTTCCTTGTCATATGAATCATGATTGCATTCATATATTTAGGGGGAGATCTTGCATTTCTTGTTGCATCTGCATCTCTGCATTCATACCTCCCCATTGGTTTGAGTCATATACATGGTTGTACTAATGTTTTTTTTAAGTCAAAGGGGGAGATTATTGCCAAAGGGGGAGACTTTCATTCAATCATTGCATGCAGGTTTCTTTTGCTCTCTCAAACAATTTTTTTTGATGACGTCAAAGGGGGAGAATAGTTTGAGCCATCAGAATGACTCACAGTGTTGCCATCATCAAAAAGGGGGAGATTGTTGTGCCCCTGTGGTTTTGATGTCAGCAAACACTATGAGTATCAATGGTTTTGATGTCAGCAGATCTATGAGAATGAAAGATTGATTAATTGGTGTGTGCACAATCATCTCTCTATGTCAGTCTCTGTATCGATTCATTAAACATTGTTGCACGTTATATAGTCGATGCATGATCTGTTGTATAGACTGCATTCTTAGTTCTCCTGCATACACTGCATCGGTGCATTCTTCGGTTGCTTTATGCATGTTGCTTTATGCACTCACTAAGTCTATACATCCATTAGCTGATATCTGAGCAAGTCTATACATCGCTGCATACTTTAAAGTCTTTATATTCTGACGCATTGAGTCCGTGCATCATTACACACAAGTCTTTAGCAAGTCTGTACATTGTTGTCACATGCACACAAAGTATGTACACTCGATTGGTGATTTGTTCATGCACCGTCTCACTTAGCGTCTCATGTTGTGTCTCAACATACCCAGCGTCTCATGCATTTAAAGTCTGCACATCGTCTGCTCTCCATGCATATGCAAAGTCTGTACAGCCACTGAGTCACAAGTCAGTGCATGTTAAGATCCGTCTCACTTAGCATCTCATGTTGTGTCTCAATATGTCCAGCGTCTCATGCATTTAAAGTCTGTACATTCTTCAAATGGCATTACACACTATCAAGTCTGTACATTGGCTAAGTCTATACATCGCCACTTGTTCATGCATATGTGCAAGTCTATACATTCCTATCTTTACCTACGTTCACTGTTTTTAGCATACACACGAAATCAGTATAGCCTGTGTGTTGCACGAACTCAAGTCTATACATTGTCTCGCACACGCACACAAAGTCTGCACACCAAGTCTGTACATTGTCAGTGCTGTTCATGCATATGCTTTGTCCGTGCATTAAGTCTATACATTCGTTGTGGCTTGTTCATGCATCATATCATCAAGTCTATACATTGATGCATGAACACAAGTCTGTACAGTGGTTGACTGCATGTCCGAGCATCGATGATTCAATGTGTAGACTTCCCTATCTACATTTGTGCAACCTCACAAATGAAGTCTATACACTAGCTATCATGCATTAAAAGTCCATACATTCCCTGCATGCTCATCGAGTCTGCACACTAATGGCATGTTAGTGATACACAAAGTCTGTATAGCCATGCACTGCTGCGCTTGCATAAATGGAGTCTGAGCAGGGTTCATTGCAGTCTGTGCATTGCTACATCACATAGTCCGTGCAGGACATGTACTAAGCATAACCATAGTCCATGCATTCATTTCATGTCTGTACATTCTACAAGGGCATAGTCCATGCATTCATCTCAAGTCTATACATTGGCTTATAGCATGCACGCACTCAAGTGTATACATTCCTCAATGGCTTGTCAGTGCATCCATATTCATTGTGCATACTTTCCTATGTGCTGTGTGCATCTCTCTCAACAAAGTCTGTACAATCCTAACAATGCATATAGGTCTATACACTCCCTTGTGACATGTCTATACATCGGTCGTTTTATACATACATAAAGTCAGTACAGAATGTTTTATCTCTGCTTGATCGACTGAAGTAACTCTATCATTAAACTGGCAGATGCCTGGCACGTGATCCGAGACCAGAAGGGCTAACAGGATGATGACACGTGGAGGAACCTTCTAGACGGGAAGGCGTGGGAGTCACACGCCCAGTGTTGCTCCTGCTGGTGCTGCTATAAAATGAAGACTTCTCCATCAGGAGAAGGAGATCGTGATAGAGAGAGCAGAAGCAGAGAGTGAGTTAGAGCCTGCACGATCCAGTGAGAAGAAAAAGAAGAGCAGAGAGAAGAGTAGACAGTGAGAGGAAAAAGAAAGGAAAGCAGAAGAAGAAAAATAAAAGGAGATTGTGATCGAGAGTGAGATCGAGAGTGAAGAAGAAGAAGAATAGTGTGAGCCTGATACTGAGAAGAAGAAGAGAGAGAGAGAGAGTTCGTGGAAAAGAAGAAAGAAGACTTTATTAAAGATCTGTCTACTGGACCGTGGATCAAATCCAGACCAGTCAGCTCCATGGGAGCCACATCTATGTTATTATCCTTTACAACTTTCTGATCGCTGTGTTTTTATCATTTCTTATTTTTCTTTTTAACTGATCACTTTGTTCTTCCGATTCTCTGGTTGGAGATCGGGGTTCCTCCTGTGGTCTCAGGAGAAGGGAGATTTATTCTCCGGTTTGCTAGTGCTTGTGTGTCACTAGTGCTTACCTCTGGTGTGGAGGAAGAGAGGTATGTGACCTCTGGTTTGCAAGTGACTGGGTGTCACTTGTGGGTTCCCTCTGGGTTTCAGAGGAAGGGAGTCTCTGACTCCGGGTTTGCAGGTAGTGGTTGCTACCTGTGGGTTCCCTCCTGGTCTGGAGGAAGAGAGACGTTTGTCTCTGGTTTCTAGTGATTGTGTGTCACTAGGGTTGCCCTCCAGGTTGGAGGAAGAGGGGAGGTTGTTCCCCTGGTCAAGCTGTTAGGCAGCACCTGTTTGCATACTGAGTCCACGGTTCTAGCTTTTGCTAGTGGAAGCCTCACTCCGGTTTGGAGTGAGAGGTGGACGTAGGTCTGTGGACCGAACCACCTAAAAATCCTAGTGTTCTATGGTTTGCTTTTGCGTTCTACTCCATATCATCTACCTCCCATTCACAGGTTATGCATGCGTGATTATTTGTGTTATCCTAGGGAGTTAACTTGATTGTGAAGTGCTTGTTCATACGCTCAGTAGATCTTCTTTTGTTGTGTGAGTCTGGTTTCTCAGTTCATAGTTGTGAAAAGAGAGAAGCTCCGCAGTTTCATTTGTTTATATTGAGTTCAATTAAAAGTCTATTCTGTGTGACAGCTTATTGTTGAGTGCTCAATTGATTAAGCCATCTGAGATTTTAATTCCGCAATATTTTTTATTGGGGATTCATTCACCCCCCCTCTGAATCCGGGCCTTGCACCCCAACATATCGTACCGAGAAGGGGGGCAAGAAGGGGGATGGCCGAGACTTTCGACCATCCGCCTTCCCTATGTTTTGGGATTGGAAAACCACTTAAAAGTAGGATCTAAGAAAATCTAGTCTGTGTGTATGTAGTAAAGCAAGTAGAAATGTAGCAAGATAAGGAATAAGGGAAGAAAGGATGGGGTTTGCCCATCATCAACAGAGGGCGGCCAACTTGGTGGCCGCTCAAGGGTGGTGGGCGGCCATGTCGATGGCCGCCCCCCTGCAACTTGGACTTGTCCGCGACGGAGCTCTCCAATGTTGGGTTCTGCTACTAGGGCGGCACTCTCATTCTCACAGCTCTCTCTCTGAGCTCCCAGGAACTAGCCTCCTCTCTTCCTCTAGAGAATGTCTAACCTCCGGAAGTGTCCCACCTCCGAAGTCAAAAAATGTCTCACCTCCCGTGAGATGGTTTCGTAATGGCTTCTGTATGTGGGGGCAATCTCCCTCCAAAAACATTCAAAAATAGAGATGGATGCATGTGAGGCTACGTGGGTCTTGAACCCCCCGGAGTGGGAGCAGTTTCGGAGGACGTGCCCGGAGTGGGTGGAAACGTGGGTTTGACGGATGGTTATTTGAATACCCCGGGTTTTTTGGATCCTCGTTCACGGGTTCCGGATCTGGTTTCTCAGAGCGTCCGACTCCATTGTGTCCGAAATTTCGTTTCGGGCATCTTTCGTGTTCGGATCGGCGCGATCCGGAGTCGTTTCAGAGGCCCGGAGGCGTTCCGCGGCTTTTTCCACGTGTGTTTTCCGATTCCCGGCGTGGGTTTCGGCTTTCCCTTCGGAACCTCGTTGCGGGTGAACCGGGCCGTTCACCTAGGCGAGTGTGGTACCGTTGCGATCGGTGCGTTCCGAGGATCGCGAGGGTGTGATTTTCTATTTTTCGGGATTTTTTCGATTTTTCGGATTTTCCTATATATACCCCCCCACCCTCTCTCTTCCTCTCATTTCTCACTCTCACCCTCTCTCTCTTCTCCCACTCTCTCCTCTCACTCTCTCCTCTCCGGCGGTCGACGGACCGAGGCGGGGGCGAGGCGGGGCGATGCGGGCGAAGAGGACGGCGAGGATGGGTCGAGGATCGAGGCTCGAGGGCGCGGTGAAGTTTGGCCGTGGGTTCGTGGAACGGTGAGGCTTCAACGGCATTTTCTTCGTGGATCGGCGTCCACGGTGCGTGAAATCTTCGGTGGAGGTAGGGTGATGGACCCCCAGCTCGTGCTCTTTCTTTTCCCGCAAGTTTCGTAGGCTACGGTGAGCCGAGCGGGCCAAACGGGGTGATTTGGGCAAAACCCATGTTTTAGGGCTTGTGGGCCGATCTCCCGTTTCATTGCATTTCTGGCCGATCCGAGGCCGTAGATGCATGCTAGGGGTTATTTGGGGGCTTCCCCTATGTTTCCCCCCTCATCTGTGGATGTTTGGGGGCGTGGCGTGAATTTTTGGGGTTTTCCCGCCGTTCTCGATTTTCCGAAATGGTCGCGGTCCACCAGAAACTGCGTTCATTGGTCACGGTCTTGGGAGAACCGCGTTCATCCTTTGTGTTTTGGTCGAGGAGGCCTTCGAGCGTCGCGGTCGTGCGATAGACTGCTTTGGTCTAGTCGCGGTCATGGGATGACCGCTACTATCTGGTCGCGGTCCTCGGGCGACCGCTACCAGCGGGGTTGCGCGTGGTTAGTTGCGATCGTGAGGTGACCGTGACAGCATGGTCGCGGTCTCCGGTCGACCGCTACCATCTGGTCGCGGTCCCCGGTCGACCACTATCTGGTCGCGGTCACCAGGTGACCACTACCACGTTCTGGTTCTTGTTTGCGCTGTTTTGACCTCCGGTCGACCAGGTTGCGACCCGGTGGTTGACTTTAGGTCTCGTGAGTGTCTCGGACACCCCGTGGAGTTCCGTGACCGTGTCTTTGGGTGTCCAGAGGTTGTCCCACTTACCTCGTTTTGCGTGCTATGAGCTTAAGGGTCTAGGTGACCTTTTAGCGTCCCGATTGTGTTGTGTTGGTCTCCGGTCGACTCGGTTGTGACCCAGTGGTCGACCTCCGGCCTTGTGAGTATCCCGGACACCCCATGGGTTCTGTGTCTGTGTTTTTGGGGTGTCGGGAGGGACCGTGTTGCCTCGATTAGCGTGCCCATAGGTGTAGTGGGTCCGGGTGACCTCACATGTTCCGAGCTTTCGTGTTACGCTCGATCGAGTCACCGTGCATCGGTGTGCGTGCAGTGGGTCTCTTTGGAAGGCGATTCCCATGTGGGCCATGTGCTTGGCCTTGGACTGCGAGTCCAGTTATCCGGCCTGGGGCTGGAGGTTTCCCGCTTGCTACAAGATGGGAAATCGTCGTGGTGGCTTGTGTGCTGCCCTGGGAATCGTGCTTCTGTGTTTTTCGTGTGGCCCGTGTGGGTGGCCTTGGTCCCTTGCGTTCCCTTCCCGAGGGAGTGGTCTTGGCGACTCGTGAATTGTCTCGGTACTTGTGCTACCGTGGTTTTAGACCTAGAGATTGGACTAGATTGACGGCCTTGTGCTGTTGCGTACAACGGTCTTGACCCCGAGTCTTATGACTCAAGGACCGTTGGGTGTAGTGCGTCTGGAGGACTGTCCAGAGTCTAGTGGCTTACCGCCACTTGAGTTTTCTCGACTCTCGCACAGGGTGTGTGCGCGGCCGTGGACTGTGAGTCCCGTTTCTTCTCCGACTGTGGTCACCGTGCGACGGTGCTAATACGTGGGATGGTCCCCGTACTTTGTCGAATTCGGATGTTGTTTTCCGTTGAGTTGAGAGTCTACTCCTTCAGTGACCCTCCACTAGTCGTAACCCACCAGTACGAGGTGCTGGTCTCACCTGGGAGTGGTGTACGGGCATTCACCTTTGAGACGGTTTGTGGACCGGTTACCGTAGGCCCCTCGTCGGTAGCCAGAGTCCGGCTACGGGGGAAAACCGGTCAGAGGACCAGACCTAGTGACGCAAGGTCTGTGTGTGCACACGTGGTTGGGGGCGGTTGGACCCACGTCGACGGGCGTGACCCCAGCTAGTTACTTATTGTGGTTACTTGTACGGTGTTCGCGCCTCGGGTAGGACTTACCACGTCAGGCGGTTCACCTGCGGTGCGGTGTAAGACGTCAGGGGACGCTACCGGCTGTGCTTCTAGTGGGTGGTACTCCTGTCGAGTACGGAGTGACAGACTGTCAGTTTCCGTGACTTTGACCTTCGGGTTTCGGTCGTGTTGATCGTTGAGTTTTGGTTGGTTCGCCGTGACACGTGTGTTGGTTTTCGCGTCATGAGATTAGTGCTAGTGACTTTACCGAGGTTGGGTCTTGTTGTGCGGTACCCGCGATCGGATGGTCGGGGTTGCACCTTGGACAGCGTGTCCAGGTTGGCTGTGTCCGGGGGACATGCCTTTACGGCGTGGTTGCCGTGTGTTCTTACTTCGGTAGGTGGTACTAGCGTGGTTCGGTAGCTTCGACTACGTGATCGAGGTCTGCCTTCTGGCAGTAGGAATAGCTGTAGTGCCGAGTTTTTGACCGGCCACCGGTTTGCTGTTCCTGTTGTAGTTGTAGCTCTCCTTTCCGCTACCGCCGTTGTTTTCGGTTGGGGTTCCGCGGGATCCCTGCTGAGTCTCTGTTTTGGAGACTCATTCCCTACTTTTCAGGTGTGGCGGTTCTTCCTCGGGGTTCGAGGGTGCGGAGCGGAGGTTCTCAGTTGCCAGCTTGCCGGGCCGAGTGTTCACTTGGCATGTGGTACGGTTTACTACTTTAGACTGTACTTTCTGTTGGACTGGACTCTGTTGTAGTTGTTTATTTATTTCTGTTATTTATTGAGTTGTCTTGCTTTATTTCCTATTTCTTTGTGCCTCCACACTCCTTTTAGCCCTTCCGAGCCCTCCCGGCTCGTGGGCGGCGGTTCGAGTCTCGGATTATCGGGCCTTCCCGGTAATCGGATTCTCGGGTCGTTACAGCTGGTATCAGAGCGGTGGTTGTGGACGTACATAGGAATTTGAAATATTGCAGTGATCAGAGTCCGTAAGGTCCAGTACAGTCGGCAGCTGGCTTAGGGTTTTGTGTTCACTTACCGCCTAGTTTCTCACTTGAGAGCTTGAGTGCGCTGTGCGGCGCTGTGAAGGTGGTTGCTGTCCGCGGCTTTCGTGCCAGCGTGGGGTCTAAGGATCGAGGTCGAGAGCCTTCTCCCTCATCGGTGGTGGCCCTGGTTGTGTTGCGTTGGGCAGAGGTTGCTGGCAGGCGCGAGCTCGTGGTGCTGCGTTCTAGGAACCTGCAGCATGGTCAGGTGGCTGGAGCGGATTTTTCGTGGTTAAGTGGCCGTGAGCATGCTCTGAGGGAGCTGTTGTTGGTTTTGGCCACTCCAGCTTGAGGTTTGTCCAGCCCCTGAGGTGTTCAGGTTGTGGTTTAAGGTGGCAGAGTGGGTGTTCTGATCGAGAAGTGTGCTCGGGTGAGCGGAGGATCTTCTCGGTGAGCTGTTGTTTCGTCGAGCCTGATGATCTTGTCGTGCTCTGTGGCGTCAGAAATGACGTGTCGGTCCCGATTGTTTTATGGATTTCGAGGCAGGATTGGGTTGTGGTGTCCCAGTAAGTCTTGCTCCTGCCCTCTTGTGTGCGAATGGGGTGTGTTCACCCTGGAGTTGGTTTGAGATGTGAAGGCTCCGCGGTGAGTTCGGGACTCGAGGATGAGCATCGGCGGTTGTTGTTATGGCTCGTGTTGCGACTCTTGGCATGCCGTGTTGCAGTTAGAGGAATTGCAGCGGTGATGCATCGAGAGATGCTGTGATTGTGGTCCGACGTGACACTCATCGAGTGTGTCAGAGGCGCTGACCTGATGGAAGCGATGGTTTTCCTTGGTGCTGGATGGTGCTATTTTCGGCGTGCGCGAGGTTCGAGGTCAGGTCGAGCGTGGTGTTCGTCCGTAGGTCGGAAGTGCGCTGGTTTCTCCTTTGGTTGGAGAGATTGCGTTCGGCTAAGGATCGTCATCTTACATTGTGTGTTCGGATTGGTTGGCCTTGTGTGCCATGAAGTCCGTGCGAGACGTGCTCCTTATCTTGGCAAGGTGGTTGCCTGTGAGAAGTTGTGCCCATTCCCTTGTCGTGTGAGGGTGCTGGCACTGTTTCGGAAGGATGAGTGCTGGTTGGGCGGTGTTTGCTTTCTCGGCTGTGCGCGCGGATTTGAGTGCGCATTGGAAGCGTGGTGGGCCCATAACCCACTGGTTCAGGATCGTAGCGTTGGTTGCTACGGGCGGATTCCTGAGTTTGCGTTGAGCATCGGAGGATGGGTTCCTCGGTGTGAAACGTGTTGTTGCCGTGCCGTTGCTCGAGGTATTATGGTTGTTGGCACTGGCAGGATGGAGTGTTAGGGAAAAGTGCTGGCTAGTGCGCCGCATGAGTACCCTGTTCCTGTGTTGGAAGCCGTGTCAGGCGTCGGTGTTGGACCTGGATGAGGTTGTTGAGGATGTCGCCTGACGATGGTTGAGGACGTGTTGGTCAGAGTCGATGTCTTGGTGCCGACTTGTGTTCCCAATCGTGTCCTCGGATGAGATCATTTTTGGAGAAGTGATCTCTGCCAGGCTGTGGGTTCCTGTTGGTTCTACGGTCTTGTTGGATTGTGACGGTGTGATGTTTATTGCTTAGGGACCCGTGAGCACTGTTCAGGTGGTGTCCCGTGGCTCTGTGGTAAGGGCGGAATCGGGATTGGCAGGTGTCCACTTGCATTGATCGAAGGATTTGATGAGACCAGATGGATGAGTGATGCCCGAGGGCGGAGGCCTTTTGTGAGATTGGCGTCGGATTGGTGGTCCTTGATAGGATGTTGGTGTTATGATGGTTATCCCTGGGTTGGTGACCAGCATGGGATGGTTCCCCTGTGAGTCTGAGTCCAGTGAGGTGATGACTGAAGACACCAGGATCCGTCATTTGGTTTCGTCGTGCTCCCCGAGAGGGTCGAGTTGGAGCGATGTTCGAGCTCGGATGCGGTGTCCGAGAGGAGTGCAGCTCGAGATGCAGCATCAGTCTGTGTGTGAGTCGACGGATGGCTTGCCGAGGTTTGGAATGTTTCCTTTGAACCCGGTCGAGGACCAGGAAAGAAGGAAGAAGCTGAGCAAGCGGAGGTTTCCCGTTGACCAGCAGTTGGTGACCAGTGGATGGTCTTTTCAGAGACAGAAGATGCTGGTTGTTGGGGCTCGAGCGTGGCGAGAGCCGTGTGCCAGCGAGACCTTTGGTGGTCGTTTCTGCGATGTGCCTTTCCGGATGGGATCTGGGCTTTGTCGAGGTTTGTCTTCCGACAAGAGTTGGCACAGTGTTATGTCCGGCTTTCGGCTTGCCATGTGTGAGGTGTTTCTTGGTGCTAAGCCGATGTTCTGGTTGCGGTCTGCGGAGAGCACTGCATGAGCTGGTGGAGGCTCTGTTTTGGTTGCTCCCTTGAGAAGGGTGTGCGGCCTGTCAGCTGGTTGTGAAGCTGATGTGTGATTTGTCGGCTGACCATTGGATGGATCAGTAGCTGTTTCTCGTGACGAGGGTTGTGATTCCTCGGTGAGCAAGATTGTGGCTGCAGTGTCATGATGGATTCTTACGTTGTCTGAGGTGATGCCGGACTGTGTCCTTTGGTATATGCCTGCTCTGTTGGCCAGTGTGCTCGGCGCAAGGAGCGAGGTGTTGCTTGTGATTGTAAGTCTGGCTGTGTCCCTCAGGACCGGTGTTTTCATGAGAATCGAGGTTTCTGTACTGGGGCTCTGACAGCGTTATCAGTTCGTTTAGTGTTCTTCCCCTGTGACTTCGTGCTTGGTCCTGACTTTCGAGGACGAAATTCCTTTAAGGGGGGAGGGCTGTAATGCCCCGGGTTTTTCAGATCCTCGTTCGTGGGTCCCGGATCTGGTTTCTCAGAGCATCTGACTCTGTTGTGTCCGAAATTTCGTTTCGGACATCTTTCGTGTTCGGATCGGCGCGATCCGGAGTCGTTTCAGAGGCCCGGAGGCGTTCCACGGCTTTTTTCGCGTGTGTTTTCCGATTCCCGGCGTGGGTTTCGGCTTTCCCTTCGGAACCTCATTGCGGGTGAACCGGGCCGTTCACCTAGGCGAGTGTGGTACCGTTACGATCGGTGCGTTCCGAGGATCGCGAGGGTGTGATTTTCTATTTTTCGAGATTTTTCCGATTTTCCGGATTTTCCTATATATACCCCCCCACCCTCTCTCTTCCTCTCATTTCTCACTCTCACCCTCTCTCTCTTCTCCCACTCTCTCCTCTCACTCTCTCCTCTCCGGCGGCCGACGGACCGAGGCGGGGGCGAGGCGGGGCGATGCGGGCGAGGAGGACGGCGAGGATGGGTCGAGGATCGAGGCTCGACGGCGCGGTGAAGCTCGGCCGTGGGTTCGTGGAATGGCGAGGCTTCAACGGCATTTTCTTCGTGGATCGGCGTCCACGGTGCGTGAAATCTTCGGTGGAGGTAGGGTGATGGACCCCCAGCTCGTGCTCTTTCTTTTCCCGCAAGTTTCGTAGGCTACGGTGAGCGGAGCGGGCCAAACAGGGTGATTTGGGCAAAATCCATGTTTTAGGGCTTGTGGGCCGATCTCCCGTTTCATTGCGTTTCTGGCCGATCCGAGGCCGTAGATGCATGCTAGGGGTTATTTGGGGGCTTCCCCTATGTTTTCCCCCTCATCCGTGGATGTTTGGGGGCGTGGCGTGGATTTTTGGGGTTTTCCCGCCGTTCTCGGTTTTCCGAAATGGTCGCGGTCCACCAGAAACCGCGTTCATTGGTCGCGGTCTTGGGAGAACCGCGTTCATCCTTTGTGTTTTGGTCGAGGAGGCCTTCGAGCGTCGCGGTCGTGCGATAGACCGCTTTGGTCTAGTCGCGGTCATGGATGACCGCTACTATCTGGTCGCGGTCCTCGGGCGACCGCTACCAGCGGGGTTGCGCGTGGCTAGTTGCGGTCGTGAGGTGACCGTGACAGCATGGTCGCGGTCTCCGATCGACCGCTACCATCTGGTCGCGGTCCCCGGTCGACCACTATCTGGTCGCGGTCACCAGGTGACCACTACCACGTTCTGATTCTTGTTTGCGCTGTTTTGACCTCCGGTCGACCCGGTTGCGACCCAGTGGTTGACTTTAGGTCTCGTGAGTGTCTCGGACACCCCGTGGAGTTTCGTGACAGTGTCTTTGGGTGTCCAGAGGTTGTCCCACTTACCTCGTTTTGCGTGCTATGAGCTTAAGGGTCTAGGTGACCTTTTAGCGTCCCGATTGTGTTGTGTTGGTCTCCGGTCGACTCGGTTGTGACCCAGTGGTCGACCTCCGGCCTTGTGAGTATCCTGGACACCCCATGGGTTCTGTGTCTGTGTTTTTGGGGTGTCGAGAGGGACCGTGTGGCCTCGATTAGCATGCCCATAGGTGTAGTGGGTCCGGGTGACCTCACGTGTTCCGAGCTTTCGTGTTACGCTCGATCGAGTCACCGTGCATCGGTGTGCGTATAGTGGGTCTCTTTGGAAGGTGATTCCCATGTGGGCCATGTGCTTGGCCTTGGACTGCGAGTCCAGTTATCCGGCCTGGGGCTGGAGGTTTCCCGCTTGCTACAAGATGGGAAATCGTCGTGGTGGCTTGTGTGCTGCCCTGGGAATCGTGCTTCTGTGTTTTTCGTGTGGCCCGTGTGGGTGGCCTTGGTCCCTTGCGTTCCCTTCCCGAGGGAGTGGTCTTGGCGACTCGTGAGTTGTCTCGGTACTTGTTCTACCGTGGTTTTAGACCTAGAGATTGGACTAGATTGACGGCCTTGTGCTGTTGCGTACAACGGTCTTGACCCCGAGTCTTGTGACTCAAGGACCGTTGGGTGTAGTGCGTCTGGAGGACTGTCCAGAGTCTAGTGGCTTAGCGCCACTTGAGTTTTCTCGACTCTCGCACAGGGTGTGTGCGCGGCCGTGGACTGTGAGTCCCGTTTCTTCTCCGACTGTGGTCACCGTTCGACGGTGCTAGTACGTGGGATGGTCCCCGTACTTTGTCGGATTCGGATGTTGTTTTCCGTTGAGTTGAGAGTCTACTCTTTCAGTGACCCTCCACTAGTCGTAGCCCACCAGTACGAGGTGCTGGTCTCACCTGGGAGTGGTGTACGGGCATTCACCTTTGAGACGGTTTGTGGACCGGTTACCGTAGGCCCCTCGTCGGTAGCCAGAGTCCGGCTACGGGGGAAAACCGGTCAGAGGACCAGACCTAGTGACGCAAGGTCTGTGTGTGCACACGTGGTTGGGGGCGGTTGGACCCACGTCGACGGGCGTGACCCCAGCTAGTTACTTGTTGTGGTTACTTGTACGGTGTTCGCGCCTCGGGTAGGACCTACCACGTCAGGCGGTTCACCTGCGGTGCGGTGTAAGACGTCAGAGGACGTTACCGGCTGTGCTTCTAGTGGGTGGTACTCCTGTCGAGTACGGAGTGACAGACTGTCAGTTTCCGTGAATTTGACCTTCGGGTTTCGGTCGTGTTGAGCGTTGAGTTTCGGTTGGTTCGCCGTGACGCGTGTGTTGGTTTTCGCGTCATGAGATTAGTGCTAGTGGCTTTACCGAGGTTGGGTCTTGTTGTGCGGTACCCACGATCGGATGGTCGGGGTTGCACCTTGGACAGCGTGTCCAGGTCGGCTGTGTCCGGGGGACAGGCCTTTACGGCGTGGTTGCCGTGTGTTCTTACTTCGGTAGGTGGTACTAGCGTGGTTCGGTAGCTTCGACTGCGTGATCGAGGTCTGCCTTCTGGCAGTAGGAATAGCTGTAGTGCTGAGTTTTTGACCGGCCACCGGTTTGTTGTTCCTGCTGTAGTTGTAGCTCTCCTTTCCGCTACCGCCGTTGTTTTCGGTTGGGGTTCCGCAGGATCCCTGCTGAGTCTCTGTTTTGGAGACTCATTCCCTACTTTTCAGGTGTGGCGGTTCTTCCTCGGGGTTCGAGGGTGCGGAGTGGAGGTTCTAAGTTGCCAGCTTGCTGGGCCGAGTGTTCACTTGGCATGTGGTACGGTTTACTACTTTAGACTGTACTTTCTGTTGGACTGGACTCTGTTGTAGTTGTTTATTTATTTCTGTTATTTATTGAGTTGTCCTACTTTATTTCCTATTTCTTTGTGCCTCCACACTCCTTTTAGCCCTTCCGAGCCCTCCCGGCTCGTGGGCGCCGGTTCGAGTCTCGGATTCTCGGGCCTTCCCGGTAATCGGATTCTCGGGTCGTTACAGCTATCAGGAGGCGGCCAAGGTTCTGGTCGCCTAAGGGGCTGGGCGGCCAAATCGATGGCCTCCTTGAGGAGCTGGGCGGCCAGAACTCTGGCCACCTTGAAGGTGACGGTGGCTAGCTAGGTGGTCGCCTAGGATGGTGGGCGGCCAACTGTGTGGCCGCCTTGGGATGGGCTGGGCGGCCAGCTCTCTGGCCGCCCTGGGTTCTGGGTGGCCAAGGTAGTACCTTGGCCGCCTAGGGATTAGGGCAGAGAATGGATAGAATCATATATAGTACCTCAAAAAAATCACCTCTATGATGGCTACCTAAACAAGGATAAGACTCCACACTACCAATCAACCAAGGAAAAGATGTCACTTCTATGATGGCTAGGTAAGGTCCGCGGGATGTCCGAAATCAGGCGTCTACACCTAAGAGTGACAAATAGCTTGTCAACGGTGAAAAATAGATAACTGGATGAAGATATGAAGAAATGAGCTAGCTACGTCGACGCAGCATTGTTCATGAGTCGACACAAGAGTACGCCAGAAGCCTTGGCTAGCTAAAGAAGACTAAGGGTGAAAAATAGATACTTAGTGGTGACAAATGACTTCTTAAGGATGACAAATAGTTTCTCAACGGTGACAAATACGTTGATAGTGGTAACAAATAGATTGATATGAATGTAAAGCTGAGAAGCTGAAGGAGAAGAAGCAGTTGGACTCTGTTTGCCAAAAGGGTGTTACCCACAGTCAAACCAACTTAGTCAAAGTTAATTTTTGTCAAAGTCAACAACAGTCAAAGTGACCCAGCCATGTTTAAACTTCAAGCTGACCAAGTCAATGATTGACCTAGTCAAATTCAACAAGTGAAAGTCAAGCCTTTGCCTGCTTCAAAGGTCCAGTCAAGCTCCTGCCAGCTACAGTGGAAACAGGAAACTGACAAAAGAAGAAGAATGACAAAAGAATATTAAGGCAGACAAATACACTGGTAAGGGTGAAAAATGATTACCTAAGGTTGACAAATAGCTTAGTAAGGGTGTAAAATACCCTGCTAAATGTGACAAATAGGTTCTGAAGAATACACCCGTAAGGGTAACAAATGGATAAGGTGACGGTTGAAGGCAAAGAGGAAAGCAGCTAAAGCGACGGCTCTTTGAAGACAAGGGTGACAAATAGCTCATTAAGTCTTACAAATAGCTCGGTAAGGTGAATTCCAATTTTCTTGTGTCTGCCACGCGCCCAAGCTCGAAGCACATGTTTGGCACGTGTTTGTTGGGTGCAATATGGGTGATAAATAGTTTTCGACGTATTTCTGACACAGAGATAAATATGCTGGTAACACAGATTTTCGACGAAAAAATTTTTTGTCGGATATACGTCGGAATATTACTTTCAAAGTTGACAAATAGGGTGACAAATAAGTTTCCGACGGATATATGTTCTGTCGAAAATACATCGAAAATGTCCAACGTATTTGCGACAAAACGAATTTCCGTCGGAAATATTTGACACATATAGATAAATACGTAACTCTGGTTTCCGATGGAAATTTTGTTGTTGGAAATATGTCGGAAGCAAAGTTGACAAATAGGTTGCTAACGGTAAGAAATAGATCGCCTAGGGTGACAAATAGGTGGGTAAGGGTGATAAATAGTTTCCGACGTATTTCTGACAAAACGTATTTCTGTCGGAAATATTTGACACATATAGTTAAATGTGCTGGTAACACAGATTTTAGACGGAAATTTTTTTTGTCTGAAATACGTCAAAAAATAACTTTTAAAGTTGACAAATAGGTTGCTAAGGGTGACAAATAGGTTGGTAAGGGTGACAAATAAGTTTTCGACGGATATATTTTTTGTCGGAGATACGTTGGTATGAGTGACATAGATTTTCGACAAAAAAATTTAAGTCAAAAATTTCTGACGTATTTTCGATCAACTCAAATTCTATCGGAAGAGTGCCGACGAATTTGTGACTGAGAGTTTTTTTTGTGGGAAACTTAAATAATTTTAAATCCTTCCTATGATTAATTAATTAATATTTTGATGATTTTTGACGAAAAAATTACTGGTAGGAAATATGTTGGAAAATTTCGACGAATTAAGTGGAAGTCAAAAATGTGTCGGAACTTTCCAACGTATTTCCGACCAATTTCAATTCTGTCGGAAACTGTTCATAAATTTTAACCCACACTAGTCCTTCTTTATAGATTTTCGATGAAATTTTTTTGGTCGAAAATACGTCAGAAAATTTTGATGTATTTCTGATGAAATATATTTCGTCGAAAAGTTCCAACGTATTTCCGACAAAAATGTTACGTCAGAAATAGGTCGGTAATTACCGACTGAGTTTCGAAAGAATTTTTTACCGTCAGAAAAAAAAGAAGTTTCAGACATATTTTCGATGAAAGATGTATTTCTGATGAAATATATTTCGTCGAAAAGTTCCAACGTATTTCCGACAAAAATGTTACGTCAGAAATAGGTCGGTAATTACCGACTGAGTTTCGAAAGAATTTTTTACCGTCAGAAAAAAAAGAAGTTTCAGACATATTTTCGATGAAAGTTTTTCCGTCAAAAAAATCCATCGGTATTCCCGATTTTTCTTGTAGTGATGGTTAAACATAATGATATGCATGTTATTATGTTTTCGGGAATAATATTTTTGTCAATTCACTTTTTACAATGATTTCTATGTAAAAATCCGTAAAGTGAATTCATAAGAGACAAAAAAAAATAAAGTAACACTTGTTGCACGCCCCCCTTAATTACAGCCTGAGGCGGCACATCAAGTTTTTTTTAATTTTTTGTGACGTGGGACCCAAACCCCCATAACTTGCACAACAATCTTGTATCCAATGGCCCAAAAAAATCCAAAACAATGGACTCTATGAATAGTGAAAATCACTATTTAGAAATTAGATTGCAGAACAAGTTAGAGGGAGTTAGCCCCACCTCCGAAAAAATTCAAAAAAAAACTTAGTGCACCACCCAGGGGTGCAATGCAGTATGTGTTACTTAAAAACATAAAATTTAAATACGGTTAAGAAAATCTAATTAAATATCCCAAATTATACAAGGTCAGTGTGCCAGGATAACAGAGGAACTCGTTTATATGAGAAACAGAAAAAACTAGGGCTGTCAATGGGCCATGCCCGAGTAAGATTTAGGTAGGTCCGGCCTGGGCCAGACTCATCAATATTAAATCCTGAGTCCGGCCCGAGCCCGCGCTATGTCGGGTTGGGTTTGGTCGGGTCTAACACTAATAAAAAAAAATACAAAGCTTGACTAAGGTTTGGCCCAACTCGAAAATTTAAATAAAAATAAAAAACAATATATTTAATAAAAATTATAATCTCACTAAATTAATTAGAGTTTTGATATTAATTATTTAATTTATTTGAAAATATAATTTTAATTTTTTAATTAAGTAAAATAATATAATTTTATTTAAATAATTTTTAAAACTTAAAGATAGAGAAAAAAGAGAATAGATCAGGTCAATCCGTGAGTAGAACATATGTCACGTTTGGTTCAAGGATAAATTGAAGCAAAATAGGTGTAAGTCATTCCAGGTTATTTTATCCCTATTCCTATTCTCGTAGTCGTTTGGTTCACGAAGAATAAGTACGGTGATATCCCTATTATTCGTTTGGTAAAAAAAAGGATAATACAAACGAGAATAAGGGTTGAAAAAAGACTAAATTATCCTTCTTATCCCGGGTTAAAGGGCATGATGTTATTTTATATTTGGTTGGGAATAAGGGATATATATTTTATGTTTGGTTATTAATAATAATCTAAATTAACACTCCTTAATTAAATATGTCTTCAAAATGATGATTATAAATAACGAATATAACATTTAATACCATTGATTAAAAGATATTTTAACTAATCTTTAATAATATAATATTAATATATATTTATTTTTTATCTTCTTTTTATTGAAACATAATTAATGTTAATTAAATTAATATGTAAATAATTACTATATTATTAATTTATTTATACCTAATTATAATGAGTATATTTATTTGAACTGAATAGGATAATTATTTATATTCTTCAACATACTTGAGTATAATTTAACAAGTATGTTTCATGTACTATATTTTCCTCACATTGAACTTGATAATAATAAGATAAAAACTACATAACATTAAAATTATTACTTGTAATTTTAAAAAATGATCTTTGAAATTTATATGTTGGAATATTTTGTATGTGAACTTTTTAAAAAAATTCCTGATATCAAGTTAATATTTTTTTTTCTTTTCACGAGTGATCTAACCATTAATCATAATAATAAGTCAAATTTTGAAACGTCAAGTATTTAAATGAACATCTCCCTTTTAGTTTCCTACTTCATTCTTGAAAATATATTTTATACATATTAATATGAACTTCTTTTTCCTTTTGACGCCTTTACATAATATTCAGAAGAAAAAAACTATCAACAATTGAAACACCCACACGAAGATTGGATCTTCAAGTCAAAGACTGAATGAACACGATGAAATATTATTCATCACACTTAACAAAAGTTTACAAAATTGTGTGAAATGTTTACTCAAATATACAAAAGTTTGGCCAATCAATTCTTCTTACCTAATTTTAAATTATCAAATTTTGACAATAAAGAGTCACATAGTTGAACAGTCAACTCGGCTGCAAATTTCTCTTTCTCGATTGCTCGTATTAAATCTTTCACCAGTCCACGTTCTTCACGCTCTCCTCCTGTTGTTGTCGAGTTAGACATTTCTGTTATCTGCTGGTTCGAACTCTTTTCCTGAAAGATGTGTATGATATAAGACGAGCAAATTATAACAATGAGTGCAAAGTATAAGAACTTGATAAGAGTGAGGAGATGAGACTCAGTACATGAGATAATGTAATCACATGGATCATGTTGCATCACATTAGTTGGGGGTTGTTGTTAGGCCATCCAACCCATCATCATTACCTCAAGCATACCTGATCAGACCAACCATATTTTGACATTGGGAAGGAGTATGATACCAACATTGAACAACAGGAGCACTGAATAATGGGAAGGAGCAATTTTCTTACAATCTGTCTCCCCTGAACACACACACACACGCACACACAGTCTGTCCACACACACAATCTGTCTCCACTGAACACACACACACACACACAACTTGTCCCCACTGAACACACACACAGACTATTTGCTAAGCACAACACCAACAACACACACAATCTGGATATGGGGTGAACACACACACCCACAGTCTGTCTCCCCTTAACACACACACGCACACAGTTTGTCCACACACACACACAATCTGTCACCCCTTAGCTATACTACAGTGATTGTCCTGGTGGGTTGCCTGAAAAATCAAGCATCTGAAGTTGATGCAATTTCTATTTGGTCTGGTGTTATCTCCCTGCCTTTTATGCTTTGATCATCATTTCGTGAAATTTAATGCCAATCGAATAGTCCTCATTGCAATGGTGCATACATACACCCCCCCAATAAATAAAAATTATGTCAGCACATTTTGTCTCCCCTGCACACACACACAATCCTGCACACACACACACACTATCAATTGGTCAGTTGCAGCACAATCTGTCTACCCTGCACACACACACACACTGATGTGACACAACCTCGAATCTTATTTAACAAGCACAACCACAAGGCTATGAAGCCTACGCAAGCGGACCTTCGTATGGCGCACACACTTAACCCGGGGGTAACTCGGGGATGCCGAGTCGAGGAAATGGGACAAGCCCCTTGCTGTTAGAGGGCCAGCAAAGTCTAAGTCAAACCTCTCCTTGAGGTGCGGATATTCAACTCAATGTGTTGGCCTTGGCCGAGGGACGCGGATCACTCACTCACACCCACGGGGGTCGCACAAGTGCGGTGGAGCCTTAAGATCGGGCGCTCTCTTCCTTACCGACGGCGCAATTGGAGAGTATTAAATGAACAAGAATAATTGAGAGCAAGGGACGAGTTCTCACCTAGCCGGTTTGAAGAAACCGACTCCGATCGAAGACGGGGGCGAGCGGGGAGGCGAGGGGAAGCACCCGCACGCCGCGTCGATGAAGCTTCAAACCTGTGAGTGTAAATAATACATGAACTACCCCCATGCAAGGGGGGGATCTCGGGGAAGGGAAGTCAATGAATACACTCAATACGACCTCCGCGCAGGGAGGGGCCTTCAGCCGGCCAAGCGGGGAGGGGAATTCGAGCTATAAGTGAAGAGAGGGAAGTCGAAGCCGAATCTGCCCGCTGACTGTGTCTCAGGATAGACCGTCAGGTATTTGGACGCTGTGGTCAGGCCTGAATTTTGTTGCTGACGAAACCACTTGAAGATTCTTCGTAGCTGGATCTGGATGATGCTTGAATTTTGTAAATTTCTTCGGGCACCGCTGCTGGTCAGAGTAGGGGCTTGAACAGGGTAGCAGACCCTCGGATCTGACAGCTTCAAGTTCCCAACAACAGGAAGCAGAGGTTGCCACGGTCGCTCCAGAGCTCAGAATCAGGTGCCGCTGGAGTCGTTGGAACCGTTGACGGGTCCTCTTCAAAGCAAGACCAACAGGAATGCTAGCTGATGTCGGGGTCGACTGGTAGGCTCTGAACACTGAGGAGGGGTCGGTGCAGATTAAGTGGAAGCAGAACCGAGCACCCGAGGGAGAAAATTGATAACTTTTAGGTCCGCTTGCCAAATGGGGCTCTGCTTCTTGGAGATATTATAAGACGCGTAGTAAAAGATGTTTGAAGAAGAACTTTCGATCCGATTCCCAACACGATCGTCGCAGTCGAGTTTCTAATCCGACTCTAGTCTCCTGCTAGGGGGAATCTGTGCAGTTGTGGGAGAATTGCTCTCCTGGTCGATCACGAACTCAGAATGGGACGGGACCACCACCGTTGCGAAGCATACAGGCAGACGCTTCCGTCGATATATGGTATACCACCTGAAGCTCCCAGGGGACGATGTGGTTGCCTCTGCAACCTGCGGCCAATCTGCTGCCTGCAACCAGAACTTGAGAGGGTGGAGATAGGTAATGGGGAATGGGGTAGATGGGAGGGGAAATGAGGTGGTTGTGTGTAGGGGCAACCCCCAGCTGTGATGGGATCTAGGAGGGGGGGTTTCAAGGTGTGGGAAGGGGAGAATGGGGGCTGGAAGGGGGTGTTTGCTATGGGTGAGAGAGGAGCTGCGAATTTGGGCTTGGAGGGAGAGGGGAAGGTGAGGGGGGCACAAGTGGGTGGAGGGAAGGTGAGTTTGAATTTTCCTTAATGGAGGGTATTCAATGGTGGTCTTGGGGATGGGAGGGGTTGTGTTGGGGAAGGGAAGGGGTGCTTGGGGTAGTGGGAAGGGTGCTTGGGGAAGTGGGTGGGGTAGTTGGGGGTTGAGTGGTGGAGCTAGGATTGGTGGAAGCTCTTTTGGGACTAGGGGGTGGAGTAATGGGATGTGTGGGGAAGGGGATTGACCTTTAATGTGGGTAGGTGGGAGAGTGGTGGTTGGGAAGGGAGGAGAGAGAAATTTTTTTAAATTGGATGTGGAGGAGAGAGAAAGGGGAGTGAAAGAGAGAGATTAAGAGAGGGATGGGTGGGGAATCTCTCCCCTAGGGTCTCTCACCCAAATAATGGAATCTCTCCACTAGATAAGAAGTTTGAACTCTCAAAATGACAAGTTTTTCATTCATTGATTCATTACCTCAAAATGGAGAGAGTGGGGTCCTATTTATAGGGATCCCACAATTTACAATAAGACCCTGACTTTTGACACATTGACTAATAACCAACAAGATAGGGGCGCCCATGTGCCAAGCCCAATGAATTGGGCCCAATAGCTAACTAATAAACCTAATGACACTCAAAACTAGGGAAATAAGCACAAGACCTAAGGACATGACTCAAATAAAAAAGAAATTACAATGATAAGACTCAAATAAAATAAAGAAACATACATAGGACTCAAAATAAATGACTAGACCATGATGTACGCCTCCGGGGTGACGAGAATGGTCGAGAGTGTCAGGACGGATGGTGATGACCCCATCATACTCCCGGGGTGCGGAGAACTCAACTCCGTCGAGTAAGAGATGGTACCGCTCACATGTCTTCCGAAAGAAGCCGATTCTTCCACCTAGCGAGGTAGAGCCCGTTCACCGTGCTCCGGGTGATGATTACCTGTTCATCCAATATTCTCTCAAGTTGCTTACGTCGGGTTCTCTGGGCTGATGGTGCTCACATGGGGAGGGGTGGGTGCTCTCTCAAGGGAGGAAGGGGGCTTGAAATTCTCACTTGGTGCCACCGTGGGTCCCTTGTGTGGCACAAGGCTTTCCACATTGAAACTGAAGTTAACTCCGTATCCCTTGAGGAGGCCTAACTTAGTAGTGGGGCTAATGCACCTCAAAACCTGGAAGGGGCTGATCCCACAAAATCTCAATCTTGAGTTGTCTCTATGTGAGAGCCTCTCATTCCTCACCATCCCGGAATCACCCATTTAGATTTCTTGGTGGCGTCAGTGAGTCGGCCTGCCTTTTGTAAATTTCATGGCTCTTGTTGATGTGCTTGCAAGGCTATCATGCAATTTTGTGAATGCTGACCTTCTAATGATTATGAGTGGACCTGGACAACCATATGTAGACCAGTCATACCATTATGTCATATGGACCTTGATGAGCCTTGGTGGGCCGGGACAACCAAATGTGGCCCTATCATGTATGGACTCTCTAACAAAGGTTGGAGGGCCGGGGCATCCGTAGGTGATCCGGTCATGTATGGGGGTGACAAATGCCGGGGGACCCGGACATCCAAGAATGCTCCTATCATGCTTAAGACTCATGATGAGTGAAGGTGGATCATTACATCCGAATTTGGACCACTCATGCTTTCTACTTGACATGTGGGTGATATGGATGAATGGACCTAACATAGTGTTCATGCCAAGTGGTGTGGTAAGCCTAGACACATGCATGTTTTTCCCGACTTCCATGTGTATAGGTGTGGAACAACATTTGAACTCCCATTGGAAAGGATCGAATGGATCTAAGAAGGTGGTCATCATGGAGTGGAGTACAACCTTATTGCCTAGGGATATGTGGTCCAAGGTCATGGCTCCCAAAGTGTAGTCCGGGTCTAGGATGGAGTGGATTGGGTCAAACATGGTGAGTTGGTGTAGAGAAAGGTGGGTGGTGGATAAAGTGGTTGGGTCACATGAGTCTCTTGACTCCCATTGGAATGGATCATAGGGATCATAAAATGGGTTATATAGGGGGAGGAACTCCATGTCCTCAAGATCCTCAAAAGGTGCTAGGTCATCCTTCTCCATGATAGTTGGGCCAATGTTCTTGGCAAGTGGGTCGGCCATGAGTGGAGGGCTTGACTTTCTACCTGAGATAAGAAACTCTAAATCGAGGAGAAGGTCGGGCTCATCGGGTGTAGGGAGGAATAGAAGGAGATCGCTAGTGTAGCAACCAATGGTGCAGACCGAGGTGATAGACCCTATGCATAGGTGTAGGAGGCTAAGGCTCCTAGGTTGTTCGACCATAGGGGTCAACATGCTAGTCATCTCTAATTGTCATGCTAAGCCCTTGAGAAGGTCCTCTAAGGTTTCCACTTGGTAGGAGTTTTGGATTATGGTGTGATAAGAGGAGATGGGCACTATGGGATGGTTTTCCTTCATGGGTGAGAAATTGTGGTCCATGATCTCTCTTATTGGGCTCTCCTTTAGCCAACTAACAAGGGGTTCTCCTAAGACGAGCTTGGTCCCAACTAGAGAGGGTGATGTAAGGTGAAGACTATCGTGTGATGTTTCTTTTTCAACTTGGACTTGGGTTTCCTCCAAGGTGGGGAGTGGGTTTGGAGTGTTCTCAACTATTGAATCGAGTATGAGTTCTTCCACCAAGGAGGTGAGAGGGTCTTTTGGGGTGATGAGGGTTGGTGTGTGGTGCTCCCGGGGTGGAGGGTAAAGGGAAACTTGGATTGGGATTGGTAGGGTGGGGTTTGGGAGTGGAAGTAGTGGAGGCCTAGGTTGGGGTAGGATTGGGGTTGGAAGTGGAAGGTGGGTTGGGTGACGAGATTTGGGTTGATGGGTTTTTGGGGGTACCTCTTTTTGGGCATGATGGAGGGGTAGTGGTGGGGACCAAGGGGAATCGTGGGGTATGGGTTTGGTGAGAGATTGTGGGTTGGGTGGTGGTGGCCGTCATGGGTCTAGGTGGAGGGATGGACTCGGGGTCCACTTGGGTTTGAATGGTGAGAATAGGTTGAGTGGTGGTCTTTATTGGGGAAATCGGGTCGGTTAGGGGTCTCTTCCCCTTTGGATCGGCCGGTTGTGGAGGGGGGAAAATGGGGCCCAATTGAGTTTGGATAGTGAGGTTCGCGGAAGGGGGTTTTGGTTGGAGTGTGGGGACCCTTAGGGGATTTGGTGGAGAGGTGGATGGTTGGTTTATTTGGGCCTTAAGGGAAAGGACTTGGTTGCGAAGTGTAGTTATGATGGTTGAGAGGTGACTTATTGGGGTTGGTGGAGATGGAGACCAAAGGTCGGCCCCAAGTTGACCGGGTGGGGATGGAGGAGTGGTAGTGCTCCTCGGTTTAGGGGTGCTTGAATAGGAGGGGTGAGAATATTTGGGGATGTAGATTTTTCTAAGTTCTTTCTTCATATCATCCCATGAGGAAATGTGTTCTTGTTTCCTAACGTCCCTTAAGCCCACTATGTTCCTCCATTTTTCCTTGGCTTGACCCCGAAATTGCCCCATGGCAACGCGGACTCTTGCGGGTCCATAAACCATAGTTCTCTCAAAGTATTTTTCCATGGTGACCTCCCACTTTAGGTAGGCACTATAGCATGATCCATCGAAGAGGAGATCCTCAAAAGAGATTATGTCAAATGGAGGGTTGATCGGTCCCTTGTGGGGGGTCGAGTGGGATGAATGTGACCAAAGAGAGGTAGCCATGTTGATGAGTGTAAATGTGCCCAAGGACTAGACTTAGTAGAGACAAGTCTAAAACTTGATCTGATACCACTTGATGTGACACAACCTCGGACCTAATTTAACAAGCACAACCACAAGGCTATGAAGCCTACGCAAGCGGACCTTCATATGGCGCACACACTTAACCCGGGGGTAACTCGGGGATGCTGAGTCGAGGAAATGGGACAAGCCCCTTGCTGGTAGAGGGCCAGCAAAGTCTAAGTCAAACCTCCTGAAGAGGCGAAATCTCGCACTGGTTCCTGAGCGGGCTGGTAATCACCAAGTTAATGAACTGCAAGACAGGGAAACGGGTCAGAGGGCCCAGGGGGATTCCCTGGGGCAAAACCCTCCGACGCTCAAGTCAGTAGAGCAGCAGTGGGAGCAGCGATAGGGAGGAGAAGGTGAAAGTGCGAGATCCCTCTCCACCAATGGGGTGAAGTGATCCTTGCTCAGGAATTGGGGGTGGATCAATGCCCTTTTGGACTTACCTTTCGCCGGAGGGTATCCCGGGTTTAAATAGTGCGCCGCCCTCTAGAGTCTTGCAAGCTGAGAGGTCTCCGGTGGAGGTTACGTCCTCGTCGTGGGCTTTTATGACCTCATCGTGGGGGCGTTATCCTCGCGGAGAAGCCGGAGCTCCTGGACTTCTTAGCGTCCGGCCCGCTGTGGACTCTAACGGCTGCAATGATGAATATTTTATCGGTCGTACCGAGCTTAGGGGGGCCGGCCCTATCGGGCGATAGGCCTAGCTCGGTGAGGAGATGGGTCGGACAGACCGGCTAGCGCTTCCCCCCTTCGTGCGGAGGGATAGCTCGTGTGCGGGTCTTCCTGTGACCTGACCGAGGCTCGGGCTCTCCGAGCCTTGGGGCCGCCTAGGAGAGTTGTTTCCTCGAGCATTGTTTTATTGGGCTTTTCCGAGTGGGCCCTGTGGGCTGTCACTTGGACGAGCTTGCCTCGTTGGGCCTTGTTGGGCCTAGTTGGGTCTGCTCTTTGAGTGGGCTGCAGGAATCCCCCTCTCCACTTGTCCCCCTCTTACTCCCGAGCCAAGGAGGCTCGGTTGAGTAGTTTTTCGAGGCTTTGGACCGGCGTGGCTCGGGTGGGTGGAATCCTGTTGGCGTGATGAAGCCACGTGTAGTGGTCGCCTGGGCCTGTAGTAATAATGATCCTGACGGATTTGAAATGAAGGGGCCCCCTTTTTCTCGGAGGTTGAAACGGCGCGCCGCCTCCCGCGAGGGTTTATAGGCGTAGGGCGCTGCTCGTTCCTCCCAGTCTTTTTAGGGTTTTTGGCCTTTCCTCCATTTCTCTGCTTCTGGGGCTCCTTGATGCGCCGTGAAGATACAGCGGGGGAGCAAGCTCTTGCGGCGGCATTTGAGGAGCTGGCGCGTGTAACCGCGGAGGCGATCCGGCAGCTTCCTTCTCCCCCGGAGTCTTCGGGCTCTAGTGAAGGTTCTTCTTCCAGCTCGATGGCGGATCTGCGCTCGGAAATCGAGCAGGTGAGGCGGGAGCCCGTCCCCAATCGCAGCGAGTTGGGGGAGACTGATGTGAAGAAACTGGAGCATCGATTTCGCCTGCCTCTCCGATATAGCTTTGTAGCTGCTACCCCATACGAGACGAACTTGGACAGCCGCACGAGTCATATTTGTACTTTTCTCCTGGCGTGGAAGAGCGGATTCTGCCTCCCCTTCGAGCCTTTCGTCTTGAAGCTTCTCAATTTTTTCGTGTTGGCGCCTGTTCAGCTGGTGGCCAACTCGTATCTCCTGCTTTCTGCCTTTCGGATCCTCTGCCGCCTGCAGGGGGTTCCCCCGTCGCTGGATCTTTTTCATTATTTCTTCGAGCTGAAGGCACATCCGTCGGCGGGGAAAGGCTTCTATTTTATCCAGGCGCGTAGGAATCGGAGTTGTATTCCGCTGGCGGCGAAGGATTCTTCGCACAAAGGGTGGAAGAGGCAGTTTTTCTGGGTGAAGGCGGAAGCAGTGGATGAGTCCTGGAGGTGCCAGGTTATGCCCAACTTCCATCCGAATCTTCCCCCGCGCCAGGAGGAGTTCCCCGCCGACGTGGAAGAGTACGCCGCTCGCTTGTTGACAAATCGCCGGTCGACTGAGGAGCTGGTGACGCTGGAGAACGTGGAGCGGTATCTGCTTACACAGCTCAAGCCATCAGGTACCATTCTTCGGATTCTTCTGCGGGGTCGGAGGGTCACCTTTTCGCTTCCTAACCGAACCTTCTTCTTCATTGCAGACATCCGGCGGGAGCCCTTGGAAGAGGTCACCGAGGTCGTCGATCTTGGGGATGACTCGGCGGCCGATGAGCCTGTTGCTCCCGCGGGTCGTTCCCAAGCCCGGGATAAGGGCAAGGGGGCGGCCTCCGAGGGATCTTCGCGGCCAAGCGGGGCGAAGCGCAAGGATCCCCTGGAGGGAAAATTGCGGGAAGCCGCGAAGGCCAAGAAACGGGCCAAGAAGGCCGGCCATCCTACCGCTGCCGGGGGCGATTCTGGCTCGGCGGCGCTCCCCTCTCGGGGGCAAGGTGGGGCCGACCCTTCCGGGCCAGCTCCCCCACCTACCAGGCGAGAGGGGGCCGAAGAGACCAGGGGCCCCTCAGAGGGCGGAGATGGGTCGGTTCTCCCCTCCCCGGGGATGGAGGGGGCCGGCGCTGTAGCAGCCGGCGTCGAGACCGGGAGACCGGTCGAGGTCGGCGCTGTCTCGGGCGGCGAGGCGCGGGCCGAGACAGATAGGGATGGGGGTTCGCCCGCGAGGGCGTCACAGCCCCAAGTGCCCGAAGTTCCTGGTGCGGTCGATCCTGTGGCGTCGGTCGAGGTTGGGGGTTCGCCCGGGGAGCCGTCGCAACCCCAACCGACCGCGGCGCGCGGGGCGGTCGGCCCCGTCGCTCGGGCCGAACCTTCTGGCGGGGCGTCCGGTGGGGAGCGTATCTCCATGCCGGAGGCTTTGGAAAGGCTCGGCGTTTCGGGCGACCTGTACCGGATCTGCCGAGAGGTTGCCGCAAAGACGAGGGGGGGAGACAAGCGCCACTCCCCCTCCGGCGTCCTCGACGTCCTCATGGAGGGCGGCCTAGTCATGGCTCGGTCGGCGGCCTTGATGGCGGAGACGTACGCTCGGACGGAGGCGGAGCGATCGAATCTCGCCTGGGCCCTCGGGGGGTGCGAGAGGAAACTGGCCCGCCTCAGCGAGGAGCATGAGGGGCTCCGACGGGAGTTCTCCGCGATCAGGGACTTGGCACGGGCGAGCCGGCTAGAAACCGAGGCGCTGACTGAGCAGTTGGCTAAGGCCCGGGAGTCGCTCGAGAGGAAGGGCAAACTCTTGGAAGAGGAGCGTCTGCGTCACCTCGAGCTGGACGGTCGCTGGGAGCTCGAACGTGCCGAGCTACTGGACCGGGCGGAGGTAGCGGAGCGCCTTCGTTCCGTGGCCGAGGCGGACCGAGTCCGGGCGGAGAGGCGGTCGAGCGAGGCGAGCGAGGGATGGTCGCGGCAGAGGAACGCCTGGCGGGAGCAGAGGAGCGTGCGGCCGAGGCGGAGCGGGCTCGGGTCGAGCTCGTTGGAAGGACGGAGCAGATCGAGGCGGAGGCGATCGAGCGATATAGAAGCTCGGACGCTTACTCAGCCGACCTGGAGAGAGCCGCCCTACCATATTACGAGGTAGCGCTTCGCCGTGGCGCCCGAAAGGGGTTTAAGCAGGGTTATCGTCGGGCGGTGGACTACGCCTTCGATCGAGACTCCGGGATCGAGTTCCCTTTGGGCCAGATCTATGACTCGGATGAGTCGGTTTCTAGCTCCTCTGCGTCGAGCGGGGAAGATCCAGAGGGGTCTCCTACGGCGGGGTCACCAACTCCGGACGCCTCGGGAGGGCTCGCGACCGAGACAGTTCTCGCACAGGCGAGGTCAGTGCCCGGGTCGGCCGTCACCGAGGGTGCTGGGGGTGACGCGCCTACTTCCGTCGCTCCCGAGCTTCAAAGTGGGCCCGAGGCCTGATGTATTTTGCCTTATTTTGCCCCTTTCTCTTGTTTGTCTCTCTTTCCTCCTTTAGAGAGTTTCCTCTTTATGAGATAATAAATGACTTACTTGTTTGATCGCCATCCTTGCCGTGATTTGGCTGGCGTATCTGAAGTAGTTGAAAAGTGCCGATATGTCCTGCGTGGTTTTCGCATGCTGATTCGGTAGGCTTCTGACGGGACGCCTTTCCGTTCCCTCACGCTTTGAATGCCAGGCCGCTTCGTGAATCCCGCTAGGGCGGGAAACGAGGAGTTGGGGGTGACTGTTCAGGGGAGAAATCTTTTGGCGTGTTTTAAAGGGGGGAGTCATTTAAGGCTCGTAGCCTCCTTTGGCCTATAAGAAGGATCGAAAGGCGCCCTTTCCTCTTTACCGCTTGGGATTTTCTCTAAAAGTATTCCCTCACTCCTTCTTCTTCACTCTGCGTTGTGCCGTTGCATTCGGAGCATGAAGGATCCTTCGGAGGGTGACGCTACCGACGACGGGGAGCAGAGAGCTTTTGCCATCCCTGCTTGTTTTACGGGTCCCACGGTCGCCGCGCGGGTTTGAGACGGGTCCGACGGTCGCCGCGCGGATCTGGGGAGGGCTTCGACGTGCGAGGGCACGGCTCTTGCCCTTTCTCAGTTCTGGTGTGGCTTCCGGGCGGGCACCGAGGCGGAGGACGGATGGGGGTCTCAGGGATGCCTGCCGCCACTCCCCCTCTGCATGGGGGGGAGGCGCATCAAGTTCCCTCCTCACCGAAGCCTTCCTCCGTCTGCAGCCTCTTTCTCCCTCTTCTGCTCTTCATTTCTTTCACTCTTCGGAGGCTGCTTGCTCTCTGTTCTCTTCCAAGGAGTTGGCGGGTTGGGAAAGAAGGGGTCTTCACGGCGCTCCTTCTCCCTGGCCTCCATCAACTTGGAAGGTAGCCTTCTCCGACTTTGAAGGTGGCTACCTTCTCTGTAGTCCCTCTGTCACCTTTGTCGGGGGTCATCTGAGCCAACTGGATCGGCCCCCTCTTGTCCGAGCCAGTTTCTACGCGAGGCAGAGTCAGTGGCTGGGCGCGAGGAGATCGAGATCGAGTCAACCGAGCGATGACCCCTTGCAGCGGTGTTAGACGGATTTTCTTGCTTTTTGTCATGCAATGTACTGGCCTTTGCCTTTCTGATGTATCAATAGTTTTGAATGGAAAGGAATTTATTTCGTCCTTCTTGTTGTACAATTTCAAAAATAGAATTTGCGTAGTGCGGCTGCGTTCCATGTCCGAGGAATGGGATCCCCTTCCATTGTTGCTAACCTGTACGCACCTTTCCCGAGCGTCTCGACCACTCGGTAGGGGCCTTCCCAGTTAGGGGACAGCTTGCCCGCCGCCTCTAGTGGTCGAGAGGCTTCGGCTTTTCTGAGGACGAAGTCTCCCGGTTGGAAGTGTCTGCTTCGGACTCTGGCGTTGTAGTATCGAGTGAGGCGTCGCTGGTATTCCGTCGCTCGGATGCTGGCAATATCCCGGAGTTCATCGGCTAGGTCGAGGTTCTCGAGTAACTTTTGGTTGTTTTCCTCGAGCGAGTAGCGGATGACTCGGAGAGACGGGTTGGCGATCTCTAATGGAATGACGGCCTCAGTGCCGTACACCAACTGAAAAGGACTTTCACCGGTTGCCGTCCTGGGAGTCGTTCGGTGCGACCATAGTACGCTAGGCAATTCCTCGAGCCAACTACCCTTGGCTTTGCCGAGTCTGGTCTTTATGCCTTTCAAGATAGTCTTATTGGCATTTTCGACCAGCCCGTTGGCCTGAGGGTGGGCGACCGAAGTGAAGTGGTTGCGGATGTTTAGGTCGGCGCATCTGTCTCGGAAATATCGAGAATCGAATTGCCGACCGTTATCGCTCACTATCACTCGGGGGATGCCGAAGCGACAAATGATCGATTTCCAGACGAAACTCCAGACGACTGTCTCGGTGATCCTTGCAGTGGCTTCGGCCTCGATCCATTTAGTGAAGTAGTCGATGGCGACGACGATGAACTTTTTCTGGGACTGAGCCGTGGGGAATGGTCCGAGAATGTCGATCCCCCACCGAGCGAAGGGATAAGGCTCGGCGAGGGTGACGAGTTCTGTAGCCGGCTGATGGACCAAGTGGTCGAACCGCTGGCATCGGTCGCACTGTTGAGCATAGGCCGAGCAGTCGCGCTGCAGGGTGGGCCACCAGTACCCCTGTCGTAACAGGATTCTGGCCAGTGACCTTGCCCCTGAGTGCGCTCCGCACAGGCCTTCATGAACCTCTCGGATGGCTCGGCTGGCTTCGTCGGGGCCGAGGCACTTCAGGAGAGGGCCGGCGAAAGACCTTCGGTAGAGTGCGTCGTCCAGGACGACGAAGCGCCGGGCTTGGTACTTCATTCGGCGTGCTTCCCGAGGGTCGGAGGGCTCTTGGGAGTCTCGAAGCCAAGACAGGTAGGGGGTGCGCCAGTCGCTCGGGACGGCCGAGTCAACAGCGAGGAGCTCCGAGTCAATGCTCGGGCGTTCTAGCTCTTCGAGGAGGACCGATCGGGTACCTTCTGGGTCTAGGGAGGAGGCCAATCGAGAGAGGGCGTCCGCTCGGGAGTTTTCTTCCCGGGCTATTCGGACTACCTCGAATCCCTCGAATTGTTGGGCCAGGCTCCTGACCAGCTGGAGGTATTTGATCATGGGTGCCTCTCGAGCTTCGTACTCGCCGTTGACCTGGCTTGCGACCAGCTGAGAGTCGGTGTGGATCCTGACTCGCTCAGCCCCCAACCGCCGGGCCATGCGTGCTCCCGATATAAGGGCCTCGTACTCGGAAGCGTTGTTGGACGCCTGAAAGTTGAATTTCAAGGCGTACTGCAGCTCCACTCCTTCGGGGGATCTTAGGAGGATCCCAGCACCACTACCGACTGAGTTGGAAGATCCGTCGACGTACAGTTCCCAGGTTGGCCCGGGCATGGTCAGTAGTCTTTCTTCGGTCGGGATGGTGCTTTCGGCGATGAAGTCGGCGAGCGCTTGACCTTTTATAGCTGAGCGCGGGCGATACGAGATGTCGTAGGCCCCAAGCATAATGGCCCATTTGACGAGTCACCCCGAGGCCTCGGGGTGGGCCAAAATCTTCTTCAACGGCTCGCCGGTTAGCACGGTGATGGGGTGCCCCTGGAAGTAGGGTCGGAGGCATTTCGCGGAGGTAACCAGCGCTAGCACGAGCTTCTCGGTTGCGGGGTACCTCCTCTCGGCCTCGTTAAGCACCTTGCTGGTGTAGTAGACTGGTCTTTCGATTCCCGAGTCATTTCTGACTAGGACCGAGCTGACCGTTGATGACGTCGCCGAGAGATAGAGTAGCAAGGCTTCGCCCGGCACGGGCTTGGAGAGCACCGGGGGCGAAGCCAGGAACTCCTTGAGCTCAGCGAACGCTTTCTGGCATTCCTCATCCCATGCGAACGTAGCAGATGCCAACTTGGGCCCCTTCAACAGTTTAAAAAAGGGCAAGCATCGTTCGGCCGCACGGGACAAGAAACGGCTGAGAGCGGCGACACGCCCTGTCAGACGCTGGACGTCCTTGATGCAGGCGGGCGGGCGCATGTCCAGGATGGCCTGGACCTTGTCGGGGTTAGCTTCGATCCCACGCTGAGTGACCAGGAAACCCAGGAACTTCCCGGATCTTACTCCGAAGGCGCACTTGGCAGGATTGAGCTTCATGTTGTACTTCAGGAGGACGCCGAAGGTTTCGGCGAGGTCGGTGAAGTGGTCCTGGGCCTTGGGGGTCTTGACGAGCATGTCGTCAATGTAGGCCTCGACGTTCCGACCTAGCTGCTCCTCGAACATGTGGTTGACCAGTCTTTGGTATGTGGCTCCGGCGTTCTTCAACCCGAAAGGCATCCGGGTATAGCAGTACACGCCGTAGTCGGTGATGAAGGCGGTCTTCTCGACGTCTTCAGAATTCATTCTGATCTGATGGTAACCCGAATAGGCGTCCAGGAAGCTGAGCATCTCGTTGCCCGATGTCGAGTCGACCAGTTGGTCGATGCTGGGCAAGGGATAGCAGTCCTTAGGGGTCGCCTTATTCAAGTCGGTGAAGTCCACGCACATCCGCCACTCGCCGGAAGCCTTTGGTACCAGGACGACATTGGCTAGCCACGTCGGGTACAGGACCGGTCTAAAAAGACCAGTCTCTTGCCCCTTGGTGACCTGCGCCTTGATAATCGTCTGTTTCTCTGGTGCGTGCTTCCTTCGGCGCTGCTGCACGGGCTTCATGGTGGGGTTGAGGTTGAGTCGGTGCAGCACGGTCTCCTCTGGTATCCCAGGGAGCTGATCGTCAGACCAAGCAAAGACTCGGATGTACTCAAAAAGAGATTTCTTATATTGCTGCTGTTCCTCGGGTGGTAGGTCGGCTCCGATCCTTACTCCTAGGGTCGGGTCGTCGTTTAGGAAAATTGTCAGCAACTCGCCACCTGGCTCAGTAGCTGCGGATTTTTCCTCGACTTCCCGGGGGCCCTTATCATTCCCGTCCGGCCTCGTGGCCTCCACCGAGATGTTGTAGCACCTTCGGGCCGTGGCCTGGTTACCTCGGATTTCCCCTACCCCGTTCTTGGTGGGGAACTTCATTTTTTGGTGATAGGTAGACGGTACTGCCTTGATCCGGCTGAGGATTCCCCGGCCGAAGATGGCGTTGTACGCTATCATCCCTTTGATCACCATGAAGTCTACCATGACCGTAACGGTTTTGGGTGGGGTGCCGAGGGTAACCGGCAGGCTTAGGGCTCCTTCGGGGAGAGTGGCCAGGCCATTGAACCCACAGAGGGGCGTTCGGATCGGGCGGAGTTTGGATGGACCCTCTCCCATTTTGAGGAAACAGTCATAAGACAACACATCAGGGGCACTTCCATTGTCCACAAGAATCCGATCTACGTTACAATGGTTTATAGTGGCCGAGATTACGAGGGCGTCATCGTGCGGGGTGCTCAGCCCCTCCAGGTCTTGATCGGAGAAGACTATGACCTGGGGCGGGGCCTTGGGTGGCTCTGGGGCTCGGCTCGCCCGCTCGGCATGACGCTTCCTTCCACGGCTGCTGTCGCCTCCTGATGCTATTCCTCCAGAGATGACGTTGATGTGGACCCCTCGGGGGGCGTTGTCGATCTCCTCTGCGGCGCCTTGATCTTCTCTGCGCTCGGCAGTGAACCGAGCCAGGTGCCCCAGGCGGATGAGGCGCTCGATTTCGTCTTGGAGCTGGTGGCAATCACCGGTGTGATGCCCATGATCGCCGTGGAATAGACAATGTCTGTCTCGCTTGCGGTTCTTCGACCTCATCGGCTCGGGCCGACGGAGAAGTCCCGAGTCTTTGACGTCTTCATAGATTTCATAGACCGGGGCGGTTAACGGGGTGTACCGCTCGTACTTCCGCTTGCGCTCTCCATCTCGGTCTCGCTTCTTTCCCGAGCTAGGATTTGGCTCGGGGCCCCGCTTCTTGTCCCCCTCCCGACCCGAGCCGGTTGTGTCTCGGCAAGCGCTGAGCACTTCTTCGCACTCGGCCTGGCGCAGAGCCAGAGTCAATAGCTCGGCAAGGGTCGAGAAAGGGTGGAGGACGAGTTCACGGTGGAGGTTCTCGTCCCGAGTACCCCCAGTCAGTGCAGTTGTGGCCGAGGCCACATCCAGGCGGGGAATTCGGAGGGCTTCCGATTTAAATCGGTGGACGTAAGCCCGGAGCCTTTCCCCTTGCGCCTGTTTGAGGGCCAAGAGCCCCGCTACCGATCTTGGGGGGGCACTTCCGGCGAAGCTCCCCTTGAAGACTCGCCCGAACTGCTTAAAGTCTCGGATGGATCCAGGGGCGAGAGCCCGAAACCACGCTTGAGCACCCTGGACCAGAGTGGTCACGAAGGCTCGGCACTTGATGGGGTCCGACGCTCCGTGTAGAGTCATCAGGGCGTCGAAGCTATCATAATGGTCGGCCGGGTCGCCCTGGCCGTCGTAAAGCTTGAAGGTTGGCATGGGGGCTCTGGGAGGCCTTCAAGATATACTCGGAGAACGGGGATTTCTCCTCGTCTTCCGGGGAAGAGGCCTTCTGCAGGGCGCGAAGGGCGCGCTCCTGCTCAGCGAAGCGCCTTTCGAAATCGCGCAGCCGGAGGGATAACTCCGGTTGCTGTCGTGCCGCGAGGCTAGGGGGTGCCTTGGCGGTCTCCGGGAACGTCAGCTTCCGGATCTGGCCGTTGCGTCCCCCGCCTTCTTTTCCTCGGCGTGGAGGAGGCCTCTTGCTCTGGAGGTGGAGCTTTCGAGGGTCGACCCTGTTACGGATGAGCTGCTGGCCGCGGAGGGTGAAGCGCCCCCCAGCTGTGTGCTGGGACGTACTCCTGCGGGGGGGGCTCCCTGACGGGGCGCGGGACCTTGCATCCCTGGACGCCTGGGTCTTCATGAGTTCCACGAGGACATCCAGTTTGGCGTTGAGGGCCTGGAAGGCTTCGGCGCCACCGTAGGGGGGTAGCCCCGCCGCCGCGGGGGGGGGGGGGGGGTGGTGGTCCGTCGGCGGGGATGCTGGCGTTGGAGGGAGGGTTCTGTGAGGCCCTGGAAGGGCCATCCCCTGCTGCTGCCATGGCCTTACCCTTTCCGTCGGCGGACCTCCTCCCTGAGCTCCTTCTCACCATGTTGGCTCTTCGTGCGTTTCCCACAGACGGCGCCAGATGAAGAGGTCAAATCTCACGCTGGTTCCTGAGCGGGCTGGTAATCACCAAGTTAATGAACTAAAAGACAGGGGAACGGGTCAGAGGGCCCAGGGGGATTCCCTGGGGCAAAACCCTCCGATGCTCAAGTCAGTAGAGCAGCGGTGGGAGCAGCGATAGGGAGGAGAAGGTGAAGGCGTGAGATCCCTCTCCACCAATGGGGTGAAGTGATCCTTGCTCCGGAATTGGGGGTGGATCAATGCCCTTTTGGACTTACCTTTCGCCGGAGGGTATCCCAGGTTTAAATAGTGCGCCGCCCTCTGGAGTTCTGCAAGCTGAGAGGTCTCCGGTGGAGGTTACGTCCTCGTGGTGGGCTTTTATGGCCTCATCGTGGGGGCGTTATCCTCGCGGAGAAGCCGGAGCTCCTGGACTTCTTAGCGTCTGGCCCGCTGTGGACTCTAACGGCTGCAATGATGAACATTTTATCGGTCGTACCGAGCTTAGGGGGGCCGGCCCTATCGGGCGATAGGCCTAGCTCGGTGAGGAGATGGGTCGGACATACCGGCTAGCGCTTCCCCCCTTCGTGCGGAGGGATAGCTCGTGCGCGGGTCTTCCTGTGACCTGACTGAGGCTCGGGCTCTCCGAGCCTTGGGGCCGCCTAGGAGAGTTGTTTCCTCGAGCATTATTTTATTGGGCTTTTCCGAGTGGGCCATGTGGGCTGTCACTTGGACGAGCTTGCCTCGTTGGGCCTTGTTGGGCCTAGTTGGGTCTGCTCTTTGAGTGGGCTGTAGGAATCCCCCTCTCCACCTCCCCTTGAGGTGCGGATATTCAACTCAATGTGTTGGCGTTGGCCGAGGGACGCGGATCACTCACTCACACCCACGGGGGTCGCACAAGTGCGGTGGAGCCTTAAGATCGGGCGCTCTCTTCCTTACTGACGACGCAATTGGAGAATATTAAATGAATAAGAATAATTGAGAGCAAGGGACGAGTTCTCACCTAGCCGGTTTGAAGAAACCGACTCCGGTCGGAGATGGGGGCGAGCGGGGAGGCGAGGGGAAGCACCCGCACGCCGCGTCGATGAAGCTTCAAACCTGTGAGTGTAAATAATACATGAACTACCCCCATGCAAGGGGGGGGGATCTCGGGGAAGGGAAGCTAATGAATACACTCAATACGACCTCCACGCAGGGAGGGGCCTTCAGCCGGCCAAGCGGGGAGGGGAATTCGAGCTAGAAGTGAAGAGAGGGAAGTCGAAGCCGAATATGCCCTCTGACTGTGTCTCAGGACAGACCATCAGGTATTTGGACGCTGTAGTCAGTCCTGAATTTTGTTGCTGACGAAACCACTTGGAGATTCTTCGTAGCTGGATCTGGATGATGCTTGAATTTTGTAAATTTCTTCGGGCACCGTTGCTGGTCGGAGTAGGGGCTTGAACAGGGTGGCAGACCCTCGGATCTGACAGCTTCAGGTTCCCAACAGCAGGAAGCAGAGGTTGTCACGGTCGCTCCAGAGCTCAGAATCAGGTGTCACCAGAGTCGTTGGAACTGTTGACGAGTTCTCTTCGAAGCAAGACCAACGGAGATGCCAGCTGATGTCGGGGTCGACCGGTAGGCTCTGAACACTGAGGAGGGGTTGGTGCAGACTAAGTGGAAGCAGAACCGAGCACCCGAGGGAGAAAATTGATAACTTTCAGGTCCAGTCGCCAAATGGGGCTCTGCTTCTTGGAGATGTTAGAAGACTCGTAGTAGAAGATGTTTAAAGAAGAACTCTCGATCGGATTCCCAACACGATCGTCACAGTCAAGCTTCTAATCCGGCTCTGGTCTCCTGCCAGTGGGAATCTGTGCAGTTGTGGGAGAATGGCTCTCCTGGTCGATCACGAACTCAGAATGGGACGGGACTACCACCATTGCGAAGAAGACAGATAGACGCTTCCGTCGATATATGGTATACCACCTGAAGCTCCCAGGGGACGATGGGGTTGCCTCTGCAACCTGCGACCAATCTGCTGCCTGCAACCAGAACTTGAGAGGGTGGAGATAGGTAATGGGGAATGGGGTAGATGGGAGGGGAAATGAGGTGGTTGTGTGTAGGGGCAACCCCCAGCTGTGATGGGATCTAGGAGGGGGGGTTTCAAGGTGTGGGAAGGGGAGAATGGGGGCTGGAAGGGGGTGTTTGCTATGGGTGAGAGAGGAGCTGCGAATTTGGGCTTGGAGGGAGAGGGGAAGGTGAGGGGGGCACAAGTGGGTGGAGGGAAGGTGAGTTTGAATTTTCCTTAATGGAGGGTATTCAATGGTGGTCTTGGGGATGGGAGGGGTTGTGTTGGGGAAGGGAAGGGGTGCTTGGGGTAGTGGGAAGGGTGCTTGGGGAAGTGGGTGGGGTAGTTGGGGGTTGAGAGGTGGAGCTAGGATTGGTGGAAGCTCTTTTGGGACTAGGGGGTGGAGTAATGGGATGTGTGGGGAAGGGGATTGACCTTTAATGTGGGTAGGTGGGAGAGTGGTGGTTGGGAAGGGAGGAGAGAGAAATTTTTTTAAATTGGATGTGGAGGAGAGAGAAAGGGGAGTGAAAGAGAGAGATTAAGAGAGGGATGGGTGGGGAATCTCTCCCCTAGGGTCTCTCACCCAAATAATGGAATCTCTCCACTAGATAAGAAGTTTGAACTCTCAAAATGACAAATTTTTCATTCATTGATTCATTACCTCAAAATGGAGAGAGTGGGGTCCTATTTATAGGGATCCCACAATTTACAATAAGACCCTGACTTTTGACACATTGACTAATAACCAACAAGATAGGGGCGCCCATGTGCCAAGCCCAATGAATTGGGCCCAATAGCTAACTAATAAACCTAATGACACTCAAAACTAGGGAAATAAGCACAAGACCTAAGGACATGACTCAAATAAAAGGGAAATTACAATGATAAGACTCAAATAAAATAAAGAAATATACATAGGACTAAAAATAAATGACTAGACCATGATGTACGCCTCCGGGGTGACGAGAATGGTCGAGAGTGTCAGGATGGATGGTGATGACCCCATCACACACACACACACACACACACACACACACACATAACCCCCCCCCCCCAAAAAAAAAAAAAAAAAAATTCTCTGGTAGAACACACACACCCTTGTCCTCACTGAGCACACAATCTTACACACACACACACTATAAATTGGTCAGCACATATACACACGCCTTCCCCAAAAAAAAATATCTGGTAGAATACACACACACACATGTCCTCACTAAACACACACAATCCTACACACACACACACACACACACACACACACACACACACACACTATCAATTGGTCAGTTCACATACACCGCCCCCTTGAAAAAAAATTTCTGTCAGCACAATCTACCTTGCACACACACAATCCTGAACACACACACACACACTATAAATTGGTCAGCACACATACACCCGCCTTCCCCAAAAAAAAATCCGGCATAATACACACACACATGTCCTCAGTGAACACACACAACCCTGCACACACACACACACACACACTATCAATTGGTCAGTTCACATACACCACCCCCTTGAAAAAATTTTTTTGTCAGCACAATCTATCTACCCTGCACACACACAATCCTGCACACACACACACACTATAAATTGGTCAGCACACATACACCCCCCCTTCCCAAAAAAAAATCTCTGGTAGAATACACACACATACACACACTTGTCCTCGATGTGCACACACAATCCTACACACACACACACACACACACACATACACATGCACACACACATACACATGCACACACACATTATCAATTGATCAGTTCACATACACCGCCCCCCCCCCAAAAAAAAAAATTCTGTCAGCAAAATGTGTCTCCCCTGCACACACACACAATCCTGCACACACACACACAGTATCAATTGGTCAGTTCACATACACTGGCCCAAAAAAATAAATTTCTGTCAATACAACCTGCACACACACACACACTCTCTATCATGGGTAAGCACATGTATAATCAAAATAAGTGTCATTCACATGAATTATGGATTAAGAATAAACTGATCATTTACCATTGACATATCTGCCGCCCACTTAAAGAACCCACAACCTATTGTTCTATCATCGGGCTGCAAAAGATATGAAAAATGTTTAAGTAAGATGCATTTGATAGCGTAACCAAAAGAGAAGAACTTAACGAGGAGTGCGACATGTACCTTTGATTGTGGACATACATAAAATACTTTCCCCTTAGTCTTACTAGTGTTTGAGGTCCGCCTCCTACATGGGCCTTTGCCACAAGGATAAAGTAATAACTCATCCACCCACATGAAGAATCGGCATGACTTATCATTCCCAAGCTGTAAGAAGTATATAAGAGAATATGACATATAGAGCATGTAAACAAATATAAATTTGTAATTGGGATTAACATACACCAAGTGGGCAGCAATAGTAGGGACGTTGGGGATTCTTACTACTGTGGGAGATCTTGATAAGACATTTCCCTTGACCACATTCGCATTGAATACAATATTTACCATCGCCCATCATTTTTGAATCCATTTCATCGATACCCTGAAAATGGGAAGATCAGTTACACAGAATGTTATATGTGGTGGTCTTAGGCTCAGATACATCTCATTCATGTCTACAGATTCATTAGAGAACATATGTGCACTCACATCCCAAGTCACCTGTAGTAAATCTCACCATTAGTAGGGGCAGCCCTTAGACCGTCCTACCTACTGTAGGTGCGACATACAACCAGGAAATGAAATGAGATGCCCCCACAGTACTCCTCATCATATGAATGGCTCCTTCCCATTATCATAGCCCAATGTTATCCCTGGTGTGACCTCATTTCTGATTTAGTTCGCCTTTTTTGAGTTGGAATAAACGGGTTGGCTGGAATAGGGTTACGAGAGATATCGAGATTACAAACGGGGTTAAACCATTCCACCTAAATATCGATAAAAACAAATAAAACATAAACATAAACATACAACAAAAATCAAAACACATGTGCATGTGTAGCCGCCAGAAGTCCGAGGCACACTATAAAAGGTAAGGCTGCTCCAAAAAATTATGTGAGTGGTAATTGTGTGTATGTCTCAATATGTTATGAAGTTGTCATGCTCATAATCATTCATATGGAGTTTATAGCGAGTGAGGATGCCATTCCCCGAAGATAGTCATATCTAACAAAATGTTAAGAAAATTATGTTACACAATAGACAACATGTAATCAAAGCACGAAGAAAAGAAATTGTCCATCTCATCAGTGAGCACACATACACACACAATCACTGAATTTGTGCGTCCATTTCATTGCGCCTGCATTGGACAAACCACATGTCACTTGCTAACACATATCATTTGCATGCGATGAAATCATTACTATAAAACTAAAAATTCAGGCTTGGACAGTACCCTCGGTTACTGTGATGGGTCCAAAGCCGAGTGGCTATACGGTCCCGAAATCTCTCCTCTCTAGCAACGTCCCTCCTTGCCACATTATCTTGTTCATCCACCTCGTCATCCTCATGAATATTCATGTCATCTTCTGCTTGTTGGAAAATATGATCAAGGCCCTGCTCCTTTCTAATGAAGTTGTGTAGTACACAACATGTCATTGCAATTCTCGCTTGTGTCTTAATTGGATAGTTTCGTTGTTTCACTAGAATTGTGAAACGTGACTTGAGCACACCAAAGGCACGCTCTACGTAATTTCGTAGTTGAGCGTGTCTATGGTTGAACAGGTCCTTTTTATCCCGATGAGTAACTCTCATTCTATTGCTCATGTACTCCGATAAATGATATCTTGTCCCACGATACGGTGCTAAGAAATGAGGAATGTTTGCATACCCTGCATCAACCAAGAAGTATTTCCCTACGAGAAAGAATGTGTGGAAGTTTAAGTATATCCATTTCGGTGGAGTGGTAATAGACTACGAATTGAGAATCATTTACCTTCCAGTACAGTAAATCTACCTTTCTCAATGGTCCACCTTAACACTTTCATGTCGGGAGCTGATCCCTCCCAACCCACAACGACATAAGTGAACATAAGATCAAAATTCACACATCCCATGACATTCTGAGATGTCTCTCCCTTTCGATTTCGATAACGAGACTGGTCATCCATCGGCACCTTTGCATGAATGTGTGTTCCATCAATTGCACCCAACACATTCTAACCACAAAGCAAACCAATCGGTACAAGCACTTTATGAATAATGAAATAGGAGTTTATATTTATGAGTGTGTCTGACACATCACCTTGAAGAAGGGGTAGAATTTAGGGTCATGCTGAATTTTGGATGCACTTGCTCTTCACCGGTTGGCAGTTTGATGTAGTCATGACGTATGGATAAAACTGCCATGAGAACATTATTAAAGTGCCGACTAATCATCTCTCTCGAATGTTGAAACCATTCTCTGAGTAACCTATTTCCAATTCCATGTCCTACCTCAAGAAAAAAAATAGCCAATTGCTCAGTGGCAGACATATTCCTGGTGTCACTGAGCACACCTCTTTTCATCAGTGTATCTCTTAACCTTTTGAATAGGTGGGGGTGAACCCGTAAACTAGAGTATGCCCTGCCAACATGACCATCCATTACCTGTTTAACCCATCTATGACCTCGACCTACATCTGTGTGACTTGGGGTCCTAAAGATAGATTTTGTCGGGGACAACATGTGTAACACTACGACATGTTCAACCTCCTCCCAATACTCCTCCTCATCCATCATAAAGTTGATGAGGGATTGAAATGAACCACCGGTTTCAAAAGTTCAATAATTCATTTTGAATGCAATATCTGAAAATCATATATCATAGGCATGAGAAAATTAAATTGGTGAATGAGCATTTCATCAAGCAAGCACATTAATAAATGAAGCATTTGTATGTTGACAAATAATTAATTACATAAAAGAAAATTGCACCAGTGAAAAGGATATGGGAACTTCAGAAATAGCCTAGGCGGCTTAATATCCATCCAATTTTCAACTCTTCTGGGAGGGCCAAGAAGATGGAACGGTCATCCACAGAGCAGAGAAGGTCAATAGCTCTATATACATCTTGCGGAGGAAGTCCAGACAACTTTATTAGCAATTCAATTGCCTCATCCATTGGTGGGGTAGCATTTTTTTGCATTTGAAATATCTCTCTGGCCAAAGTTATCCTATCATGACCTAGCGCCACCAACTTGTCTATTGAATCTTCATTGCCCTGTGACACCCACTTCCTCTTCATCCTGACATTGCTAGATGAGGGCACGTTCTTAGGGGCCGGAGAAACTCCCTCATTCGATTGGTTGTTAGTATTGGGAGTTTCGACTCCTGACTCTTGTTGATTATCAGTTGGTTTAGAATCATTAAAAAGATTGCCTATATTAAATTCAATGCCCGTGGCCGTGCCTCCCTCCACATCCTGCTCCTCATCACCATGCTCACTATGCGTGTCAAGGTACGAGCTACCTTCGTTACATGCAGCGTTATCACCTCTTGCCATAGAAGTAGAGCAAATGATCTCCATCTCATCCATAAATAAGAAAGGCTTTCCTTGAATTGTTCTATACTCTCTATTGATCTGAAATTTTAAACCATATTCAATTCATTACTAATAAGAAAAAATATGAATCAAAATAATAATATGCAACTTTCATACCGCTATCAAATCTTCCCAGCTTTCGTCTGTGCCTGGGATAGCTATTTTTTTGTCATCATCCCACTCCTAACCTGATCGATTCTTGACATTCAAAATTAAATAATACCTTTTCTTTAGATTTTTTAACCGATTCTTCAAATTTTCCATTGAGTAACCTAACTTTGTATTGTCATTGAAAACTTTGATTGTGTGTCTCCATGCATCTCTTGTGAAATTTCCATTGACAAATCCGTCATTATTAACACGATGTTCTACCAACAGGTCTACGAAGACTTTGTCAGCATCATTGCTCCAATTTACCACCCTAATCTTTTCTTTAGATACACTCATATATTCTTAACTAAATGAACATAATATAACATTAGCAGGAAATAGGTTAGAGTAATCCAAATATAACACATGACCATGAATAATTTATGATGATATAAAACATGTTTTTTACTTACAAGCACTGACTATGACATGGTTGAAAAAAATCAAACTCCAAAAACATAATGTAATACAGTAATGACTAGGACATTAATACAATATTAAGGAAAACAGTAATGTGAGCCATACTGTTCCCATTCACATTAAATTTTCAGATAATATGAACAAGATTGGATCTACATAATACCCTTAGCAGAAATCTCAAACAACAGTATCCCGGGTAAATCGCACAAGACCCCCATGCACTTAAATCAGACATTGTAATTGGGGTGATTATAAAAAACTCTAAAAACATAATCTAATACATCATTTCAGATTAACATTAATACAATAATCAGGGAAACATATACACAAGTATAATGTGCTCGTCTAAAGAATTCATATTTTATGAATAAGATTGGATCTACATATAACAGACAAGAGAAAGAACAGTATGTAAAATCACACAAGGAATGTACTAAAACCACCATTGAACAAGCCTATATGTAGGATGCCAAATTTCACATTAAATCACACAACAAGGAATGTAATATGACCTACAGAAAAATGACTTAACAAATCCCAATCAAACATGACCTGTAGAAAATTTCACATTTATCTGAAACACAGGCATGAGAACATCCATCCTGTGTAAAAACACTCACATGACTACATACCATTATATTTTGGTTAAGCATAATATGAAGATCGAGCACCATACTAACAAATTCATATGGAAAGGAGCAACATCCCACACTAATGAGGGGTAGCAGTAGCCATGACTGCTTAAATCAGAACACAATAGACTTACACGAGGGAAGGAGCAGCCAACACGGTGATGAGGAGAAAGGAGCACTCACTCACTGAAGGGGGAAGAAAGGTTCATGTCATCAGCCCACAGAAGGAAGGACCACCACACAGAGGTGAAGGGGAAGGAGTATCCCACGGAGTGAACCTACACAAATCGGACGATATATCACATAAAACCATCATAGGAGAGTAAATGGAAGGATTCCCACACGACATCACCTCTCACAGCATGCAAAGAAGGAATGATGTTTGCGGAAGATGTTGCCGCCAGACAAGATTCCCACACGACAGATACGGTGGGTACCCAGCTCCGACCGTAGACGTACCACCAGCGACACGATCGGTGAACTCTCACACAGGACAGAAAGGGGCAACAGATGCGGAAGGAGAAAGAGGACTGGGCCGTTGTCGCGGAGTACCAGTGGAGACGATCGAGCCGTAGAGTACCAGGGGCGACGTTGCCAGGGTCTTCATTGTAAAGGGAAGGAGAAAGACGCGCAGGGCGTCATTGCCATAGAGTACCACCGGTGACGCACAGAGTATCACCAGAGACGATCGTGACCGAAAGGGCAACGATGGGGAAGGAGAAAGACGCCTTGACGTCGTTGTCGCAAACAACCACCAGAGACAACAGCGAGGGCCCATGGGCATTTGGTTGGAGAAGGAGAAGGACGCAAAGGCGTCGTTGCCGCAGACGACGGCCGGAGGGCGATCGAAGCCGGAGCGGTTCGTTCGGCGGAGCAAGAGGGCAGAAGCGGGGAGGGGAAGAGCGGGGGCAGGAGCGGCCGAACGAGGCAAAAAATGGGGTTACGGCAGCGGGGATATATATGTCATTCCACCATTTCTGTAGAATGGTTTCACCCCGTTTATAACCCCGATATCTCTCGTAACTCCATTCCAGCTAACCCCTTTATTCCGGTACAAAAAAATCGAACCAAACGTGAAATGGGGATAAATCAGGGATATCCGGAGCCTAACCCCCAACCAAACGTGACCTTAAAGTTTAAGGGCGCGTTTGGAAAGGATGTAGGGTGGAGGGATTTTTTCAAAATCCCTTAGAGAGAGAAGAATCACCTTTTAGATAGCTTTTGGAGATTTTTCACTTCTCTTCCCTTTCTCTCTATATCTCTCTAAACCTCGAAATCTACCATAAATAAAAGCTGATGGGACATTGGGATATTTGGAAAAAAAATTGAAAAAAGTGGGATTCCAATTATTAGAGAGTTCAAAATCTCTCTCCAACATTCTTTCTAAACGCGTTCTAAGTCTGATCTAGTCGGGCCGCATATTTATGGCGCATTTGGAAAGGATTTAGGGGAGTGATTGTCAACTCTTTAGCCTCACTTTGGTAGGAGATTTGGGTTAAATTAAACTACTTAGGTTAGTCCATAGTTAGCCTATTTTTGATTTGATAACAAGAGTATTAACTCAGAAATAAGTAGGTGAGCTAACCTAGTTTGAATCTATTGTGATTTGGTAGTTAGTGAGTTAACCCAATAATATTTATAAGTGAAATATTGAGAGAGAGAGAGAGAGAGAGAGAGAGAGAGAGAGAGAGAGATGGTGCATTTATTACGCATTTATTGTTGGGTTAACCCTTTTAAATTTACCTCTGGAGGTGGATTTCGAAGTCCAGAGTTACTCTGGGTTTAATACTCATCCTCCCGGTTTAGTCTAGGTTTAAGTATCAAAGTAATTTGGACTTCAAAAATAGTTAAACTTAGACTAAACTATGACTAACCCAGAACTAACTATATATCAAAGTGAGGCTTAATGATTGGAATACCTCCTCCTCTAAAAGTTTTTTCAAATGTGTCGATGTCCCATCAATTTTTAATTTATGACGGATTTCAAGATTTAGAGAGATATAAGAAGGAAGGGATGAAAAGTGAAAAATCTATAAAAATTATTTAAGAGGAGATTTTCCTCTCTCCACTCTCAAATATTTCTAAACGCGGCCTTAGATTTGACTAAAAACTTGTGAGCCTCAAAATATCTTAAAATTCGAGAAATGGGGTCAGACCAGAGGGACTATCCGACTGGCATAACTCATCGACAACCTTAGATAAAATAGCATGTGATATTTGAAGGCTGAATCCGTCTCGGTAATCCACCCTGAATTTGTGCAGTCTCTCCTCAGTTATTTATTCTTTGCTTCTCGTCGAGGAGGCCCTCGGGAAGTGGCCCTGTGGGGGTGCTGCACTGCTCCCTTCCGTGGAGACGTCGCTGCTGCAGTTCTGGTGGAGTGCGAGTGAAGGTGATCCCAAGAACAGCATTCGCTGCTGAGAACCTTGAGATGAGATGTGGTTACGGGTTAGCTGCAGGGGAGAAGAAGTGGCGTAGGCATAGTTTTTTTATCGAGAGCTGATATTGGGGGACTGGTGCGGATGCCTAGGAGGCTTTATAGGGCTTCAGTTCACGTGGAAGCCTACGCGGCGTCAGGAGCGGTGTGTGAATCTGTCAGAAGTGTGGACGGTGGACCGCACTGTCCGACTTGACCGGGTTGGCCAAGATATCTGGACTTCTCGGAGTTTCAAGTATGATGGTGAGTGCATGTAATGATTATCTTGGCAAGGATATTTATAAACTTATAATTACAAACAATTACGTGTGAGTTAGATCCTCTAATATTGTAATACCACAGCTTGTCCTTATCCAATACAATTGCTTTTCTGCCGCGTGGCTTCCACACGAGGGAGGGTTAAATCTTATATTAATCACTCATGATGAAACCATGAAAGAAAGTAGGCCTCTCAATATGAAGGCATGCTTACTTACAGGCATCCTTATAGTCACTACCAATTAACTTATCGATATGAATCGACACGGAAGATGTTATACATGAAAAGACACATTTTGATATGGTCCTCGTCAATAATTTTGTGACAGAAAAAAAACAACGTTAAACAGTAAATTTCTTGTCATTATATAAAGAGAAAGATTAATCCCTGGTAACCTTTACATTAATCTTCACGTGTAATATGTATAGACACCTCTAGTCGGCGTTTGAGCCAATAACATGAACGCAGATCTCGATGACTCCATTACAGCGCTAATCCTTCGGCTCCCATGTTTCAGTCAACCACCCCTAATATGGTTCGCCGATGTATCGATCGTGTCAATTCTCAGAGAAATCGATCTCATATATATCTTAGATCGATCTAGTCAAGATGAGTCGTCACTGTAGTAATTGGTGGACGATGATCAGATCAATTTTTAACGTATTTATCTGATAAAGAGTTAGATCTGTCGTCGGAGAAATTTGAGGAGACGAGTTTGATTGAATTAGAAAAGTTTCAAGATCGATTGGAGTTGAGAAGGGGGCAATGTCAGTCAGGTGAGAGGTTGCCGGCATGGGGGAGGTGACTACCAGAGTTATGAGATTAGGGGAGAGGAGATCTACAAGTAAGGGGACCGCCTGAGTGAGAGAATAAAGGGGTTGCTCAAGCTAATGTGAAGGGAGGATGGGATGGACTCGGATCGAATCGACTCTAGTTACACGTGACTAAGAGCGTATCATGTCAAATCATAATCCCGATCCAAAACAGATCACCCAGTCCACAAATCTTGCCCCCTAAACCGTACGTGCGCCAATTGCGTTCGCCTTTTTTTTATCTTCGGCCGCACAAGGTGTGGACACTAGACTGCTACTGCATACTGGAGCATGCACATATGATCAAGCATTTTTAGAGGTGCGCAGCTCATGCCCCCGCCCCCCCCCCCCACCCACCCCCCACGCTTTAACTTTGCTGGTATATATGGAAAACTTCTGATTCGACAAGGTGTGCTCAGCATAAGCTGCTTTATGTAAAGTGGGAGGGGATCTTTCCCCACGCCATTTTGAGGAATATGTTCCCTTGTCTGCAAGGGGAACAAGTTCTTGTTTAGCATCATATGTGTCAACTTTCTGCCCGCTCCTTATTTGGGATCCTGATCAGGACCTGGCATATATGTATCCTTTTAAAACACTTAACGAAGGTCAGACTGTGCTCGATCTGAGGGAGCTAAGATGGAGAACGATTGGCACCCTAGCTACCGGGCTGGTTCTTGGGGAAGGGTAGTTCTTGAAGGCGAGGTCGACAGTCAAGTGATTAGAGACGCAGTGGGCACCCCAGCTAGCGTGCTTTGGATCCGACAGTGGGTAGAGGATAAAATGCAGTGTAGTGAAGAGCAAGGCTGCTGGCTGGCCATCCGTTTTGTGTTCGCCACATTTTTTTCCTCCACTGTCACGCTTAAAATTCAGCTCAGATTACAAGCCTTTAACTCTAGGAACAGTGATGATGCTGAATACATCTCGACCGCCCAATCTCGACATCAGATGGACAGAATAAAGGTGGCAAACCTAGACATCAGAAATGATATCCCATTATTCACTACATAAATAACTCGTAAATAAATCCTAATATGTGGAGGAAAGTTGAGGTTTGTTTCGCACATGACCAATTTGTCTTGGATTTCTTCTGCTAGGTATGTCATAATTTCAAGATGAAATCGAGCCTGTCTGCTCACCGTCAACTAGCGTTCAGTTGGATGCTGTAATGGGGTCGGAGTTCAGGTTGGATTCAGGCCGGAGATGAAATGTCTTAATCGCTGGTTTGGGGATAACCCAGGAAATGGGTGGGTATTACAGAGGTTTTCTGCCAGGCAACAAGACAGTGGTGTGCCTAATAGACAAACCCATTTGTGCAATCCAACTTAGAAATCTACAGAGTACACTCGGTTAACCAGATTTAGGGGGCCCTGGAGCAGCTGAACAGGAATTGCAACTCGGATAGAAACTCTGTCGGTCAGTGTAATGGAATCGTAAGTTATCTTGGCGGTTAAGTTGTTAGTTTGCCAGCTAGCTCAGGCTTTTGTTTTGGGCTTTATGGATTCCGTGGATACTGGTGGTCTTCAGTAGGTGAGTCTTGCCTGTGTTTGTTTTTCCAGTCCAACCCCCCCCCCCCCCACCTGATGATGAAGAGGGGGAACTGGACAATTATAACCTATGGCAGTTTGAAGATGAACATAACGAGGGCGAACCATAGTTAGTCTAACACCCTCAACCCTTGTATAGTTAAATAGATGTGAGACTCTAACTGATGAAGGGGCCGGGAGTAAGAGGCCATGAACAGGAGGGGGGATGATGAGCAAATCCCCATGTCCAACACAGAGGGGATCTAGCAATCATGGCGTAGAGGATGAAAGGGCCAATTATAACATGACGTAGGATACGTAGGCGTAAGCATATCCCACTAATAAGGTCATTCAAAATAGCCGTGGATCTTGTTAGCGTAGCGAAGAGTGATATAGAAGGGGGGGATGAATAGATCACTCCAATTTGAACAACTTCAGCGGAAACTCACTACTTCGAATTATAACCCTTCAGATAAGGCTAAACAATGTAGCTAACCCAGTGAGAAACTAAGACAGGATAATAAGGTGCGATTGGAAGAGCCCGTCCACACACAAACACAATACCGAACAGAAGGAAAGCACAACGATAATACCAAACCACAGAGGAGACAAGATATTTTAAGGTGGTTCGATTGTAGTCCACAATCTACATCCACCCCTCACTCCAACTAGAGTGAGGATTCCACTAGCCACTGCTAGAAAACTGCAGACTCAGTCTGCGAACAATGTGCTGCCACACAGCTTGACACCTGGACCTGCTACCTGCAAGACCAGAACCGGAGATGCCTCTCCCTTCCTCCAACCCGGGGGGAACCTGCTAATGACAACCCGTCACTGGCAAAAACCAGAGATCACAGATCTCTCTTCCTCTGCAGCCCAGAGGGGAACCGGAGTAACTCTCCCTTCCTCCAAACACCGGAGGGTAACAACTCGAAATCAGATATATGAAGAAATAAAAGGAAAAATAGAAATGTAAACAAGACCAACGATGAACACAAATCGTTTCAGAAAAATCAAATACAAATGTAGCTTCCGAAGAAGCAAATTGGACTCTTCTCTCTCACTCAGACTTTTCTCTCACAGCAATACTCTCAAATCTTTTCTCTCTATCTTCTTTCTGGAACGTGGAGGCTCTCTCTCTTTTCTTCTTCTGCTCAGGAATTCTGCTCTTCAGCTTTTTTTCCAGTTCATTCCATCTAATCGCAGAAGACACCTTTTATATGGCATTCGACCTGAGTTTCAGGCCTTCACACGAGGGAGTCTCGTTCCCTCCCTTTCCAGAGCATTCTCAGATCACGTGCCAGGCATCATCCTTGGTTCACGTGCCCAATCATTGACCTGAATCATCTGCAAGCAGAGACAATGAAATGTGATTAGTTAGTTCAGTCAGATAGGAATGTATATACTTTAGGATAGCAGACGAGTAAGTGTGTACATTGAGGGAGTGTATAGACTTGTGAGTCCTCATGCGACCTCAGTGTATAGACTAGCTGAATAATGCATAAGCACAACAGATGAAATGTGTGGACTTCTGTGAAGTGTATGAGTCCCTCGAGTGTATAGACTCAGGGATGCCAAATAGGCAAGTGTGTCACAGTGTGAGAGTGTATAGAGTTGAAGTTCTTCATGCGAGCTCAGTGTATGGACTTGTAAGTGTTCATGCGATCTCAATGTGTAGACTTCATTCAGCAGTCAAGACAATGGATGTATAGAGTTGGTCGTGTGATGGAGGATGAGTGTAAAGACTTGTAATGAAGAGCAGCAGTGTGTAGACTTGAAGCACAACAGTATGCACTGTATGGACTTCAATGTATAGACGTTGATGTATAGACTTCGAAGAGAACAATGTATGAAGGCATCGAATGTATAGACTTAGAAACATCAATTAAGCAAGTGTTTCAAATGAGAGAGTGTATACTCTTGAAAACAGCATATAGGCAAGTATGAACTGCTTGAGAGTGTATAGACTTGCAGGTGATATCGAGTGTATAGGGTTGAAGGATAACTGAGTGTCTAGACTTAGTGATGTGTAGACTTCCCAAAGAGCTAGACGATGTACAGACTTGAACAAGTGAAGTCTGTACAGACTTGAAGGTTCACAGTGTGTAGACTTTGGCAAGGCAACGTCAGTAAAGTTCCCAGTGTACAGACTTACTGAACTGAGCATAGGTAAAAGATATGAGGAATGTATAGACTTACTCAGTTCAGTTCAGAACGTAGGTAGAAGTCCCAATGTATAGACTTACTGAAAATGCAACCGCTGTACAGACATGCTCAACCAGTCTGATGTACAGACTTAGACTTTCAACAGAAGGATGTACAGACTTGGAAAACTCATGCCAATGTTCAGACTTCACCCCGTGCAAGCTACAGTGAATGAGTGAATAGACTTAATGGTCTCCCTGGCTGTACAGACTTGAGCACAGGCTGAACAGTCGAATGTATAGGCTTGCTTCCACCGACCAGTGTATAGACTTTGTAAGCGTGAGACGCTGAATGAGACGGTGGCTGAGACAATGTACAGACTTCAGGTGAACCGATGCAGCTACAGTGCAGTGTAGACTGCCAAACTCTGTACAAACTTGCAGCTTGAGACAGTGATGTACAGACATGGAATCAGTGAAGGCGTTGGCTGTACAGACTTTGATGAATGCCGCGCGCTGTACAGACTTCGAATCAAGGCATGAATAGTGAATCAATGTCTAGACTTGGATGCCCAAGCCAATGTATAGACTTGTGCAGTGCAGCCAGTGTGTGGACTTGTATAGTGACTAGATGCTGTACAGACTTTGGGTCATGATGTGTGAGACGAGGGACAGTGTATTGACTTTGAGATGGCAGACGATGTATAGACTTGTGGTTCAACAGAGTGTATAGACTTGGAAGATGAAGGGCGATGTGTATACTTTGAAATGAACGGGAGAATGTATAGACTTGACCCCTTGAAAGGTTGTATACACTTCAGATGCAATCTACAGAGCCATTGTATGGACTTGAACTCAAGGAATGGCTGTACAGACTCTGAAGGCTTAGCGGAGGGTGTACAGACTTTGAATATTAAGTTCAATGTATGGACTTCAGTTGAAGACCAATGTACATACTTTGAATATGAAATTCAATGTATGGACTTGGAGAGTAAAGGAGGCGTCGACCCATTAGTGGTGGAGGGTCGACCCATCAGTGTACAGACTATGCAGACAGTGTGTAGACATGATCAAGTAGAGCAATTTTATCTTACAGCCATATGAACTGCACAGTCCTTGATGAAGCATGAATTATTCTAGAGATAGAAGATTGATTTATAGTGTGAGACATCATCAAAACCATAGGGATGCAACAATCTCCCCCTTTTTGATGATGGCAACACTATGAATCAAGCAATATCAAAGCTTAACAGGAAATTAACTACAGTTTCAATAATCAAAGCTAATTCAAGGCAAGTGAAAGCACAGCCAAATTAAACACTACTGCAGAGCACTTCTTTCTCCAAAACCACTTCCTCTCAGCCCCCCTACAACCCATTCTCAGATAAAGCCATCACATGACAAGGTAATCTCCCCCATCACATGACAAGGTAATCTCCCCAGCTCATGAACAATAAATGATCTACTGATATTGCAAAACCCTTCTCCCCCTTTGACATCAGCAAAAGGAAATGCAGAATATATGAAAGTGCTGGAGACATGAAGAAAAAGTACAGTAATTTCTTAGGGCAGAAAGGCACAAGCAAGTCTTAAGAAAATAAGTGAGGTGCTAAACTCAAGTGAAGATTCTTGAACTCCAGTACACACTAGAGAAATAGAATGATAGAAAAGTTTATCAGCATACATGGAGTATGATTTAGAGCATGAATTAATAAGTATGGCCAGATATTGCTGAACTGTCAACAATCCAAAACGACAACAAGAGATAAAGTCAAAGAGTTGTTCTCAAGGTATTGAAGACAAGCAATCCATTAGTTGTACAACAACAAGGAATTTTTTTTTTAGATGATTTTCAAGAAGATCAATGAGTAAGTTAGTAATTCACTCTTTTGACATTAGGGAGACACCTTGATTAGAGGCCTGAATCCCCAGTTACTTAGACTGAGTACCTCATTACTTCCTTCCCTTTTTTTTTATATTAAGGAACAGAGTTAGTAATTGTGACTTTTGACATTAGGGAAACACCTTGATTAGAGGCCAGAGTCCCCAGTTACTCACCAGCTAGCCACCATTGCTCTGCCATGTCTTTTTCATTCATTTTGAGCATTTGTCACATCATGACATAAGAGAAATATTCATTTCATTGATGAAGCTCCCAGTTTATCAGTGAACAAAACAAGACACGTTTGTTTAATTAAGCCCTTGTGTTGAAGAGATGGAATGATTGAAAACAATACCAGAAGGACTATTACTTGAAGTGAATCTTGAAGTCTATATTTCAAGCTGATTGGGTCAGATATCGAGACCTACAGGTTTTGGCCTGAACCAGAATCATTGACAATGTAGGAAGATATACTTTTTACAATTAATCCAGATCTCTGAAGGAATACCAGAGGAAAGATTCTAACTGGACTTTAGTATCACTGACTTATAGACTTAAGAATTAAGTGACATTCTACTGTCTGAGAGAACCACACTAGATCTGTCATGAAAACCAGCAAAGACATACATCTGGTCAATCTTTTTGAATTTGTCAAAGAACACTTCTTCTCACAGCTCAACCAGCTCCCCCTCACTCACAGCATTTCTGAAAGCTAACCAACTATCATACAGGACTCCCCCTCACAAAAAGAACAGACTACACAATTAAGATAATTTGTATAAGCCTAATTCTCTTCTTAGTGTTGTGAATTTTTCATTATCCAGAGGTTTAGTGAAGATGTCAGCAATCTGATTATCGGTGCCAACATGAATCAGTTCAAAATTATTTTTAGAAACCTCATCTCTTATGAAATGATGCCTTATCTCTATGTGTTTGGTGCGTGAATGTAAAACAGGATTTTTGGCAAGATTAATGGCACTGGTATTATCACAATAGATAGGTGTGCACCCCAGGTCTACTTGGTAGTCCTGAAGCTAGTGTTTAATCCAAATGACTTGTGTTCCACAACTCCCTGCAGCCACATATTCAGCTTCTGCAGTGGAGAGGGCCACAGAATGTTGTTTCTTGGAACCCCAAGACACTAAACACCCACCCAAAAATTCACAATGACCACTAGTGCTTTTCCTGTCTAGTTTACATCCTGCATAATCAGCATCTGTGTATGCAACTAAGTCAAATGTGTGTGATGCAGGAAACCATAAACCAAGAGAATGAGTAGCTGACAAATATCTGAAAATTCTTTTCACTGCAGCTAAATGTAATTCAGTAGGTCTAGACTGATACCTTGCACACATTCCTACACTGAATTGTATATCAGGTCTGGAAGCTGTTAGGTAAAGAAGCGATCCAATCATACCTCGATAGAGCTTGGCATTTACTTCTTTACCTGTCTCATCTGCATCCAGTGAGGTATTGGTACCCATGGGTGTTGTAATGTGCTTCAGATTTTCCATACCAAACCTCTTGAACAGTTCCATTGTGTATTTGGTCTGGTTGATGAAGCACCCATCCTCTAGCTGTTGTACCTGCAAGCCAAGGAAGTACTTTAGTTCACCAACCAAACTCATCTCAAATTCAGCAGACATCATTTTAGAGAATTCAACACATAGTTCATGCTTAGTTGATCCAAATACAATGTCATCTACATATACCTGAACTATGAGGAGATCTTTATTTGTACCTTTGGTAAATAAGGTTTGATCTACTTTACCTCTTTTGTAGCCCTTACTGATCAGAAATTCAGTCAATCTTTCATACCATGCTCTTGGAGCCTGCTTTAGACCATACAAGGCTTTATTTAACCTGAAAACTTGGTCAGGTTGAGGAGAAAATTGAAATCCAGGGGGTTGTTCAACAAAAACCTCTTCCTTAATGACTCCATTTTAAAAGGCACTTTTAACATCCATTTGTTGGAGTTTTATGTTCTTTGAACATGCAAAAGCAAGCAACAGTCTTATAGCCTCCATCCTAGCAACAGGTGCATAGGATTCATCGAAATCTACACCAAATTCCTGACAGTAGCCCTTGGCTACTAATCTGGCCTTATTCTTAGAAATGATTCCATCTTCATTCATTTTATTTTTAAACACCCACTTAGTTCCTATGATATTGACATTGTCTGGTCTTGGAACAAGTTCCCAGCCATTATTTCTTTCGAACTGGCCTAATTCCTCACTCATGGCATTGACCCAAGCTTGATCAGCCAAGGCCTCTTCTATTGATTTGGGTTCAATTTGTGAGACTAAAGCAATTAAGTCTTCATTATTCACATTCCTAAAATGGGACCTAGTCCGAAGAGGATCTTCAGGATTGCCTATGACATTATCTATCGGATGATCTTTAAGAAATCTAACATTTATTGAAGACTCACCTTCTTCTCTTGGCTCTTCCTGGTTGGGAGGATTTGCTGTTCCACTTGGCTGAGTGTTCTCTTCCTCTTGGTCTTCTAGGAATTCCCCATCATGATTGGAATCCCTGTCAAGATTTTCATTGTTAGAAACACCTTTCTTTTCACTAAAAATAATGTGTGGAGACTCTTCAACCTTTTTGTCTGTTATGTTGAAGACCCTATATGCCCTAGACACTTCTGAATATCCCAAAAATATTCTAGGGGAGCTTTTAGCTTCAAACTTGTCTAAATCTTTCTTGTCATTATTGTGAATAAAACATTTTGCTCCAAAAATTCTGAAATGAAACAAGTTTGGTTTCTTACCTTTTAGAAGCTCATATGGTGTTTTCTTGTGAATGGGTCTTACCATGGCCCTGTTGATTATGTAAGTTGCTGTATTGGCCGCCTCTGCCCAAAACCTCTTTGGTAATTGACTTCCAATTAGCATGGTTCGGGCCATCTCCACCACAGTTCTATTTCTTCTCTCCACAATTCCATTCTGTTCAGGTGTCCTGGGAGAAGAAAATCTGTGTGTTAGTCCCTCTCTTTCACAAAGATCAGAAAACATGGAGTTTTCAAACTCACCTCCATGGTCAGATTGAATAGAACAGATCTTGTGTTTTCCTTCTTGTTTGACCTTATTGAAAAATAGATTAAACTTTTGAAATGCATCACTTTTATTTGCTAAGAAAAAGATCCATGAATATCTAGAGAAGTCATCTATGATGACATAGCCAAACCTGTTCCCATTAAGACTCTGAGTTCTAGTAGGACCGAAGAGGTCCATATGGAGGAGTTCCATTGGTCTAGAAGACAATGGTTCAGATCTTAATTTGAAAGAGTTCCTGGTCTGTTTGCCTAGAGCACATGCATCACATGATTTTGAAATAGAATTGAATTTTATTCTAGGCATGCCTCTCACTAAATCATGCTTGACCAATTTATTTAAAGTAGTAAAGCTAGCATGTCCTAGACGTCTATGCCATTCAAAAGCATCATTTTCAGAATTGGCAGATAAACAAATATTAGATTTAGATTCCTCATCTAGGTCTACCATGTAGACATTATTAATCTTGTTGGCTACAAATTTAACCACATCAGAATTTATTTCAAAGATTTTGCATGAGTTATCATCAAACACAACCCTGTGACCCTTGTCACATAACTGACTAATGCTAATCAGGTTGTGTTGAAGGCCTTCCACAAGTAGAAATTTTTCAATGGAGTTTGTGGAAGACTTACCTACTGTACCAACTCCAATAATCTTACCTTTGTTCTTTCCTCCAAACTTGACCAGACCCCCTACCTTCATCTCTATCTTGCTGAACTTGGATCGGTCACCTGTCATGTGCCTGGAGCAGCCACTGTCGAGGTACCACTTGTTGTCTTCAGCTGCCAGGCCGACCTACACAAATAACATCAAGCAGAGTGATTTGGAACCCAAGATGAGTTGGGTCCAAGGACATTATTCAAATCTCTAATCAAGTGTTTAGGAATCCAAATTTGCTTCAACATGGATTTCCCTGGCACCTTTATTTCTGGTTTATTGAAATTAAGTCCAGCTGGTCTGGAGAAGTAAGTTCTATTCCATTCATTAGGCTTGCCACTCCTAGGATATCTTCTGTAAGTTTGTTGATCAACAGATTTTTGAAGATGATGATCATTTCTCCAGTAGGTCCTCTTTGGACCCATCTGATTGTAGTAATTCCAGCTTTTCTTCTGATCCACTTGCTTGGTCCATTTACCATTTATGTTCTGATTGGTAGGCTTAGTGAAATTATTCACAGAATTCATTCCCATTTTAAATGGTTGACCAACACTGTTTTTAGTACTTTCCTTCTGACCTTGAGTTCCCTTTCTGCTGTTTGAGCTGGATGGTGTATCCAGCTTTTCTTTTCCCTTCTCTGGGCAGAAGGTAATGGTTTTGAATTGTAAGGGTCTTTTGTTAGTTGGGTCGTAGCCTAGACCCTCCTTATTGAAGTTAACTCTAGCCCCCAATATAGCATCCAGACTAGATTTTCCTTGGACAAAGTTTTTCAAAACTTTCTGTTTGTCTTCCAGCTCCTTTTGAAGGGACTCAGAGTTTTTTAGAAGTTCACCATTGACTTTCTTAACAGCTTCATATTTTTCTGAGTTCACTCTACTTTCATTCAAGCTTTCTTCAATTCTTATTTTGAGTTCATTGAGCTGATTTTGACTTTCTTGGTTTTCTCCCTTGAGCTTATCATTTTCTCTTCTTAGTGAGGTCATTTCTTCTAGTTGCTCTTTTAGTTTCTGATTTTCCTCACAGACCTGGGTTTGTTCTTCAACATTAGTATTAAATTTTCTTTTCAGAACCCTATGCTCTTTACTAAGAGAATTGATTTTATCTAATAACTCAGCATAAGCATCTTCCCAGTCATCAATCGTAAAATTTTCAAAAACATTGATTACCTCCTCTTCACTGTTTGCCATAAGGCAAATTCCTTCTTCATGCTCCTCTGAGGAAGTATCTTCAGGATCTTCTTCCTCCTCGCTCCATGTACAGACCATCGCCTGTGGCTTTTTCTTCTTCTGCACTTTTGTGTTCTTCTTCTGGAAGTAGGGACCATTCTTCTGAAGATCTGGGCATTCGCCTTTCATGTGTCCCTGTTTGTTACAATGATAACAAGTCAGTCTCTTAGGATTTCTATCCCTATAATTGGTAGATTCAACATTCTTGGTAAAGGAGTATGGCTTTTTCCTCCTAAAGGTCTTCCCCTTTCTCCTTAAAAATTTACTGAACTGACAAGTGAGCATTGCATGCTCCTTCTGGTCCAGATCTGAGAAGCCATCAGACTCACCGCTACTGCTGCTGCTGCTGCTACTGCTACTCTTGTTGCGGGATGCCTTGAGAGCTACATTCTTAGCCTTCCTATCACTTCCTTCACCACCTCCTTTGAAATTCATCTCATAGGTCATGAGGGATCCTATGAGTTCATTCACTGTCAAGGTCGTCAGATCTTTTGACTCTTCAATCACGATGGCCTTAGTGTGCCATGCTGGGGATAAGATCTAAGAATTTTCCTGACTATGTCTGCCTTAGCTAGATCCTTCCCTAGCCCCTTAAGTGTGTTCGTGATCAAGGACAACCTGGCATACATTTCAGTAATATTCTCCTCTACATTCATCCTAAACAGTTCATACTTAGAGGTGTAGAGGTTTACCTTCGAGGCTTTCACTTGAGCTGTACCTTCGTAGATTAATTGCAGCTCATCCCACATTCGCTTGGCAGTCCTGTAGGCAGATATACGGGCATATTCCTCTGGGTGAACAGCACACTGGATGATGTTCAGCGCCGTCCAGTTGAGTGAAGATAGCTTGACATGGTCATCTGTCCACGCGTCCTCGTTCGGTGGCAGATCATACGGGCCAACTGTGATTACCCTCCACAGCTTGTGGCTCTGTGCTCTGATAAACACTTCCATCCTGTTCTTCCAAAAGAGATAATTATTACCATCAAAAAATGGAGGGCGACTAATGGATTGACCTTCAGCCATGAAGCTTCTAGGACCATTAGCATTTCCCTGACCGTTCGTCCACATGATGCAAACCTGCTCTGATACCAAATGTTAGCGCAGCGAAGAGTGATATAGAAGGGGGGGATGAATAGATCACTCCCAATTTGAACAACTTCAGCGGAAACTCACTACTTCGAAATATAACCCTTCAGATAAGGCTAAACAATGTAGCTAACTCAGTGAGAAACTAAGACAGGATAATAAGGTGCGATTGGAAGAGCCCGTCCACACACAAACACAATACCGAACAGAAGGAAAGCACAACGATAATACCAAGCCACAGAGGAGACAAGAGATTTTAAGGTGGTTCGATTGTAGTCCACAATCTACATCCACCCCTCACTCCAACTAGAGTGAGGATTCCACTAGCCACTGCTAGAAAACTGCAGACTCAGTCTGCGAACAATGTGCTGCCACACAGCTGACACCTGGACCTGCTACCTGCAAGACCAGAACCGGAGATGCCTCTCCCTTCCTCCAACCCGGAGGGAACCTGCTAATGACAACCCGTCACTGGCAAAAACCAGAGATCACAGATCTCTCTTCCTCTGCAGCCCAGAGGGGAACCGGAGTAACTCTCCCTTCCTCCAAACACCGGAGGGTAACAACTCGAAATCAGATATATGAAGAAATAAAAGGAAAAACAGAAATGTAAACAAGACCAACGATGAACACAAATCGTTTCAGAAAAATCAAATACAAATGTAGCTTCGAAGAAGCAAATTGGACTCTTCTCTCTCACTCAGACTTTTCTCTCACAGCAATACTCTCAAATCTTTTCTCTCTATCTTCTTTCTGGAACGTGGAGGCTCTCTCTCTTTTCTTCTTCTGCTCAGGAATTCTGCTCTTCAGCTTTTTCTCAGTTCATTCCATCTAATCGCAGAAGACACCTTTTATATGGCATTCGACCTGAGTTTCAGGCCTTCACACGAGGAGTCTCGTTCCCTCCCTTTCCAGAGCATTCTCGGATCACGTGCCAGGCATCATCCTTGGTTCACGTGCCCAATCATTGACCTGAATCATCTGCAGGCAGAGACAAAGAAATGTGATTAGTTAGTTCAGTCAGATAGGAATGTATATACTTTAGGATAGCAGACGAGTAAGTGTGTACATTGAGGGAGTGTATAGACTTGTGAGTCCTCATGCGACCTCAGTGTATAGACTAGCTGAATAATGCATTAGCACAACAGATGAAATGTGTGGGCTTCTGTGAAGTGTATGAGTCCCTCGAGTGTATAGACTCAGGGATGCCAAATAGGCAAGTGTGTCACAGTGTGAGAGTGTATAGAGTTGAAGTTCTTCATGCGAGCTCAGTGTATGGACTTGTAAGTGTTCATGCGATCTCAATGTGTAGACTTCATTCAGCAGTCAAGACAATGGATGTATAGAGTTGGTCGTGTGAAGGAGGATGAGTGTAAAGACTTGTAATGAAGAGCAGCAGTGTGTAGACTTGAAGCACAACAGTATGCACTGTATGGACTTCAATGTATAGACGTTGATGTATAGACTTCGAAGAGAACAATGCATGAAGGCATCGAATGTGTAGACTTAGAAACAGCAATTAAGCAAGTGTTTCAAATGAGAGAGTGTATACTCTTGAAAACAGCATATAGGCAAGTATGAACAGCTTGAGAGTGTATAGACTTGCAGGTGATATCGAGTGTATAGGGTTGAAGGATAACTGAGTGTCTAGACTTAGTGATGTGTAGACTTCCCAAAGAGCTGGACGATGTACAGACTTGAACAAGTGAAGTCTGTACAGACTTGAAGGTTCACAGTGTGTAGACTTTGGTAAGGCAACGTTAGTAAAGTTCCCAGTGTACAGACTTACTGAATTGAGCGTAGGTAAAAGATATGAGGAATGTATAGACTTACTCAGTTTAGTTCAGAACGTAGGTAGAAGTCCCAATGTATAGACTTACTGAAAATGCAACCGCTGTACAGACATGCTCAACCAGTCCGATGTACAGACTTGGACTTTCAACAGAAGGATGTACAGACTTGGAAAACTCATGCCAATGTTCAGACTTCACCCCGTGCAAGCTACAGTGAATGAGTGAATAGACTTAATGGTCTCCCTGGCTGTACAGACTTGAGCACAGGCTGAACAGTCGAATGTATAGGCTTGCTTCCACCGACCAGTGTATAGACTTTGTAAGCGTGAGACGCTGAATGAGACGGTGGCTGAGACAATGTACAGACTTCAGGTGAACCGATGCAGCTACAGTGCAGTGTAGACTGCCAAACTCTGTACAGACTTGCAGCATGAGACAGTGATGTACAGACATGGAATCAGTGAAGGCGTTGGCTGTACAGACTTTGATGAATGCCGCTCGCTGTACATACTTCGAATCAAGGCATGAATAGTGAATCAATGTCTAGACTTGGATGCCCAAGCCAATGTATAGACTTGTGCAGTGCAGCCAGTGTGTGGACTTGTATAGTGACTAGAGGCTGTACAGACTTTGGGTCATGATGTGTGAGACGAGGGACAGTGTATTGACTTTGAGATGGCAGACGATGTATAGACTTGTGGTTCAACAGAGTGTATAGACTTGGAAGATGAAGGGCGATGTGTAGACTTTGAAATGAACGGGAGAATGTATAGACTTGACCCCTTGAAAGGTTGTATACACTTCGATGCAATCTACAGAGCCGTTGTATGGACTTGAACTCAAGGAATGGCTGTACAGACTCTGAAGGCTTAGCGGAGGGTGTACAGACTTTGAATATTATGTTCAATGTATGGACTTCAGGTGAAGACCAATGTACATACTTTGAATATGAAATTCAATGTATGGACTTGGAGAGTAAAGGAGGCGTCGACCCATCAGTGGTGGAGGGTCGACCCATCAGTGTACAGACTATGCAGACAGTGTGTAGACATGATCAAGTAGAGCAATTTTATCTTACAGCCATATGAACTGCACAGTCCTACATGATGAAGCATGAATTATTCTAGAGATAGAAGATTGATTTATAGTGTGAGACATCATCAAAACCGTAGGGATGCAACAGATCTTCCAACCTCGTGAGTTTTACATAGTGACTCACAAGGAGACTTTATCCTACATTATGATTGATGGAAAATGGGAATTAGAAACATCAATTAAGAAGATTAGGCAATGGGGTGCAAAGGAAGAAAGTGCCAATGATGAGGTAGCTACGTGCCACGAGCATGTCGAAAGGTTGTGAGGAGGGTAAAATCAACTCGGCCTACATGTGGCCCATTAGCGTCAGACCTACGTCTGCCCAAAATCGGTCAGGTGCAAAGCAGGTCGCCTGACAGTTAGCGGCCCGCACCAGGCGGCCCAATAAAGATGAACAGAAGATTTGCCAGCCCACAAGAGGCATTGACCCGGGCATCTCGGGTACCGGATGACTAAACGTTACTCCCGAACGTTACTCCCGTCATCGCCGGGCTCTACTCCAGTAAGGGCGAGCACGCGCCTAGAGCGTCATAAGACTCGCCCGAAGGCCGCACGGCACGGAAAAACGGACGTATAACCAGAAACTCTCCACGATAGCGGAGAGGCGTTACCCCACGACTCACACCTTTCCTTGTTAAGGGATGAGCCTCCACCGTCAGGACAATCGATATAAATAGACTCCCGATCAGATGACAAGGGAAAGGCAGAGATAGACATACACACAGACACACATACATACGGAGACAGACAGCCACATGCGACGAAAGGCTTAGACCCACCGAGGAGGGAGATATATCAGAAGGAGTCTCGTCTCCGGCCCTGCGAGCACTTTCCGAGCACTCGCTAGACACGGCGAGCACCTCCAGGAATCCCACTCCGGCTTCAGGCTTGATCATTCTATCCTCACACTCTCCCTCTCTCTTCATCTCATGTTGATCCTCATCCAACATAGTTCTTACTTAAGCATCGGAGGGTTGTCCCCTGGGGTAACGTCCAGAGCTCCTTCTGACGCCCTCTTTCTGGTGTTTGCAGGCTTCCACGGATGGCTAGTCATTCTTCGCCAATCAAACAAATCTTAAAAATGTGGTACGAGGATCGGGAGATCATTTTTCCACCTCTAGAGATTATTTTTTGTAAGGATCGACTATCCGCCAATTTTGTGAGTAGGTTTGTGGCAAATTTTACCTCTCCTTGCTCCATGTACTTGTTACAAGATCGTTCCGTGACTAACATGACTTTAAGAAGAGTAAGTCTTGATGCACACCTGAGTGTGTTGCACATCTTGAGTGTACAATATCTTTAATTTTTTATTATGTTTTGAATATTTTTAAAGTGGTTCTCACGGTATCTTACTTGGAGTGTAAGTCACGTTACCATTAGATTACCCAAAAAAATAAAAAAAGAAACCAAATCAAATGAATAGTGTTGAGCCTATTCCTTTAAAAATTGACCTATTTTATTTTTAAAATTTTAAAATAATTGAATGGTGACGTGACTTACACCCTAACTTAGAGAACTTTAGAGGTCACTTCAAAAAAATTTCAAAAAAATAAAAAAATTAAAATTATTAGACACTCAAGGTGTGCACCAAGCCATTTAAGAATGAATATGTGAAAAATCATTTTATTCATTCCTGAAATATATATTTCATTTCTATAACAATACGTCATATAAAGCTTTCAATTTGTCACATGGGTCACCTCGATGAAATTAGGTAAAAATGTCCAACCGTCTATCATGTGTGCGTGGACTAATAAAAGACCAGTTAACAATAAGTCTACAATCAAAATTTCTAGTCACTCACAATAAAGTGTGATCAGTTGAGTTGAGTTGGGCCTAGCTCTTAGAATTTGGGCCTATCCCTCCAAACTGCGGGCATGCTTAGTTGAGTATGTTGATTGGCTGGGCATCCTCTCACTGCAAGAAAAATTAGAAATATCGACGGACTTGTTTGACGTAAATATTTCTGTCAGAAATCCATCGAAAATGTTATAACTTTCTGACGAAAAATATTCTATCGGAAATCAGTCAATAATTACCGACCAATTTTTGACCAATTTTTTCGATCAGAAATATGTCTCTAAAAAGAGACAACTTTCAGACATAATATATTCCGCCAGAATTCACTCGATAATTACCCACAGCTATTTCTGACGAACGATAATCGGTCGAAAATTCGTCGAAACTTTTTGACCGATTTTCGAATGATGTTTTCCGTCATAAATAATTATAATTATTAATTTCCAAATATAAATAGTTTCCGATGGAATAAAATCGGTCGACAAACGGTCGAAAAATACCGACGAATTTTTGACAGAATACAATCGGTCTAAAAATGGTCGGCAATAAATTTAATTATTAATTATAGATTAAAAATATTTTTCGGCATAATAATTTCTGTCGAAAAAATAGCTGGTAATTTACGACCGCTTTCTGACCTATTTATTCTGTCAGAAACGATTATAATTATTAATTTTAAAATATTAATATTTTTCGATAAAACGTGTTCCGTTGACAACAGGTCGGTAAATTTTGATCAATTTCCGATCGATTATATTCCGTCGGAAACAATTATAATTTTTAGAGTACAAAAATAGACAGAAATAATAGAAATAGAAATATATCAGTTGTTTCCGACGGAATCGACTTCGGTCGGAAATACGTTAGAAAGTTCCCACGTATTTCCGATCGAAAAGCATTTTGTCGAAACTTTCCGACATAGTTTCAACTGATTTTGATTCAGTATCGGGCTTTCTCATATACGATACGGTTAGCCCGAGCCGGACTGAGTCGGCGAAGCATGATATAATATATAAATATATGTAATAAATTACAGAAGCATGTAGAAATAAATCAGCAGTTTCCGACGGCATACAATTCGGTCAGAAATACGTCAGAAATTACCGACGTATTTTCGACCGAAATGCCTTCCGTCGAATATTTTCGACGAATTTCCGACCGATTTTGATTCCGTCGGAAACCCCTGAAATATTTATCTACCCTTCCTATAATTAATTGATAATATACTATAATTAATTATGTTTAATCATAATACGAGATTCAACGACTATGTTATCCGTACCGGATTGGCCCTTCTCTGATCCGATACGGTACGCCCGAGTCACCACCGACTCGGCGTGCATCGATCATGTCTTCCCCTTCTCCCTTCCTCCCTCTTTCTCTCTCTCTCACGGTGACTTTGCCCGACTTGGGCGATCCCGAGATGAGTAGCACCGTCTCGGGCCTTCTCAGATACGATACGGTAAGCCCGAGTCGGACCGAGTCGACGAAGCACGATACAATATACAAATATATGTAATAAATAACAGAAGTAGGTAGAAATATATCAACAGTTTTCGAAAGAATAGAATTCGGTCGAAAATACATAGGAAATTACCTACTTATTTCCCACCGAAATGTCTTCCGTCGAAAATTTCTGACGTATTTCTGACCGATTTTGATTCCATCGGAAACCCTTGAAATATTTATCCTATAATTAATTAACAGTGTACTACAGTTAATTATGTTTAATCGTAATATGTGGTTCACCGACTATGTGATCCGTACCGGATCGGCCCTTCTCTTATCTGATACGGTACGCCCGAGTCGCCACCGACTCGACGTGCATCGATCATGTCTTCCCCTTTTTCTTTCTCCCTTCCTCCCTCTCCTCTCCTCTCTCTCTCTCTCTCTCTCTCTCTCTCTCTCTCTCTCTCTCTCTCTCTCTCACGATGACTTTGCCCGACTCGGGCGATCCCGGGATGAGCAGCACCGTATCAGACTTTCTCAGATACGATACGGTACACCCGAGCTAGACCGAATCGGCGAAGCACGATACAATATATAAATCTATGTAATAAATAACAGAAGTGGGTAGAAATATATCAGCAGTTTTCGACAGAATAGAATTTGGTAGGAAATATGTAGAAAATTACATACGTATTTCCGACCGAAATGCCTTCCGTCAAAAATTTTTGACATATTTTCGACCGATTTTGATTCCGTCGGAAACCCCTGAAATATTTATCTACCCTTCCTATAATTAATCAATAGTATACTACAATTAATTATGTTTAATCGTAATATGAGATTTGCCGACTATGTGATCCGTACCGGATCGACCCTTCTCTGATCCAGTACGATATACCCGAGTCACCACCGACTCGGCGTGCATCGATCATGTCTTCCCCTTCTCCCTCTCTCTCTCTCTCTCTCTCTCACGGTGACTTTGCCCGACTCGGGCTATCCCGGGATGAGCAACACCATATCGGGCTTTCTCAGATACGATATGGTAAGTTTGAGCCGGACCGAGTCGGCGAATCACGATACAATATATAAATATATGTAATAAATAACAGAAGTAGGTAGAAGTATATGTGACTTGGGAGAGCTGACTGAATGCAAAATGGATATCCAGTCAGGCCTCGGTGCTCAAATTAAAACTAATTTAAAGAATTCATCTTCATATTATGTACTTTCAAATTTAGAAAATAAAAAAGATATTTATTTAATTTTATTAATAATTATTTTTATTTAAATCTATTTAATATTATTTTTCTGTGATGTAGGATCCTCCTACAGCTGGTGATGGTGGAGATGCTATGGATGAGGATGATCTAGTGGATATCTCCTGATTTTTTTATATGATATTGTGATAAAATGACACTTTTGAATTAATGTAACTGTAAAGAGCTATGTGTTGTGGATATTGTTTATTGTGTGTTGTGTATGTTGTTTATTGTGTGTTTTATGTTGAGTTGTGTAGGTTGTGTGTTGTATAATTGTAGGGTGTATATTTTAAACACGTTAAAATTTTTAAATATATATAAAAATTGATGAGGCTGAGTTTTCGATGGAATTCCAACCGGATGTCGAAAATCCGTCGAAAGTTATCGATGTTTTTCCGACAGAAATATGTTTGTTGAAAATATTATTTATTTTATTATTATGTATTACCGACGTTTTATCGACGAAAAACTGTTTCGTCGGAACAGTTTCCGACGGATTTTTCGATGGAAACGTTTTCGTCGAAAATTTTCTTAAAATTATTATTAATTAAATTTATATATTACCGACAAAATAAATTTTCGTCGAAATTTTTACCGACGTATTTCCAACGTAATACCATCCATCAGAAATATTTTTTAATTTTAATATTAAGTAAAAGAATATATTACTGACGTCTTTTCCGACGGAATTATTTCCGTTGGAAACAGTTTCCGACGGAAAGGTTTTAGTCGAAAACTTTCTTAAAATTATTATTAAATTAATTTATATATTATTGACGAAATAAATTTCCATCGAAATTTTTACCGACGTATTTTCGACGTAATACCATCCGTCGAAAATATTTTTTTAATTTTAATATTAACTAAAAGAATATATTACTGACGTCTTTTTCGACGAAATTATTTCCGTCGAAAATATTAATTTATTTCATTATTATTTAAAGCTATATGTTACCGACATAAATATCGACGAAAATATCGATAGAATTGGTTAGTAGGTAATTTCCGACAAACTTCCGGTAGTAATATATTCCGTCAAAAATTTGTGACCTTATTTTTCCGACATACTAATTCCGTGAGAAATTGGTCGAAAATCTGTCGAAAAAGTCATTTCCAACGGATTTCTGACCTATTTCTGACAGAATCAGTCCATCGGAAATTATCAGTATTCTTGTAGTGTCTCTTTTGTCATTTTTCTCCCCCCCCCCTTCCTATCACGTCTAAGAAGGCCCGCACAATCCCCCTTCCATCTCTTCTTCTTCTTCCTTCCCTTCCAACCTATTGATGCGGTTGGTATTCAGGTGGGGGATGCTGAGTGCAAGGAGGTAGAGGACGTTGAGTGCCAAGGGGTGGAGGAGAAGGAAGTGAAATAAGTGCAGACGTCTTCGACTACATGATGATTTTGAAGGAGAAGCAAGTGAAATAAGTGGCCTACAAGCTTCATTGTAGTGTCTCTGCATGGTGGGAGTAGACGAAGACTAATCAGCGATGCCAGGGGAAGCCATTTGTGCAATTGTGGTAAAAGATGAAGAAGCTCCTGCGCGAGAGGTTCCTAGCCGCAGACTATGAGCAATTGCTATACCAATAGTACCAAGACTACCATAAAGGGAGCCAGTCTGTGAGCGACTAGACCACCGAGTTCTAGCAACAATCTAATAGAGATTGACAACATGTAGGTAGCTCGCTACCTAGGTGATTTGTGACAGAATGTGCATGAGTAGGTGGCCCTTCACCTATTGTGGAACCTGTCCGAGGAAGTTAAATTGGACCTCAAAATCGAGACCTAGGAGGCGAGACTGGCGTGCTCTCTATTAGTGGCCGAGGGCACCCCCCAATCAACTCCAGATGCTAGTAGGAAGGTGACCACACCACGACCTGCAACAGTCCCAAAATTGTCTCCACTTGTGGCACGAGGGATGTAGGCCAGTGGTGGGCAGGCCTCCTCCAACAACCCCTATGCTTGACCTGCCCGAGCAAGTGCTACTACTGCCATCAGTTGAGACACTATTCCAACAAGTGTCCCACCCACAAGCAAGCCAACCTTGTGGATGTGACTGCAAATGCGAAGGATGTATTGGCTGATGAAGAGGGGGAGATGGATTGCGAAGTCGTTGAGGAAGACGAGGGCAAGCATGTCTAGTGCATCATCCAACGCCTCCTCTTGACACCTCGACAAGAAGCCATGCAGCATAATCGCATCTTCCACACCCGTACGATCTACATAAAGGTGTATGATGTCATCATCAACAACAACATGCATTGGTGAAAAAGCTGAGATTGAAGATCGCCACACCCCTTCCCATACAGGATTGGGAGAATTATGAAGGAAGCTGGGAAGAGTGTAATGCCCCGGGTTTTTCGGATCCTTCTTCGTGGGGCTCGGATCTGGTTTCTCGGAGTGTCCAGCTCCGTTGTGTCCGAAATTTCGTTTCGGACGTCTTTCGTGTTCGGATCGGCGCGATCCGGAGTCGTTTCGGAGGCCCGGAGGCGTTCCGCGGCTTTTTCCGCGTGTGTTTTCCGATTCCCGGCGTGGGTTTCGGCTTTCCCTTCGGAACCTCGTTGCGGGTGAACCGGGCCGTTCACCAGGGCGCGAGTGGTACCGTTGCGATCGGTGCGCTCCGAGGATCGCGAGGATGTAATTTTCTTTTTTTCGGGATTTTTCTGATTTTTCGGATTTTCCTATAAATAGCTTTTTCTCTCTCTCCCCCTCTCATTTCTCATTTCTCTCCCTCTCTCTTCTCACGCTCTCTCCTCTCTCCCTCTCTCTCCGACGGCCGACGGGGCGGAGCATGGGCGAGGCGGGGACGGCGCGGGCGAGGCGCGGGCGAGGATGGATGAGGATCGAGGCGGTGGAGGCGCGTAGAAGCTCGGCCGTGAGTTCGTGGAACGGCGAGGCTCCAACAGCGTTTTCTTCGTGGATCGGCGTCCACGGTGCGCGTAATCTTCGGTGGAGGTAGGGTGATGGACCCTCAGCCCGTGTACTTCCTTTCTCGCGAGTTTCGTAGGCCGTGGTGAGCCGAGCGGGCTAAACGGGGCATTTTGGGCAAAATGCATGTTTTTGGGGTGTGAGCCGGATCTCCCGTTTTATGGTGTTTTTGGGCGATCCAGGGGTTTAGATGCATGCCTAGGGGCTTGGGGAAGGTTTCCCCTTTTGTTTCCCCTTCACCTGGGGGTGAACGGGGCGTGGCATGGCTTTTCCCGCGGTTTCCACCGTTTCCGGGTGCGGACTGAGAACGCGCTATACTCCAGTAGCGCGTTCTTGAAGGTCGCGCTGCCCCGATAGGGCGTGTTCATCGGAGAAGATGAACAGTAAGGCGGTTCTTGTCGCGCTATGGGGTCCTAGCGCGTTCTGCCCTGTCGCGCTAGGGGTCCCTAGCGCATTCTGCCTTGTCGCGCTAGGTGATCCTAGCGCGATCTGTGCATTCGCGCTATAGGGATATAGCGCGATCTGTCGTGTCGCGCTATAGGTGCATAGCGCGTTCTGCTTGAACGCGCTGTGGACCTACAGCGCGTTCTTGGAGGGACCAGCCGGGCTGCCCGGGGCGGGCGGTCTGCGGCTGATCGTTCTCCCCTTAGGCCGTGTGTGCCTTGGACACCCAGTGGAGTTCCGTGACCGTGTTTTGGGGTGTCTGGAGGTTCCGTTTACCTCGTTTTGCGTGCCCGTGCGCTTAAGGGTCCGGGTGACCTTTTAGCGTCCGTTCGGATTGTGTTGGTCTCCGTTCGACCCGGTTGTGACCCAGTGGTCGACCTTTGGCCTTGTGAGTATCCCGGGCACCCCATGGGTTCCGTGTCCTTGTTTTGGGGGTGTCAGGAGGGACCGTGTTACCTCGATTAGCGTGCCCATAGGTGTGGTGGGTCCGGGTGACCCCACGTGTTCCGGGCTCTTGTGTTACGCTTGATCGAGTCACCGTGTGTCGGTGTGTGTGCGGTGGGGTCTCCCCCGCATATCGTGGGTTCCTTTGGAAGGCGATTCCCGTGTGGGCCATGTGTTTGGCCTTGGACAGTGAGTCCAGTTGTCCGGCCTGGGGCTGGAGGTTTCCCGCTTGCTTCAAGATGGGAAATCGTCGTGGCGGCTTGCGTGCTACCTTGGGAATCGTGCTTCTGTGTTTTCCGTGTGGCCCGTGTGAGTGGCCTTAGTCCCTTGCGTTCCCTTCCCGAGGGAGTGGTCTTGGCGACTTGTGTGTTGTCTCGGTACTTGTGCTACCGTGGTTTTAGACCTAGAGATTGGACTAGATTGACGGCCTTGTGCTGTTGCGTGCAACGATGTTGACCCCGAGTCTTGTGACTCAAGGACCGTTGGGTGTAGTGCGTCTAGAGGACCGCCTAGAGTCCAGTGGCTTAGTGCCACTCGAGTTTTCTCGACTCTCGCGCACAGTGCGTGCGTGGCCGTGGACTGTGAGTCCTGTTTCTTCTCCGACTGTGGTCACCGTGTGACGGGGCCGGTACGTGGGTTGGTCCCCGTACGTCGTCGGATTCGGACGTTGTGTTCCGTTGAGAGTCTACTCCTTCAGTGACCCTCCACTAGTCGTAGCCTACTAGTACGCGTGTGCTAGTCGCACCAGGGAGTGGTGTACGGGCTTACCCTGAGGACGGTTAGACTGGTTTCCGTCGGGCCCCTCGTCGTAGCCAGAGTCCGGCTGCGGGGGAAAACCAGTCAGAGGGCCAGACCTAGGACGCGTGGTCTGTGTGTGCACACGTGGTTGGGGACTGTGGACGCACGTCGACGGGCGTGACCCCAGCTAGTCACTTGTTGTGGTTACTTGTACGGTGTTCGCGCCTCGGGTAGGACTTACCACGTCAGGCGGTTCACCTGCGGTGCGGTGTAAGACGTCAGGGGACGCTACCGGCTGTGCTTCTAGTGGGTGGTACTCCTGTCGAGTACGGAGTGTCAGACTATCAGTCTCTGTGTCTTTGACCTTCGGGTTTTTGGTCGTGTTGACCGGTGAGTTCGGTTGTTTCATCTTGGCGCGTGTGTCGGTTCTTGCGCTGTGAGATTAGCGCTAGTGGCTTTACCGAGGTTCCGTCTTGTGGTGCGGTACCCGCGATCGGATGGTCGGGGTTGCACCTTGGACAGCGTGTCCAGGTTGGCTGTCCGGGGGACAGGCCTCTACGGCGTGGTTGCCGTGTGTTTTTACTTCGGTAGGTGGTACTAGCGTAGTTTGGTAGCTTCGACTGCGTGATCGAGGTCTGCCTTCTGGCAGTAGGAGTAGCTGTAGTGCCGAGTTTTGACCGGCCACCAGGTTGCTGTTCCTGCTGTAGTTGTAGCTTCCTTTCCGCTACCGCCATTGTTTCCGGTTGGGGTTCCGCGGGATCCCTGCTGAGTCTCTATTTTGGAGACTCATTCCCTGCTTTTCAGGTGTAGCGGTTCTTCCTCGTGGTTCGAGGGTGCGGAGCGGAGGTTCTCTGTTGCCAGCTTGCCGGGCCGAGTGTTCACTTGGCATGTGGTACGTTTTACTGCTTTAGACTGTACTTTCTGTTGGACTGGACTCTGTTGTAGCTGTGGTTGTTCTTTCTTTCAGCTTGTTGTTGTTGGTTGTCCTGCTTTATTTCCTATTTCTTTGTGCCTCCACACTCCTTTTAGCCCTTCCGAGCCCTCCCGGCTCGTGGGCGGCGGTGCGAGTCTCGGGTTATCGGGTCCTCCCGGTAATCGGATTCTCGGGTCGTTACAAAGAGGGTGACTTAAGCTTGTTGTGTACCCTTGTCGATCGGCAAGACCTACAAGGATGAGGTACCTTGTGATGTTGTTGACATGGACGCGTGACACGTTCTACTTGGGTGCCCATGACAATTTGACGTCGATGTGACTTAACGGGGTTGTGACAACAGCTATACCTTCTAGTGGGGGGGTGTTGACGCTGAAATTTTCCATAATATCTTTTACAGTAGCAAGCTCTGACCGTCCTCCCTGACACTGGCAGAGAAGGAAAAGAAGAACAAGAATGAAAGAATAAACGAAGAAAAAGAAGAAGAGAGAAGATGCTCCACTGACAAGGGACAGCAAAAAGAAGGAGGATAAGGAAAATGGGGAGAGCCACCCATATGGTAGGCCCATTTGATGGGCCAACCCCCCCCCCAATCCGGCAGCCTCATGCCCAACCGGTAGGGTCTCCAACACCTTGAACCGGCAGGCCCTCAAGGTGCCAACCGGCAGGGCCTCAATGCGTTGATCCGGCAAGGCCTCCTAACACCCCGATCTAGCAGCCCCTATGGGCATTGAACCGGCAGGGCCCATGCTGACGAACCGTCAGCCCCCTCACCCGTTGATTCGGCAACCCTTTGAGGTGGTGAAGCGGCAGACCCCTCACACCATCCGGCAGGGCCTCCAGGCCCCTGAACCGGCCGCACTTCACGCACGTCGTCCCCCATCCGGCATCCCTTTGGGGCATTGAAGTGGCAGCGAACACCAGTTTCCCCCCATCCGGCGGGAGGTAACCAATCGGCAGCACTGGCTGAAGCTGTCCGATTCGGCGGCCCAGGGCCCCATCTGGTGGCCTTTTTTCAAGTGTTGAACCGGCAGTGACAACTCCATCCGGCAGAGCTCCTGCTGATCCAGCAGGGCTCTTGTCCATCCAGCTGGGACATCCTTATCCGGCGGTCCTCCGTCCGCTACATGCGGCGCGAGGGGAAAGAACACATCACGAGCCATGCCTCCTACGGTGTGGGAAACAGGGGGCCGGGGCCTCGCCACCTCGGCGTGTCCATGCCTCCTACGGTGCTGGAAACGGGGGGGCCTCGCCATGTATGCCGCGAGCCATGCTCCCTGCGGCGTAAAAAGAAAAAGAGAAAAGGCCGGAAGTGCTGCCTATAAAAAACAAGGAGCGCCAACAGAAGAGAGGAGGATGACCAGAGTGACGAGCGTGAAAAGAGGAACGAGCATCGAAGGACAGACTGCCTGTGCGAAGAGAAGAAGTGAAAAAAAAGAGAGCGATCAAGAGCGAAGAAGAAGAATAGAGAGAGAAGAAAAAGATAGTGAGAGAGGTGAGAAAAGGGGGGGGGAAGGAGGAGTCAATACTCCATTTCTTCCCCCCCTCCCTCGTTGTATTATCTTTTCTTGCTTGGTTTCTTTTCTCTTCTTCTATGTTGTATGTTCTTCCCTTGTTATCTGTTGTTATAGAGAATAAAACAAAATCTCAGAACTACTATGCTAATGATGTGTGTGTTGTTTTGTCCTTTTTGATCGCTATCTCGTGGTTTATTTTGTTTCCTACTGCCTTGTCTCTCTAGGACAAGATTTAGGGCTTGCCCAACATCATGGGTATGGCTCTAAAGCTAGTTCATCAGAGCTCATCTCCTTCTGGGGTTATCTCAAACTCCCCCTGAGTCTCTGTTGTACCCCTTTTAATTGGCAGGCTTCTTGAGCCTCTTAACTAGCAAGTCCTTTAAGAGATACTGCATGACTGCAGGCTCCTTATTCGGCAGCTTCAGGGGGTGAGCCGGTAGCCTCCAACTAGCCTCATCCGACATCCCTTGCCCATGCCTGATCCGGTAGGATCCAACCTGATTCGGCAACCCTTGCCCATGGCTGATCCGATAGGGTTCAGGGTTGATCCGACAGCCCTCACATGACCGATCCGACAGCCTGCAATCAGGCTGACCCGGCAGCTTTCATGCGGCTGATCCGACAGCCTCCAACTAGCCTGATCCAGCGGCCCTTGCCCATGGCTGATCCGACAGGGTTCAGGGTTGATCCGACAGCCCTCACATGACTGATCCGGAATCCTGCAATCAGGCTGATCTGGCAGCTTTCATGCGACTGATCCTGTAGCTAATAGAAATTGATCTGGTAGCCTCGATACGCACCGCACACTAGTCCCGTAATTTTGGATGTTACCGCTTTCGTGCGCATCCTGAAATTAAAGGGGTCATCTCGGGTTCTCGTGGACGAACACCCGCTTCACTTCCCCCACGCTCCTGGTCCAGGGGATATGCTACCGACATTTAGTCAAAAATGCAACCAATAACAAAGAAACGAAAGGCAAGAATAATCCTAACTTCGAAGAAAAGATGAGAGAAAATAATAGATGAAGAATGAACATCAAAGAAATGGCAGCGATAAATTTCAGTAATCCCATACCGTTAAATACAGTAATGAACATATATGTGTTAATAAAAGAAAATAAGAAACGAAAAAAACAAACAAAGCAAGAAACAAACAAAAAAAAATAGAAGGAATGGGCTGTACATGGATCGACTCCAGGAGTTGACCCCCTTTTAAAGGGGGTTCTGTTTTCACCTTCTGTGCAGAGATTCGCACAGGAGTTGACCCCAAGATCGAGTCGACTCCCTCCGGCCCAGGCTGCTGCCCAGGGACTGTGCACGTCCTATGGGTAAAATCAAAACCTCACACACTTTAAAAATTGCATCAAGATCTCCGTTGGTCCCTCGTGAACAGAAATGAAAAAAAAACCCCACATTAACTGCAAATCTGGGCATACCATGCATATCTTTTGCATGCGCATTGGGTCTTGCATCCATTATGAATATAAACAAAAGACTCATGCATATTGCACTTCATGAGTGCTTGCTTGCCATGATTCCTTAGTATATAAAATAGTGACTCGTGAGCAGCCGGATTATGTCCGGCTAGAAGCCGTCATTATGTGTGAGTGAATACTCCGTCGCGTACTGGGAATCACCCATCATGAGCATATAATTAAGCCCTCAATCCATTGTGCTAATTCTATAATCTGAATATGAAAGATCAAAAAAAATGAATGACCAACAAAGGTGAGGTTCAGCTATCGTGCTGAAGGGTGGGTTGACCTACCCAGTGCCGTGGGTCGACTCAGGCCTGCTTTGGGTCGACACACCCACTGCCATAGGTCGACTCTACCTCTTCCTGGGTCGACGCACAGCATGGCCTGGGTCGACTCAGGTTCTTCCTGGGTCGACTCAACCCTATCCTGAGTCGACCCAGCCATGCTGAAGTCGACTTACCCTTTACCTAGGCCTGCTGATCTTGGCCTAAATGGCCTACTTCTGCCCCTTGTGGGCCTTGTACACTAGAAGAAAAATGGAATAAAATGGCAAAGCAAAACAAACCAAAACAGCAAAATAAGGGGAAAAAAGAAATAACAAAATAAAACAAGAAGATAAAGAGAACAATAAAATGATGAGAGGGAAAGAATTATGACAATGCAACCTGAAGTAAAAAGGGAAATACATGATAAAGAACGAGCAATTGGAATAAAATCTACACTTAAGTGAAATTGAAATTAAAAGATAAAAGTGCAAACATGTATGTACTGACCCGCATTCTGGAGACCTCGTCTCCCCTGGACCCTGGACAAGGGGACATATATGATGCCCCTGTAAATCATGCTTGGATCTTGGGGCCACCCCATCATGGCCATGGCATTACTTTTACTTTGGGCCAACATTCCCCGCTTCCCTAACATCAAATCACACCGGATTGTCGGCGAACATGTGTTCAGGGGACCACCCATGGTATTGCTACTTTGTCAGCATAAATCAGTCCCGGATCGAGGTCCGAATGAGTTTTCTACGATATTTTCAGTCCCAGACTCCACGGCCCAGGGCTATGCCGGTTCACCTTCGAACCTATATGTGCATGCCACGGTGTCGACGGTGAGCCGAAAGATATGCGCAGGTCTGATCGAGAAGACCCTCGAACAATTAAGGGACCGTCTCATATTTCTGCGGACGTGCACCCACTATATTCCCCCGACACACTCCGAAAAAAGGGGAAATGCTGCCAAATTACAGTTACTCACCGCTTGAGTCACGCCAAAATAGTGCAACAACAACAATAATAAACAAACAAATGCATAAATGAATAATAACGACAACACAACAAGAATAATGGTAATAATAACAATAATAACGTTGAGAATGATAGTAATATAATAAAACCAACAGGAAATGACAAGGATCAAGACAAATAATGTTATAAATGAGATAAAAAAATAAATAGAATAATAATGAAATGCATAATGCGTTGAGACCAAAACAACAAAGAATACATAACAAAACAAAAAATAATAAAAATCATGATAAAATCCAAACAACCAATTAAAAAAAATGAATGAATGAATAAACACAATAAAAGCACGATAACCAATAATAAAAATAATAATATAAATAAAAAAAGATCAATCATAATAATAAAAGGAATATATCTCGCATTTTCGTACATGCAATAGCATATTTTTCTAGGCCATAGGGCCCCTCTTCCTAGTGATCAATCAAGAGTTTTCTCCCTTCTAGAGAGATGTAATTAGCACCGTGACCTTTATGGTACGGTGGATTTTGGTCCCGACACGCTATCCACTATCGTCTAGTCAATTAGACGGCGTGCATCGACGGCTCTAAGTCACCTTGATGTTGGAACCTGAATAAATCGTCACATTGTGACTGACACGTTCACGCACCAAGTAAATAAAATAAATAAAACATAAAATAAAAGAAATAAAGAAGAGAATTTTAGTGCGTCCACATGGGGAAAGGAAGGCCGTTCTCATCCCAAGTGGGGGAGATGACACACGTGCGGTAGGGGGGCAGCTATGGGAAATACCCCCTATTCTTGACGTCTGGGGTGCAGTTTGTCGCGCAAGTAAAGGAGGAGGGTGAACTATTGGCCCTGTGTCGAAGGAAATCTGAGACAGTATGCAGCCCCTACTAGGCGAGTTCGAAGACCTCCCTCTTGACGAGCCCCCCGGGGGGTTGCCGCCCATATTGGATATCGAGTGCCATATCGACTTCGTCCCAGACACCATCGTTCTTGTTCTTCTAAACTTCCAGATGCACCCCAAGGAACATGAGATCTTGCAGCGACAAGTGGACGAGTTGTTGCTAGAGAGCATGCGTCTGTGCGTGATTCTTGCTGAGGAGGGACTGGCTAGCAAACTTGAGGGCTAGTTTCTTTCAAGTGGGGGGCAATTGTGCCGCTGGCATTCAAGTGGGGGGTGCTGAATGCGAGGAGGTGGAAGATGCTAGGTGCGAAGGGGTGGAGGATGATGGGCTTTTGGACTTCTCTATTTTTAGGCGCAAGAAGACTTGGGTGTGGGCTTTTGGCTTTCTCAATTTTTAGGCGCAAGGAGACTTGGACGATGGGCTTTTGGACTTCTCTATTTGTTGGTTTTTATAAGAATTTTTTGCTAGTAATAGATGTTTCAATGGTAGGAGTTATTTATTTTTAGTAAGGGTTTTTATTAGCTTTGATAAGAGAGTTTGGAACCTCCCTCTTAAGGAGGTCGATCTGGATGTCTGTGGGCATCTTTTAACATAAGAATATTATCCTTTTTGGGTATTTAATTCCCCTGTTCTTTCTTCTCCTCGCATCTCTCTTCTCCAATAAGGGATGCAACACTTATTCCCCCGCTTCCAGTCCGTATCACCTGTATAGCGGATCTCTCTCTCTCTCTCTAATGTGAAAGTTGAGTAGGCAGAGTGGGGCAATGATGACCTTGAGGTAACGTGAGTTGGAGACCAATCTGGCCCAACTTTTTGCTATACTTTTGGAGTATGATTTGCTACACACTCAGGTGTACTGTAGACTCTGGGTGTGCAATGTCTTTAATTTTTTTATTTTAATTTTTTAAAGCGGATCCCATGTTACTCTAATTTGGGATGTAAGTCATATCACTATCTAATTATCTAAAAAAAATAAAAATAAAACAGATCAATTTTTTAAAAATGAGTCAAACACTAATCATTTGATCTGATTTTTTTTCTTTTTCGAGTAATCTAATGATAACGTGACTTACATCCCAAATTATGATGGCTTAAGGATCACTTCAAAGAAATTTAAAGAAATAAAAAATTAAAGGGACTGCAGGTGTACAGCACACCCTCGGTGTGCAGTGAGCCATACTCTTTTGCTAATGTTGTCTTATTTGTGGCCCAACCGAACTCATGTGAGAGAGATGAGAAAATTGCGTTGGATTTGGGCCAGCCCAAGCAAAAACCTAGGTTATAAACGAGTTCAAGATCTATTGATCATTTCTTGAAAATGACATAGGGATGATAGTTAGGGGTAAGAAAACATTTAAACAGCTATTTATCTCTATTATATTTGCATGTGATTCAAGAAATTACGTTTTGGTGAAATAATGTGATCCGCCTAACAGTAACAGCAAGCATAACATGGCAGCACTCGCAGAAAGTGTTACGGAAAGGAAGCGAAAGCTTCACCCTTTTGAGTTACAAAGAGAGAGAATTCTTAGCGAGTCATGGTGCACCTCTCTGTCCGCATGGTTTCCGCCCAAACGAAGGACGTGTTCCCCAATGGACGAACGTCAAAGAAGATGAGGATGGTGACGATGGAGGGGAGGTTTTCACTGAGGTGTGATTGTTGTGTTACAAAATGACGACGTATTATAACATATTATTTTCAGTGTTTTTCCGTTTTTACATTACGAAACATAGTTGATCATTATGATGGTAATTGTTCTCTGATTTTAATTCTTAAAGTCACTATAAATCGGGATCCAAAAAATTGGAATATTAGATAATTTAAAGATCATAAGATCAGTATATTTACAGCATACTAAACAACTTTTAAATTATAATCCCGTCAGCTTCCCCAAGGCCAGCCTCCTTCATCGGCCAATATCCCTGTGAACTAACCAGATTTCCTCAGAAAACTACCCTTCCGTCTGTCAAAACCAGCCAGGCCCACTAACAACTGCCACGCAGCCCATTAAAAACCAGACCAAATCCAGACGTGCTAATAAGACTTAGCCGACCCAGATCTGAATCCCACAACCCTCACAGATGAGATCAGAATGGGGACCTCGACGGATCATCATCTTTTTTTTATTCATCAAAAACTCCTTATTGGCTGGAGCTTGGCGAGATCCGGTGGAACTGATGTCATTACCAGTAGACGTTGCCTTGGTGGGCTTCAACAAATTGAAGCTTTTATGAGACCCGAACCATGCCCAAACCAGCACCCTTTTTGGCCCAAATGTTGCGCCATCTTTTTATCCCGAGCCCCAGTCCAATATGCAACTTCCACAGCCCATTATTTCCTGGCTATTCCTCTGCAACCCCAAGTAGCAAGGCTGCTTACATCACGGTGCCCTAGTTTTGCTTGTTTCTTTTGCTTGGCTTCCTGGCTTTTGGTCTCTGCACACTACAGCTTTTTAAAGCTAAATTCCTTCTTGTTATATATATTTCAATGCTTTAAACCCTTCTTGTTATATTTCAATCAACGAAGATAACACGCAATTGATCGGTGGAGACTGTATGATCCCTGACATCTGCGGCAAGGAGGGCATCGACATCGTTGGTAAATCAGGAATACGACTTTTGGGGTTGTGAATACCCTTTTCCCAAATCCTGTCATCCGGGAAAGGTCTTGATGTGCTCAACATGTTTCGATTCCGACCGATATTTAAGATATATAGTAACATGGGTCTGGGTGGCTAATATATGGGTGTGTGATTCACAACCAAACGTTGCTTTCATATGAAAGCTCACTTTGGTGGCTAATGTTTTCATCCTGTGGCTACACTTTCTGTCTAGGCAAAGTTGTGAGGTCTCATTGCTAGCCTCCTCAATAATCTAATGGAAGCACACATGAAATGGGTTCAACTTTTCATTCATAACAATTCTTCCAGATCTACTAGGCTAGCAATAGAGAAGGCCCCCCTTCCCCCACCCCCACTTATTAAGGCTCCAGTCTCAATCACAGGTCACCTTTGTCCTTGCTGTCATGAATAAGAACACAGGATATTCTCTTGAAAGTCTTGCACATATACAGGAGAACTAATACATTGTCACAACTTCTGCCCTCTAAAAATCGAAGAGTAACACATACTTGCTACACATTTTGATGTTATATACATACTGCATTTATATTGGGTTGTATGAACTAATACATTGTCACTCTACCTCTTATTCCTGAATCAAAGAGGCTCTTAGTACACATACAAGTTACATGCGGTAAGTTTTTCACACCTTTTGCAAGAGAGGTAATTTTTCATGGAGTCTTACATGCTTTAAAATTACCCCGGCATCTTTTCACATCTTTAAATTAAGCCATGCAAAAATTCCCCAGCATACGTCCAAGTTCATTTATGACACACACTTTGGAAGAGTCAAGAGAATGACAACAGAGGAGCCGCCCACGTAGGAGACGTGTGCGGTGGTTGTAAACGCCCCCACCTCTAAATCATTAGCATAAACTTTGTGTTTCCACTCATATAATATCTTGGATGTTTACACTCTGTAGTTGTCAGTCATTAGCGTACGTGAAGAAGAAAACTTGGGGAGAAGACCCACAAAAAGCCTCCTTCACATCGCTTCTCCACCGCCGATTAAACTAACCATACACCCCAAAAGCACGCACGCGTCATAAAGATAAAGTAGGAAAATAAATAAAGACAAGGAAAAGAAGCATCGGTCAGAACGATTCCTACTATCACATGGGGGCACCAATCCAACATATTATCAATAGGGTTGTTCACAAAAAGGAAGAGAAGAAAAAGATGTAGAGTGGACCTTATCCAGTCATGGAACATTCTAATATCATGGGCAAATTTCACCATCAGCTACATAGTTATAACCACAATAAAACAAATAGAACATAGAGAGAGTTCTTCACGGGAACTTTGGTTCTTCATGTAGTGAGGCTGAGAACCCTCCACCCCCCCCCCCACCCCCCCACCTAGAGAGCTCTCCATTGCTCCATATGGCTGGCTATGTCCATGTTAACACTGTTCTGTTGTGCATGTACACTTGATTTTAAACATCATAAAAACTTTGATAACAAGAGAGAGGGCAATCATTGAAGGGAGTGTCATTTATCTTTAGATAAATAATGGGACTTGGAGATCTTGTCACTGCCGATGTGACGTTACCTTCGCGAATTTTCTTCTCCGTTATTTCGTCCGTCCTAGGGGACGATTTGGACCCACAGAGCGACGCTGGGCACGCCCTGGTTGACGGCGAAGGCCATGTAGTACCCCGGCGGCGCCACCTTCCCGCTCGACGGCGCCGTGCACCCGATGCGGTACCGGTGTAGGGGCGACACCCCGTCAGGCAGCGGTGCTGCCGGGGACACGTTAAGCTTCACCAGGCGCTGCCCCATGGAGAAGGAGTGCGTGGCGAAGGGGGCACTCGCCAGGTTCACCTGCACGACCTCCACAACCGGCAGCTCCACCTCCACCTCCACTTGGAACGCCTCCCCGTACCGCAATCTCTCCGGCGACGCCACGATCGCCGGCCGCAGGTTGGCCCGATCCGGCGAGAGGTACTCCGGCGAGAAGGCCTCGAGGCGGAGCTCCGTGGGGAATTCCCCCCGGAACCTGTAGAAGTAGTGAGGGTTGCTGCCGGCGACGAGGACGCGGCCGTCGGGGAGGAGGTTGGCGGTGGAGTGGTACATGCGGGGGAGGGCGGTCGGGGTCAGCGTCATGAACCGGAGGCCGGCCGGCTCGGCGGGCCGGTAGAGGACCGGGTTCAGGCATGGGTCGGAGGCACGCTCGAAACCCTGCGATCCGGCCTGCGCGCCGTTCACGATGAGGACGTCCCCGGTCGGGAGCATCACCATGTCGCCCATGATCCGGCCGAAAGGCATTGTCTCCAGGGCCCAGGCCGCGTCCGGTTCGGTGGCCGTGATCCGGCCGCAGGTGCCGTGGGCCGGTGTGTCGGTGCTCTTCTGGATGAACACCCCGTACTCGGCCCCGCCGCAGACCACGACCTCGGCGGTGTAGAAGTCGCCGGTGAGTGCGAGCATGGCGGAGGAGCCTGCTGAGGGGTAGTTCCGGGGGCCGCCCTCCAGCGGGGGGTATTCCCGGAGGACCTTCCCGGTGACGTGGTCGTAGAGGACGGCGCGGGTGTTGGCGAAGACGAAGAGGTTGCCGTCGGGGAGGAGGTGGACATAGGGGTAGAGGTTGTCCATCTGGGTGTCCTCGGCGTCGGCGAGAAAGGGGAAGAGGCGGGGAGTGCGCGGGCGGGGCGGGTAGAACTCGACGGAATTGGCCGCGCGGCCGCCCACGATGATGACAGAACCGTCGGGGAGGATCTGGTTGGTGGCGTACCAGCGCCCCGCGGCGAGCTCGGGCGCCTCAAGCTCCTCCCAGTCGCAGAGGTGGAGGGGGTCGCCGGGGGGACAGGGGCGGAATGCCCGGAGCTTCTTGAAGCCGTCTTGGTCGCCGCCGGTCTGGAGGAGGGTGCCATCGGGGAGGAACTGGCCAGAGGAGCACCAGGTGTCGGTCTGGATCTTGAGGGGGCGGAGGAGGCGGGTGGCGGGATCGAATAGGACGGAGTGGGCATAGCAGTCGAGGCGGGGGAGGAGGCGGTCGGAGGGGTCGACACGGCAGCGGGAGCGGGGGAGGAGGCGGCGCGAGGGCCCGATGTTGGTGCGGTCGAGGAGGACGACGGTGCCGAAGCGCGTGACCGCCGTGTGCATGGAGGCGATGCCGGCGTTCTCTACCAGCACCTCCCACGAGCCCGGCAGCAGTTGCGCTTGGCAGGAGGAGCTGGCGGCGGCCACAACGAGGCAGGCGAAGAGGTAGAGAGCAGCCGCCATGGCCGGAGGAGGGGAGCTCGCGGTGGGGTGGGGGGCCTCTGCCGGCGTCCAGAAAGAGGGGACAAAAAAGGAGGGTCTTCTACCAGTGCTGCCACGGCTACTGCTTTGAGCACGAAGAAAGCTGGCGGGTTGACGAGTTAAGCAGATGGATGGTTGTCATATGCCGATTGCTGCTTGTTCTTCCGAGGTTGCAACTGTGGAGGGTGGTGGATAAAGACGCCTGACGTCATCGGTTTGTGATGAGGAAAGCTAAGTGTGCCCCAATTGGTTTACCCACGTCAGCAGTTGTACTTGTCAATGTTCTGCAGAGGGAGGACCAGTGGACCCGGGGAAGAAAGGGTAGCTGGTGCACGCCTCTCTCTCCACGTTGCCTCGTCCTCTCTCTCGGCATTTGGCAAGCATAACAAGTGGGCGGTACATCCCCTGGCCATACATGACGAGTCCGGGTCCTCTTTGTTAAATAGGACCCAGCCCGGCTTACGAGGTAACTATCACTAGGGGTGTAAACGGGTCGGATTCGGATCGGATCTTTTTTTAAGATTCGAATTCGGATCTGATAACTATAGATCGGAATCCGGATCTGAATCTGAAGTAATACATTATTTTATATTCGGATCTGAAATTCGGATTCGGATCTAACTCGAAATCTTGTTATGAAAATCTTTAATATGTAATTATTAAGAGAATCCGAATCTATTGATATTGAATTCGGATCCAAATTTTCGGATCTACATACAAAGCATCACATTGCATCAAAACTCATGTAAACTATATATTTTCGGATCTAAATTTTCGAATCTACATACAAGATCACTACCGGAGACCAAATTAGTTGGATTGCTTCAAACTGAACTAATTCTTTTACATAAAAAATCTCATGCAGTCACTTGAATCTTCAAGACTTTTAACCAAGCATGTTGGATCCACAAGGGTTATCAATTCTTTGCTTCGTTCTGTTGGTGAAACTGAGCATTCTTGTAAAATCACATCCATAGTTTGGGAACCAATAACAGTGCAGCAGTCTCCGAACTCAACATACTTTAGTTAGCTATGAACCAATAATGGTTACCATCAGATAGAGTTTGGGAAAAGAATGACCAGAATACAAGAATAGAAAAGATAAAGATGCAAGAAAGCTTATACAAAGTGGCAATCTCCTTGAGGATTCCTAAAACAGCCTCCTGAGCTTTCTACTTGAAAGAGCATTAGTTAAATGGTAAATGAAAAATGCTGCTTCATAGAAAAGTAAAATTGTTGCCTCTAAGTAATCCTGACATTTACAAAATAACTATTGTCTCGTCCAAATACTAAATATAAACATTACACAAATCCAATCCGAATCCAGCTCATCACTAACTATAACAAGAATACACCCACTGACAATTGCATCAAACAACCTGACAGCTTTGTCCCCAAATGATTAATAGACCAGAAATAATGTGGAAAAAAAATATGTTTCAAAACATTCCTGAAAGCAAACATGAAATTAGTCAGCTATTACAGAAGAAATGGCCTTCTCTACCACCGGGTTCATTGAACGCACCAGAGTAGATCCTAACACATCAAACAGCCAACATAAACTAGTTCAAAAGTGCTTTGGAATAAGGCCATTGTCTGTGGCTTTTGTTATGAATGATAACTTCATTATCTTTAGACAACAGTATGTATACATACCAAGATTGAACGATTAAAGGAAACTTGTTTAAATCAGCATATGTCATTTCCTATGAGCAAAGAACACAACTGGATGGTAGATTTTCCCTTTTCAATGTCGTCATTGCCCCCTAAGTAATGTGCTCGGCAGCACTTTTAACTACCAAAGAAAGTCCAGCTAAAGCTCTTCAATCAATTTAACTCCATATGTACATGTACATGCATATCTAGTCAAGTTTTTTGAGAAGACTAATAACATCATCCCTGGTATATAAATCATCTCCAAATGGTAGAACAAAATCAATATCATAGTTTTTTGAGAAGACTAATAACAGGGATATATTGGACAAGTACCTGATAATCATTCCACAACAGAGATATCTCATCTTGATAGTATTCAATTCCGGACAAGCTTCTGAAATGTTTAACAGCCTTGATAGCTGTTGCCAGTTCTTTAGGCAACTTCTTGATAATCTTAATGCCATTCTCCAAAGTATTCAATTCCGGACCAGGGATATCTCATCTATCAAGATCTGACCAAACAAGATATTGCACCTAAACGGCTACCTTTATAGGTAAATAATAAACACAAATTTTCAGATCTGAATTTTCGGATCTAAATATTAAACACACAATTACACCTAAGCTCATACCTTTGTGGGTAAATAACAAGCACAAATTTTCAGATCTGAATTTTTGGATCTAAATAGTAAACACAAGTAAAAATAGTAATTGCATATGTATTATGAAAGATATCTCCAAAGGAAACTACTTCATGACTGTCAACATAAGTTACATTTCCATCTTCATTTACAACCCTCTCAAAGTCTAACCAAACTTTTGACCTCAACTTTCTCCCTTTATGGGAAGATTCACCAAACGGTTAAGTAACACTTGCTTCTGTATTATCTACATCAACTTATATATTCTCTGAACCACTTGCCATGATTTCAAATCAAAAGGACAATATAATCTACACCCTTCACAATAGCAAAAAAAAATCAGAAATAATTAAAACAGTAGAGACCAGCAATCATAATATTCAGACTGTCATTCACATAAGCTGGTACTCGGCGGAGGTTCGAGTCCAAGGACTCTCCTCACGCAAAGTGTGCTGCTGCACACCTTTTGATATACCAGTCACACAAAGCAAACCATTGAACTTCAGAAATCAAATCTGAATTGTAATGAATTTTCTTTTGGGAATCATTAATTAGAATCATGCTTTGGAAGAACCATACAGTAAGATTTTTCTACAGAACTTATAATCAAGTAGCTAGTATTTAATATCTGCAATAGAGTGCACATCAATTCCAAGGCTTTAGATGCTGTATTTGTGTATCTACATAATATTTCCAGCATCAAAAGAAGGTCATGTTAAGCAAAAGTATATAATCAAGTAGATGGTATTTAATATCTGCAATAGAGAGCACATCAATTCCAAGGCTTTAGATGTTGTATTTGTGTATCTACATAATATTTTCAGCATCAAACAGACACCCATAGAATGAAAATAAAAACGTTCAGAATAACATAGAAATGAGAAGTCACATAGAAGAAATTTATCAAGAAATCAACAAATTATGAGTACGGACACAGATACAGTACGCAGATGGCCATTGACTGAACTCTCCGAGAGCTATCATAAACAAATTATTTGTCTACCAATATCAAACATCCAAGATTTCTGGGTAATACTATCATGCTACTACACGGCAATGAATGCCAAATACTCCAGAATTTTATCAATAGTAACCTCCATGACCAAAAATATATATATCCCACATACTCGTCTAAGCATAAAATTTATATATTATCAATAGAGAACCGAAGAAATATGATGTTTAGGTTATTTGCAAAGAATCTGGCATTGAAATAGCTCAACACGATACCAAGATTCATTTGCGCCACCCCGAGATTGAAGATTTTGATTTAAAGGATGATCAAAGAATGCTACCATAGAATGATAGGAGACACTGGGTAGAAGTCTAGAAACAATATGAGAAGTGTTAGTTAGAGAGGAAATAAAATGGAAACAAAGAGCTAAAGAAACATGGTTGAAAGAGGGAGATAAAAACACAGCCTATTTTCATGCAATGACAAATGTTAAGAAGAGGAAAATTCATATTGAAAACCTCAGAGTGGGTGATAGAATGGTCGAGACGGAGGCAGACATTGAAAAAGTTGTGCTTGATTATCTTGAATCATTATTTAAGGAGGGAGAACTTTGGAAACCACAGATCAGCAATGATTTAGTGCAAAAAATTTTGAAGCTGACCAATTAATTAAACTATTCTCTGAGAAAAAAAATCAAAGCAACAGTTTTCAGCATGGACCCAAACAAATCACCAAAAAAACCAAGCTTTCTAGGAACGAACAAGAAGAAGAAATGTCAAATGATGACATGTAAATTCTTAAAAATGTCCGTAAAAATTAATTCAGGATTAAAAAGAGGCACCGAATAATCATACATAAAAGAGTAACACATCTTGTTGAATAAGAAAAACAAAAATAAATGATCAAATGGCCAGATTACAGGTATGTAACTTTGAATGAACAGCATCCAACTTGAATGAACTGCCATGATCATTAAGGATACTCGGGAGCCCATGAGAAAACATGAACAGTCGGGGAAAGGGTATAAAGAACAGACATGCTTGTAGAACGAAAACTGTCTGGAAAAACCAACTAGCCACTGAGCAAGGCACTGACAAAGGCCACTTAAAATCCAACCCCCAAACAAACTTTTCTTTAAAAAAAAGGTAAAGCAGAAAGAACCCAGAAAATCACAAAAGAGACACCCTTTCTACTACAAAAGCATCAACCAAAACAAACCCAGAAGTGGAAGCAATAACATGATTAACATCCTCCTATCGCCACTGCAGGACGAATGGAGAACACAGAGGCAAGGCAATAGAAGAACGACGAGAAGAGGTGGGTTCGTGGGGAGGTGCGAAACACAAACCGGTCTTGATGGAGGTGATGCGGAGGCCGCATGCCTTCAGGACGACGCCGATGCTGCTAGCTATCACCCCTTGGCCCAGCCCGCTCACCACCCCGCCCGTCACCGGCACGTACTTCATCCCAGAAATGCCCCCGCCGCCCTGCACCACAGGAGCCACAAAACCCACCATTAGAGCCGCGTACTAGAGCATCGATGAGAAACAAGAGGAGCAAAACCTGCAAGCATCGCCTTTAACAAAAGATATACGAGAAGAACTCACACACAAACACAGGCAACAGCCATATTTTTTGGTGCCGAAAGGGGAGCAGGGGACACAGTTCGTGCTGAGGAGGGGCCGCTGCCTGTGGGCAATCGCAGAAGGGGATCAAGCAAAAACATCGCCATATCAGTAGAAACCCTAGAGGGTAGACAAGAGAGAGAGAGAGGAAAGAAAGAGGATTTGGGGCGAGGGGTGTCTTGGGGAGGATTGCTGCGCCTGCGGCTGCTGGAGCGGCGGCCTCACCTGATTCGCCGGGGCCTGCTGGTGGCACTGGTGATGGTACATCTGGGCTGCGTGATCCGAGGGGGGGAACGCCAGCGGCCTCGCCTGGACGACTGCAGCCGGGAACGTCAGGACGGCGGTGGGGCAGCTGTTCTGGAGGTACCCCGCGGGGTGGCCACGGTGACGAGGTGGTGGTGGTCGCCAACGTGCGCACGGGCGACAGCGGCGGAGCCGGTCTTGGGGGGACGGGATCAAACCCTAGAGGGAGGCCGCGATGCGCCGATGATAGAGATGGGGCTGCTCGCCCAGATAGCGCAGGCTTTATGGCACCCCGATGTCTGATCCGAAATCTCTATTTTAGGATCAAAATATTTTGCCCCGAATAACACACAGGTACCTCACCAGAGCAACTCCGAATCCGATTCGAATCCGAAAATAATTTTAGATTCGGATCGGGTTTCAGATCCTAAAGATCCATTGACACTCCTAACTATCACCCCCTTTTCTCCCTCTCCCTCCTCCACCTAGCACCGCCCACCATTATTGGCCGCCTCAAACGTTGTCCCCGGTTGTAGCAGACGATGCCAACGGCAACTGAGGATGTCGCCGGCCAATGCCACCCTCCTCCCAAGCGTTCCTCCTCCCTCCCTCATCTCCTCCGGTGTCACAGATGGTGGAGGGTGCAATCGAGGATGTCGCTCCCTTCTCCCTCCTTCCCTAATGGTGTCCACTGCATGCCATCCGCAACACGTACTAGGGAAGGAGGGAGTGGGGAGGGGGATGCTAGAGGTGAGAGGGAATGCCTAGGAGGAGGGCTGGGGCGTCTGGCGATGTCCCCGATAGCCTATAGCATCGTCCGTTGTTGTCAGTGGTGGCATTTGCAGTGGCGACAGGGAGGAACCGTTTGGGGAAGAGAGGTAAACAAGCTGGGTGGGAAGGGGAACTGACTAGGTCTGGGGAAGGGACATGTGGTGCTTGAGTTGGGTCTTCTCTTACACTGAGGATCATGGTTTGTATATGATTGGGGGATAGGCCAAATTATTCCGTTGAATAATATTTGCTGCAACCTATTTTCTCGTTTATTGAGATGCGAAAAAGTAAATTGTTTGGACTCCATATTAAGAATAACATTGAAGTGGGTGAAACAACTGACTACTATGAAAAGAAGAGGGAAAAATGAAACAATCATATCAAATAAGAACACACAAGATTTTTACGTGATTTGGAGATTTTCCCCTATGTCTATGGACGACGAAAATCAAGAACTTCACTGGATGCAGAGAAACTTACAAAGTTCTCACCTAACCCTAGATAAACAAATCCCCTTTACAAGAACTCTCAAAACACTCTTCAGGAACTCACACTCAGACCTCTTTTAGATTCTTTCTCTAAGAAATAAACAAACACACTTGGGTTGCTCTCACCGGATCTTATACATAAGATATATACATGCATAACAACGTAGAGGGAGTCTTCTATTTGTAGGGTGAGGATGGGGCTACATGGTACGGGTTTGCGTGAATATCACGTCCGCATTCGCATACGTGAGTGAGACTCTTCACGCTTGCGTCTGCTTCTTCCCACATCTAGTGCAAGCCTCCTTCCCATGCATGCACAACTGCGTCCACGTCATTAATTTGTGGCCTCCCACTTCTTCATGTCTGTTGCGCTCTTATTCGCTGATGTTGGGAACGTGAGTCCTTTGGACTCTTCTACGCTCGGCTGGGAAGGGGAGCCACGTGATAAATTTACCTCTTGATTCATCTTCACAAGCCGCATCAAACACCAAATTTCACTATAATCAATGTCATCGCGATCGCCAGCCCAAAGGAAAGACAACAAGTCTAGCACAGTACAGTACGACAGAAAGAAACGTACACAGGAGTCGGAAGAAACCCGACGCAGGGGCCACCTCATGTGCTCTGCAAGCCGATCAATTTCAGGCAATACCTGAACTTCTATGAGGCTCTATTTGTTTACAGAATAGGTTAATGGAGATATTATAATCGTGATTAGGTTATTTCAAAGAATAATCAATTTTATTTAATCAAGGGATACCATAACCGGGGTTATCTTATTTTGCCTTTTTCTCTCACAGAACTTCATCACCCCTAAACGTGAATGCCGACTGGAATATGAGATCCATGCAATCAAACAGGGTTCAGTGTGGGGTATCCGAGTCAACCCGACCCTATTCTACAAACAAACAGGGCCTGAAGGAGTAGAGTTAGCATGTTTGTCGAGTTCTTTGCTGTAAAAATCTTATGAACAGTTACTGTACCGTGCAACATGACATCACGAACAAAGTGATAACTGACAACGATGTGTTTGGTCCTTTCAGAATATATCTTATTTCTCGTCAAATCACTACAACAAGTTATACATATAGCCATGAATTTTACCTATGGCTAGAAAAAATATAGGTAAATATCATTTTTTCTTACGATTTAAAAGTTCCATAGCTACCTATTCCAACGGCTCGTTTTAGTGTAGATATATAGCCACCTTATTTTGACGGTTGTCTAATAAGCGTAAGAATAGGGTGCTTCACTAAAAAAAAAGAGTAAAAGCATAGGAATTGAGACGATTTCAATGGCGCCAAAAGTTGGTGCTCAATTTTTTTTTTCAACTTTTACTCTTTTAGAGACTGATTTCTCTCAAATCCCACCCATCCTCTCCCTCCTCTTCCTCCCTCACCCCCTCCCCTCTCTTCCCCCTGGTCCAGTCGAGCACACCATCGTCGTCTCCAATTTCCCAACCTCTGGCCTCTCTACGCCATTGTGGAAGAGGAGGTCCTCCTCCTCCTCCGCTAGACCCTTAGCCTCCTCATCCCCTTCCTCTAGATCCCCAACCCTCCTCCTTGCGGAAGCCATGAAACCTACCTCACTACGTACAGCTACCGTTGCCGCCAGAGGAGTCCCTTCCTCCATCCAGGTAGTGCCACCACCGGATGAATCTCTTCTCTAACAAGGTCCTCACACACGACCTCCGCATGCTCTGCCCCCATACCCCGTTCCCCGCCTTCTACAGCGAGAAGCTCATGGACGAGCTCATCGACATGAAGATTGACGATGGTGTCCCCAAACCCCACCGCCACAGCTCGTCCTCCTCCTCGGCATCTAGCGATCGGCTCCCATGGATTCACCGGTGAGAACGAGCTTGCTGAGGAGCCTGGTGGTGAGGGTTCTGCTCTTAGGCATCTTTTTGCTCATGCTTTGGTTCGGCTATGTTACACTGTATGTAGAATATGCTCAATGGCAACCAAGACCTACGTTGTTCTCTTTCTTTGTCCCTATCGTGCCCATGTTTTCACTTTTCAAAGCCTTAGCCACCAAGCCCCTTCCTGCCCTCCTTCCCCTCCAACCTGAGCCCCCATCACCTCGAATCCCAGTAGCCCACTGGTGCCTTCCACCCTCCTTCCCTCAAGCCTTCCGCCAGCCCAGTATTTCGTCGAAACTGCCATTGGGTGCCTCCCTCTTCCCTAGCATCTAGGGATCACCTGCATCATCCAACGTTGATCGATCAAGTAGTGAACTCCGCTGCATACTCGGTGCCACGTCAATCTTCCCTAACTTCGGGTGCTATAGGTTCGACTGCAATATATCTAGCTGCATCTACAATAGATCTCAGAGCTCCAACCGCATTTGCCCCCTCTACAATAGGAATGTCCACTCCACCTATTCGACTACTGCACTTCTCTATAGATCTGACAGCTCTCTAAACCACTGAGTCAGCCCCGGGATCACCTCAGCCTCAGGCTGCCCTGCGCCATTTTCTCTCTTTTTTTGAAGCTGAGGGGGGTAAATCTGGCTCGGCCCATGTCAGGCCTGTCTACGACGAGCCCAATTGACGCGGGCGGCGTCGGAGGACGGATCGACGGCAACTCCGGAATCACGAACAGGACGGATAACTTGCTACCTCGCGCAGCTCGGCCTCACGCCGGACGGTCTCACACCGGGTGACACACTCACACTCACAAAGAGAATGAGGGAAGGGAAGGAAACACAAGGGGGATGGCTCTTACGTGATTGCAAATTCTTGAGCTTTCATTCATATATGATTCATACGTAACACCCTTAGCCCCCTATTGATAGGGAAGGCCATAACACACATACCTTCACACTTTCACTTATTGTGTTTACACCATGGCCTAATAAGACAAAACCCAACAACCCTTATTTTGACTTGTGGGTTTAAATAAAATAAAATACACACTTTGACTATGACTAGCCTAATAAACCAAAAGTAAATAATACATGTATTACTACATGTATTTTACATACAATACATACGCAATACATAAATACGTGACGTCGAGTCTTCAGGCAGCCGAATCTCCGAGCCACAAGCTCGGTGCGGGGGTGCGGCGTCCGGTAGTGGCCCCGGTGTCCCCACCAACCCTCCTGGATGTTGTGACCCCTCTATGTTGATGATGTTGACACTTGCTTTATTTCATTGGCAACACCATTGTTTTGATTGATTGGCAACTACTTTTGATTTGATGAAATTGCTCTATCAGATTGACTATGTGTTCTTTGCATTTAATACACTGATGTCTGCATTTCTCACTGTCATGGGTCGACACATCAGAGGATGGGTCGACTCCTCCAGCAGACTTGTTTAGACTGAGTCTATACACTGGAAACTCTCATATCGATTGAGTCTATACATCGTCCATTTCAGATAAAGTCCGCACACTGCATTTCATTTGAATTGGTTAAGTGTGTACAGCGTCAACGCATGAAGTCTGTACATCAGTCTTAATATTCTAAGTCTGTACAGCCGTTGGCTTTGAACCTCAGAGTCTGTACATCCGAATTGCCCTTGATCTGGTCAAGTGTATACACTCTTTCACTGTAGCTTTCACATATTCAAGTCTACACATCGTGAAAGTCTATACATTCATCACTTACCTTTCGCTCAAGGCAAAGTCTATACACTGGGGACTTTCCCTACGTTTCTTAGGCAAAGTCTGAACATTCGGTTCTGAAGCCTGAACTCTATACACTCCAGCCTATTCCTACGTTCAAGGCTTCAGCTACACATTAAGTCTGTACATTGGCTTCGCTTCATCAAGTCTGTACATTGACTCGCCAACTTCTTTGAAGTCTGTACATCGCTTCATGTCCCCAAAGTCTACACATCCACAGTGATCTTTGAAGTATGTACATTGCTTCAGGAGCTTCAAGTCTACACATCGCTTCGCTCCATCAAGTCTGTACATCCACAGTGTTACTTGAAGTCTGGACATTGGTCTTCAAACTCAAAGTCTGCACATTGTCTTCGAATCCAAAGTCTATTCAATGGTCTTCATACTTGAAGTCCATACATTCGATATGCAGAGTTGAAGTCCATGTTGTGCCTCAGGCTGAGCAAGTTCACACACTGGTCGGTGGCAAGCCTGTACACTGGCCTCAGCTTTTCAAGTCTACACATTGGCCTCCTTGCATAAAGTATATACACTGGACTGTTTGGCAAGTCTATACATCGGCCCTTGTCTTCGAAGTCTATACAGCCCTTTAGCTTTTCAAGTCTATACATTGGCTTCAAGACTTTCAAGTCTATACACTGACGGCTGAACTGAGAACTCTATACATCGTCTATCTGCACTAGAGTCTCATGGAGTCTATACATTGCACTCGTCTTCTAAAGTCTATACATTGAAGTCTTCACATTCGTTTGCATTACATGAAGTCCATACAGTGGGTAAAGTCTGTACACTGTCCATGCTTCATGCAGCGTCAACTCAGTGTTTCATGCAGCGTCAACTCCTCAAGTATATACATTGCTTCCCTTTGCATGAAGCCTTTACATGCATTAACTCTATACACTGGTTTTTCCTTCGCATGAAGCCTTTACGTGCATTAAGTCTATACACGGCTTTCCTTCTTTGAAGCCTTTACGTTGATTAACTCTATACACTGCATTCGTGTTTGCAAAGCCTGTACAGCGTTTACACTTAAACTGAACACACTCTTGTCTGTTTGATAGTGAATGCAGAAGCTAATGAGGGGCACGTGATCCGAGGTACCTGGCTCGTGATCCGAGAAGGACAAGGTATCCAGATGAGGACACGTGTACTGACACTCGATTGAATGCTGCCACGTGGTCCAAATTACTGGGCGGGAAACGTGGAGAGCACACGCCTGCTGCTGTTGCTGCTATATAAACAAGTCTTCTTCCACAGAAGAAATCAGATCGAAGGAGAAGAAGAGAAAGTCTATACACTCAGCAGCAGTGAGCCTTCGATCCACAGAGAGAAAAGAGAGAAGAAGAAGATACAGAGAAGAAGAAGAAAAGAAATAGAGAAGAAGAAAACGAGAGAAGAAGAGATCGAGAGAGATGAGCTGAGAGAGAGCTGATTGAGAGTGAGATTGAGAGTGAGCTTGTATCTCAGTCTCGTGGTTCAAAACCAGAGCTGAGCTTTGCTCTTAGAGCTATATTGCTTTTGACCTTTTCTGTTTTTGTTTTGATTCTGTCTTTCATTTTCGAATACTGTTTCTTCAAGCTGTGTGTCAGTGGTCTTGCAGTGGTAGTCTCCACTGGACGGGTTAAGCTGTATTTCCCCAGCGGTTGCAGAGGATCAGATCCTCTGGTCGGCCAGCTGTAGTGCCCAGCGAAGCTGTGTATCAGCGGATTGTTTGGCCAAGCTGTAAAGCCCAGCGGACGCAAGCTGTGCTGCGCAGCAGGAAGCCATACTCGGTTGAGTGTGGGGTGGACGTAGGTCGTTGACCGAACCACCTAAAAATCATGTGTGCATTGTGTTTGTGTGATTGCTTGTGAACTGTGTGTGCTGGTATCCTTTGCTTAGCTTCATTGATTATATCGCTCATACTTATGTCTAGCTTTCGATATAAGATATGGTGAATGGCTTTCATGAGTCGACCCTTTGCTTAGCACTCTTCATTTAGCTTAACTGATGTTTGCCTAAATTCCGCTTTAGAACATACAGTAGTTTTAAATTAGGCAAGTTGATCTATTCACCCCCCCTCTAGATCCACACTTAGTGGAGATAGACTACGTCCATCTAACCCAACACTTGGTATCAGAGCCTAACTCTTCTGCAGGGACTCATCGCCCGAAGAGAATAGGTAGAGATGGATGCTCGAGGGATGACTGCCGAAGGTCATTCAACAACGAAGCCCCCATTCTTTGATGGATCAAACTACGCATACTGGAAGAACCGTATGCAAGTGTTCCTCAGGGCTAAGGATTGTGAGATTTGGAAGATTGTCAGCAAGGGGCCTTATGAGCTGTCCCCGAATGAAGATGTATGGACCAAGGAGGAGATCAGAAGGTCCACGCTGAATTGGAGTGCTATTAATGCTATCCAGTGCGCTCTGCATCCTACAGAATTCTCTCGTGTGTCTGCTTGCAAATTAGCTAAGGAGATGTGGGATGCGCTGGAAGTAATTCATGAAGGTACATCTCAAGTAAGAGAGCAGAAGGCCAATCTTCTTGTATCTGAGTATGAAGCCTTCAAGATGAAGCAGAACGAGTCCATCAGCGAAATGTACGCTCGGCTGACTGTCATAACCAATGGCCTCAGAGGTTTTGGGAAACCTCAGACAGAGTATGATGTAGTAAGGAAAATTTTGTGCTCCCTGACTCCCATTTGGCACACCAAAGTAACAGTGATGGAGGAGTCAAGGGACTTGCGTAATACTAAAGCTGATGAGCTGATTGGCTCACTAATGGCATATGAAATAAACATGCCAAGGACAGATAAAGCCGAGAGGAAGAAAAAGCCGATAGTGCTGAAGGCTAGTTCCAGCAAATCAATAAAATCCAACTCCAGCAGCTCTTCATCATCAGAGGAGAGCCTAAATGAAGAAGAAGATGTGACTCGGTCTGAGATAGCCATGATGACTAGAGAGTTCAGGCGATTTCTCAGAAAGGGAGCAGGACGGTTCGGCCAGAAGACATACAGTGGTGGCCGAAAGGATAAAAGGTATAAATCTAAACCTACAAAGAAAAATGAAGCTAATGTCTGCTATCAATGCAGGAAACCAGGGCATCTGAAAATTGACTGTCCAGACAATCAGAAACATAAGGACATGTCAAAGAAGAAAACCAAGAAGGGAAGAGCTATGATCACCACATGGAGTGATGAAGATGAAGGCTCTTTCAGCAGCAGCTCAGATAATGAAGCCGAATCTGAACAGCCCATTTGCCTTATGGCAACAAGCTCCGAAGATAGAGAGGAGGACACAGATGAGGTAATCACTAGATTTGAAAACTTCACAATTGCTGATTGGGTAGATGCTTATCATGACATAGCTGATAGAGCTGATGATATTAGAAAAGAGAATAGGCATCTTAGAAGAAAAATCAATTTCATGCAAAATGATAAAACACTAACTGATAAAATTGCATGTTTGGAATCTGAGATTGATGAATTGAAACTCACATGCTCTGAAGAAGATGAAATCAAAAATGAGTTAAAAGCTTCTAAGGAAGAGAATCTAAGGCTTGAAAATGAAATTGATGAATGGAAGCTGAAGATTCAGAAATGTGAAAGTGAAGTCAAAATTATCTCTGAAAAATATGAAGCTGTCCTCAATGTCAACAATGAACTGAAAAAATCTATTGATGAACTTCAGAAAGACAATGAGGATAAAATGAAAACCATTGAGAAAATGACCCAAGGAACAGATAACTTAAATGCTTTGTTAGGGTCAAAGGTTAATTTCAGAAAAGAGGGCCTAGGATTTAATTCTAGTGCAACAAAAACATTCGGGATGAAAACAATTTCATTTGTTGCTCAAAAGGAAAAGGGACCTCTGATTAGTATGAACTCAACAAATTTAATGAACAAAACTGCTAATCTGAAAAAGCCCAGTGCTGAGGAGAAGGGCAAACAAAAGGTTAATGAGCCTAGTAGAGCCAGCACATCCAACCAGAATCCTAGGGCTCAGACTCAGGTTAGGGGTCAACCTACACAGTCCAGTAAACCCCAGGTCAAGGTAACCCAGTCTCCACCAACACCTCCACTTCTTAAGAAGACCCAATACAAACCTGTGTATAGGTCAGCAGGGTCCAAAGTACATGGGAGATAGAGTGCTGCTAGGAGTCAACCCAATTATTTTTATCAACCCAGAGCTCAGACCCACTATAATGCACAGCCAACCTACTTCAATAGGTCAAATTGGTCTAGAACTCAGGGTAGGTTTACAGGTCTTGCATACCAGGGTGCTCAAAACCAAAGACCTTACAGTGGAAATTGGGTCAATGGGTATGGTTACTGGACATCTAGAAATCAATATTTTCATAGCCAGCCCAGGAACTACCATGGCCAAAATTTTGTGGACATACCCTGGCCAAGGCACTGGCACAGAAATAACAATACTGTCAATAATCATGTTGCTGCCAATAAGAAAAGGAACAATAAAAAGAAAAGGAACAACAACAGAAGAAAATCTGTAGGATCCACTGAACAAAATTCATTTAAACAAATGTGGATTCCGAAACATTTGCTTTCCTGCTTTGCTTCTAGTTCATTTACATTGGAGCCCAATCAGTCTTGGGTTCCAAACTTCTCTACCTAATTGGGTATGCAAGTATGCCTGGCAGCCAAGAACAACTTGTGGTACATGGATAGCGGCTGCTCCAGGCATATGACAGGAGATAAGGCCAAATTTTGCATACTGACTGAGAAAGTATAAGGCCTTGTCACCTTTGGAAGCAACACAAAGGGTAGGATTATCGGATCAGGTAAGGTAGGTAAGTGTTCTACCTGCTGCATTGATGATGTTATGCTGGTTGAAGGGTTAGCCTATAATCTACTTAGCATCAGCCAGTTATGTGATAAAGGTTACAATGTTTTATTTAATTCTCAATGCTGCAAGGTTTTTGAACCTGATTCTGATATTGTCAAATTTTCTGGAAAAAGAATAAATAATACTTACATGATAAATTTAGATGAAATTCAACACTCTAACCTTTGCCTTACTGCCAGTAGAGAAGACATAGCATTTTTATGGCATCGTAGGTTAGGTCATGCTAGCTACACTGTTTTGCACAAATTAAATAAGCATGGCATGGTTAGAGGACTTCCTGAAGTCTCATTCAAGAAAGAAAATAAAATCTGTGATGCATGCACTCAATCAAAGATAACTAGAAAGTCATTTAAGTCTAGAACTGAAAATCTGTCTTCCAAACCCTATGAGCTGATACATATGGACCTTTTTGGGCCAACTAGATCTGTCAGTCTATCAGGGAGGAGGTATGCGTTTGTCATGGTAGATGACTTTTCTAGGTATACTTGGGTTTATTTCTTATCTAATAAGAGTGATGCTTTCTCTGAATTTCAAGAGTTTTATGATAAAACAAATCAGAAAATTGAAAATATTTTTTCTGATCATGGAGGTGAGTTTGAAAACTCACAATTTGATGAATTCTGCAGGTCAAATGGAATCAACCACAGGTACTCTTCACCAAGGACACCTGAGCAGAATGGAGTTGTGGAGAGAAGGAACAGAACCCTAGTGGAAATGGGTCGTGCACTCCTTGTCGAAGGTGGTCTACCAAGGAAATTTTGGGCTGAAGCAGTGAACACTGCCTGTTATGTAATTAACAGAGCCATGGTAAGACCTTCTACCCAGCAAACACCATATGAGATATTAAAAGGTAAAAAACATTCTATTGCTCACTTCAAGGTTTTTGGTTGTAAATGTTTCATTCACATAAATGATAAAAAGGACCTTGATAAATTTGAACCTAAAGGAGAACTAGAAATTTTTCTTGGCTATTCTGAAAACACCCGAGCATACAGAGTGTACAATCTGAACTCTAAAACTGTTGAAGAATCTCCACACATAGTTTTTGATGAATCCTTGGCAAATTCTAATGTTGGTCAATGCAGGAATGAAAACAATGGTGAAATTCTGAAGGAAGGAGATCCTGCAGACAAATCCGAGGATGAAGAAGAACATAAAGAGCTTAATGAAGAGGAGCCTACAGTTCAGGGGGAGGTAAATCAAGTTCATGATAGTCCAATTGCAAATATTAGATATCTCAAGGATCATCCTATAGATAATGTTATTGGAAATCTGCATGACCCTCCTAGGACTAGAGGCCACTTAAGAATTCAACATAAGAATTCAACATGAACTAAATGCTTATGCTTTTGTATCAAACACAGAACCCAAGTCCATTGACTATGCTCTCCAAGATGTGCATTGGATTAATGCCATGCATGAGGAGCTCAATCAATTTGACAGGAATAAGGTGTGGTTTTTGGTTCCACCTCCTGATCATGAAACAGTCATAGGAACTAAATGGGTATTTAGAAACAAAACTGATGAAGCGGGGAATGTTACTAAAAATAAAGCCAGACTTGTAGCTCAGGGGTACAATCAGGAATTTGGAATAGACTTTGAAGAGTCTTTTGCCCCTGTAGCTAGGTTAGAAGCAATGAGAATTTTATTGGCTTATGCATGTTTCCTATGAATAAATCTTCAGCAGATGGATGTGAAATCTACTTTTCTAAATGGGGAAATTAATGAGGATGTATATGTGAGACAGCCTCCTGAGTTTGAATGTTTAGATTTCCCTAATCATGTTTACAAGCTCAATAAAACTCTCTATGGTTTAAAGCAAGCTCCTAGAGCTTGGTATGAAAGGTTGAGTAAATTTCTCACCGACAAGAACTTCACAAGAGGTATAGTTGATCAAACATTGTTTACCAAGGTAAGCCATCCAGATATTCTTATCATTCATATTTATGTGGATGACATTGTGTTTGGGGCAACTAACCCCAAATTGTGTGAGGAATTCTCTCAAATAATGACTGATGAATTTGAAATGAGCTCAATGGGTGAGCTCAAACTATTCCTTGGACTGCATGTTACACAAACAGAAGATGGTACCTTCATCTCTCAGTCCAAATATGTAAAGAACTTATTGAAGAAGTACAAAATGGACAGCCTCAAGGAAATAGCTACTCCAATGTGTACCTCAACCAGTTTGGATGAAGATTCTAAAGGTAAACCTGTGGACCAAATGCTATACAGAGGTATGATCGGATCTCTTCTCTATCTTACAGCATCTAGGCCTGATATATAATTTGCTGTGTGTTTATGCTCTAGATTTCAGGCCAGTCCTAAATAAACTCACTTTAAAGCTGTGAAAATGATTTTTTAGGTATTTACTAGGCACCCAAGAACTAGGTCTCTGGTATCCTGCTAAGTGAGAGTTAGAGCTTCTAGCCTACACTAATGCAGACTATGCTGGGTGTCGAGTAGATAGAAAAAGCACCAGTGGCTACTGTCAATTCCTTGGTGGCTGTCTAGTGTCTTAGGCATCTAAGAAGCAACACACTGTAGTATTATCGACAGCTGAAGCTGAGTATGTTGCAGCATGTAATTGTGCAGCCCAAGTACTTTGGATTAAGCACCAACTGGCTGATTATCAGATAAATCTGGGATGTATTCCAATTTTGTGTGATAATACTAGTGCTATATGCCTTGCTAAAAATCCTGTTCACCATTCTAGGACTAAGCATATAGAGATAAAACATCATTTTCTTAGAGATGTTGTAAATAAAAATGAGATTGAAATGAATTTCATAGAAACTGAAAAATAAATTGCTGATATTTTTACTAAGCCTCTTGGGAATGAAAATTTTAAGTTTCTTAGAAGAGAACTTGGCTTATGTAAATTTCAGCATGATGAATGATTGTTTAACTGCTGTGAATAAAATTTCTGATGTGGACTTGCATTTGATTGCTTGGATAATTCATGTGGATGTGAATATTGAAACAGACTCATAATCATTACTGAACATGCATGTAGAACTGTCCTGCATTGCATTTCTCTATTCAAAATACTTTGTTCAGTGTTCAAAGAAAACATTGCATATATTCAGGGGGAGTTTGTCGAGTATTTGCATGTCTTTGCATATCATTCATTCATGGCCTATGCATAAGCTCTCTCTTAATTAATTCTTGCCTTTCATTAGCAAATTGCATGCATATAGACAGGGGGAGTATGTTGTGCATCCCTTTAGTTTTGATGATGACAAAGGATATGTTTAATTGCTCCTTCAATATAAAGTAATGGACTCATGATAATTTGATGATGACAAAAGATGTGGTTAACTAATTCAATGCAAATCTGATAGTTCAAGTAATTTCAGGTATACTGAAGTACTAATGAAGTCAACAGATCAGAGGAAGTTGTCAAGGTTTCTTGTCGACCAGAGTAGTAGTCATTGTCGACCAACGAATCCAACCAAACACAGTTCAAGCTATGTTTTCTCTGTACGCGCTCTGGTTGTCGACCAGAGCCCTGCCTGTTGTCGACCACGAAGCAATACAAGCGAATCCAACTCTGTACAGACTTTTCCTCTGTACAGACTTTTCTCTGTACAGACTTCGGTGGTCAACCAGTTACTTTTCCTTTGTACAGACTTCGGTGGTCGACCAGTTAATTCTCCTCTGTACAGACTTCGGTGGTCAACCAAAGGCCTGCCCGTTGTCGACCACGGAACAGACAGAGCATCAGACAGAACTGCCATACATCTGGACATTGCCCCTTGTCGACCAGCGACAGGGCTATTGTCAACAATGAGCGATACGAGCGTCAGCCTGAAGAACCAGCCGTCTGGACAATGCTCATTGTCGACCAGAGACAGGGTCGTTGTCGACCACAAGCGGAACCGCGTCCAGAACCGAAATCCAACCGAATTCAGTTTCTGTTGAGAAAAACCTGCAGGTTGTTGCTGCAGGTTGTTGGGCGGTTCAGATGATAAGATTCCGCACGGGATTCAAGGAGAGAATCTTGCTAAGAACCGGTCAAATCTTTTCTAAGATTCTATTTAATCTTCTCCCTGTTTTTAGCGAGTAATCCAACAGGTTTTGCACTTGCGCGGGAAACAGCTTCGTGCTTAATAAGAACTGGTGCAAAAAGGAGAAGAGATAGAGAGCGGGGTGTGGAACATAGAGCAGAAGAAAAGGACACCCACGAAGATACTCTGAAAGAGAAAAGGAAGAGTGGCTCTCCGGCAATCAAGAAGCAGCAGAAGACAGAAGTGTTCTTCGGTGCTGCAGAAAGAAGACCTGGCTCAAGGCGTTGCAAGTTCCAGCAGCAAGGCAGCGGAAGGCATCCTGCTGGAAGTCCTACAGGGAGTCTTGCCTTGTTACCTATGTGATTGAGTCCCAAGCTGAACTCTTTAATTACTCTGCTTCAAAAGTCTATGTTCAGCTTTGTTACACCTTTTTCTATTTATCTTTTCATTACATCAAGAGTCAAGCTGTGAGGCAGCGGAGTCAAGCTGTGAGGCAGCGGAGTCAAGCTGTGAGGCAGCGGAGTCAAGCTGTGTGTCAGCAGGAACAAGCTGTGTGACAGCGGTGTTTGTGTGAGATCAGAAGTTCTCATTTAGTGAAGCCTTGCTCAAGTTGAGCAAGGGGTGGACGTAAGTCTCGGGAAGAGACTGAACCACCTAAAAATCCTGTCTTGTGATTTTTCGTGTGGTGTGTGCTCTTATTATTGCTTGCTGTCGCTATAGCTATCAGTTTTATCGTTGCAACCCATAGCTTGCTTAAGGTCTAATCGATTGTTGATTTATAAATTGAAAAAGGGGCTAAATCTATTCACCCCCCCCTCTAGATCTATTCAGTCCGTACTCAACTCGTGGTATCAGAGCTAGACTCTCCGAAAATGTGGTCTAACAACCAGGAGAGACCTAGCGGACTGAACTCTAGAAGTCTAATGGCTGAGGGACACTCAGTGACTAGACCACCATACTTTGATGGAAATGATTACTCATACTGGAAAAATCGTATGCAGGTGTTCTTGAGAGCACAAGATCATGAGATGTGGAGAGTAGTGAGCCACGGACCCTATGATCTGCCCGAAGACAAGGATACCTGGACCAGAGAACAAGTCAGAAAATCAACCATCAACTGGGGAGCTATGAATGTAATGCAATGCGCACTTCATCCCACGGAGTTCTCAAGAGTCTCACAATGTGCAACAGCCAAGGAGATGTGGGATCGACTCAAGGTCATCTATGAAGGTACGTCAGAGGTAAGGGAGACAAAAGCAAATATGTTAGTCTCAGAATATGAAATGTTTAGAATGAAAACTGATGAAAACATTTCTGATATGTATGCTAGACTAGTGCAACTAACAAATAGCTTAAAGAGTCTAGGGAAAACCTACAAGGAGCAAGAGCTAGTGAGAAAAATTTTAAGGTCCCTCACTCCTATGTGGCATACCAAGGCCACAGTCATTGAGGACTCAAAGAACCTCACTACTATGACTGTGGATGAACTAGTAGGTTCCCTAATGGCCTATGAGGTCAATCTAAAAGGAAAGGAAGAAGAGGGCAAGAAAAAGAAACAGCTAGCTCTGAAAACTAAAATAGGCACCTCTGAATCATCTGACACTGATGACTCATCTAGCACAGGTGAGGAAACTGGTGAGCTTGCCACGCTAACAAGAAAGTTCAGAAAGTTTCTGCGGAAGGAAGGTAAGGGATTTAAAAATCTGAAGGGCATGGTAAGAAGGTCACCCCAGTTTCAGTCTGACAAAACTAAAGCCTCATCTAACAAACTTGCCTGCTACAACTGCAGAAAATCAGGACACATGAAGGCTGAATGTCCAGAGGCTCCTAAGAAATCAAGCTTCAAGTGGAAAGGCAAGAGACCAAAGGCAATGATAAGCACATGGAGCGAGGAGGAGGAAAGCAGCGAAGAGGAAACAACCTCCGAAGAAGAAGAAGGAAACACATGTCTACTGGCCAAAGGAGACAGCAACGATCTTGAGGTAACCTCCCCTTTTCAAGATTTTTCTAGTTCAGATTGGGAAGAAGCCTATTCAGACTTACTTGATACATATGAAATAACAAGAAAGGAAAATAAAAGGTTGAAGAAGAAAGTTAATCAGCTCAATGATGACAGCAACCTAATTGCTAACAGAACTAAACTAGAATTGGAAATCACCACCTTGCAAAATAAGCTGAATCAACACAAGACAGATGAAGAAAATGTCAAAGAACTATTGGAAGAAAATGAGATACTAAAAAACACAATTGATGAGTTAAAACTAAAGACTCAAGAATATGAACAGCAAACTAAGTTAACTCAAGAAAGAAACAACTCACTCAAGGAAGAAAACAGTCAACTTCTGAAAGAAATAGAAAGAATCCAAAGTGAACTAAAAAACAAACAGGAAACATTGGAAAAAATGACTAAGGGTGAAGAAAACTTGAACGCGGTGTTAGGAATAAAAGTAAATTTTCAGAAAGAGGGGTTAGGATACGACCCAACAGCTAAAAAGGAATTTCAACTAAAAACGTTAAATGAAAAAGCTGACATAAAAGGAAAAGGCCCCCTGATAAACCTATATCAAAACAAACAAAAGGACATAGCTGAAAGTTCCTCTAAACAGACTAATGTCACCTGGGAAGAGAGGAATTCTAAAGGGAAAATGGTCAATCTACGTCAGCTTAAAAACAACAGCCATATCAGACGAGAAGTTCAAATTCACAGAAGTAACCAGACAAACAGAGCATTAAATCATGTTAATAAACCCAGACCTGTAAAACAAGGTGTCTGGAAACAGGCTGGTCGACAACAGACTCCTCCTATGTCGACCAGAGGGTCTGCCAGAACAGGTACTGGCTTCGGGAGAAACCCTGGTCGACCACAGACATACCAGATGTCGACCAGACATACAAACAGAACCCACAACTTCTCTCAGCTGAAACAGAATGGCAATTGGAATTTAAGAAAATGGACTCAAAATAGAGGAACATTAAATCAAAAGGAACACAACCTGAACAAGTTAAGAAATGAACAAATGAACTGCTCTAACAAAATGTGGGTTCCCAAAATGTTATTACAGCACTTTCATGATTTCACAAGCTATCTTGGACCCGGGTACCATTGGGGTCCAAAAGTTTCTATGTAATTTATCATGCAGGAATGTCTGGCAGCCATGCACAACAAGTGGTACTTAGATAGTGGTTGCTCAAGACACATGACGGGAGATAAGACCAAGTTCTCCCAGCTGAGCTCAAAGGATGGAGGATATGTGACGTTTGGGGGAAATAACAAAGGAAAGATCATTGGGATAGGTAAGATAGGTAAGGAACCTTCAAACTGTATTGAAAATGTATTGCTGGTGGATGGACTGGAATACAATTTATTGAGCATTAGTCAACTGTGCGACAAAGGCCATAAAGTGATATTCGACTCCAAGATCTGCAAGATTGTTGAACCAAATTCAGATACAGCCAAGTTTATGGGCAAGAGAGTGAACAATGTCTACATGATAGACTTGGATGATCCAGCCCACTCCAACTTGTGCCTAACCGTCAAGAAGGAGGACTTAACCTGGTTGTGGCACCGAAGGCTAAGGCACGTTAGCTATAGGGTGCTGCACAAACTTGTGAAAAATAAAATGGTTCTTGGTTTGCCTGAAATTTCGTTTGCTCAAAATGTCAAAGTATGTAAAGCATGCACCCAAGGAAAGCAAACAAGAAAATCATTCAAAGGTAGAACTGAAAGTCAGTCATCTAGACCCCTAGAACTTGTACACATGGACCTTTTTGGCCCAACCAGAATTGCCAGTCTGAGTGGTAAGAAATATGGTTATGTTCTAGTGGATGATTTTTCCAGATTTACATGGGTAATGTTCTTATCACATAAAAGTGATGCCTTTCATGAATTTCAGGAATTTTACAAAAGAATGAAGCAGGATGGTAAGTCCAAAGTGTGTACAATCATATCTGACCATGGGGGGGAGTTTGAAAATTCTGATTTTGATGTATTCTGCAGAAACAAGGGCATAACCCACAGATTCTCCTCACCAAGGACACCGGAGCAAAATGGAGTTGTAGAGAGGAGGAACCGCACTCTTGTCGAGATGGCTAGAACCATGTTGGTTGAAGCTAATCTTCCAAGGAAGTTTTGGGCTGAGGCTGTCAACACAGCATGCTACATTGTAAACCGGGCAATGGTAAGACCATCTAGTGCAAAAACTCCATATGAAATGCTCAAAGGTAAGAAACCATCTCTAGCTCATCTTAGAATCTTTGGTGCAAGATGTTTCATTCATAACAACGATAAAAGAGTGTTGGACAAGTTTGAACCAAAGAGTGACTCTGGAATATTCTTGGGCTATTCTGACCGATCAAGAGCCTATAGGGTTTTTAACACCAAAGATCAAATTGTTGAAGAATCCCCTCATATCTCATTTGATGAAGTCAATGATCTTATTAAAAATGAACAGGTCAGCAAGGAGGAAGAAGATGGAGAATTTCTGAAAGACAAAGAAGAACCGAAGGAGAATGAAGAAGCACAGAATCAAGAAAGAAACCAAGGTAATTCTAATGATCAGACCGAAGGAGAGATCATCTCAGGTAACAATCTTGAAAACTTGAGACTTCTTAGAGATCATCCCTTAGATAACATTATTGGTGGAATACATGATCCTAGGAAGACTAGATCTCAAATTAAGGCCATAAATGAACTGGATCAACTTGCTCTTGTGTCCCAAATAGAGCCCAAATCTGTAGAGGAAGCCTTAAAAGATGAATCATGGATAAATGCTATGCATGAAGAACTAAATCAATTTGAAAGAAATCAGGTGTGGAGCCTTGTCCCTAGACCTACATCTCACCCTGTAATTGGAACCAAATGGGTATATAAAAATAAGTTGAATGAAGAAGGGGTTGTAATGAGAAACAAGGCTCGGCTTGTGGCTAAAGGGTACAACCAGGAATTTGGGGTTGATTTTGAAGAATCATATGCTCCAGTTGCTAGATTAGAAGCCATCAGGATATTGTTAGCCTTTGCAGCATCTCATGGAATCAAATTACAACAAATGGATGTAAAAAGTGCTTTTCTAAATGGCATTATAAAAGAAGAGGTCTATGTGGAACAACCCCCTGGTTTTGAAAATGATGAACTTACTAATCATGTTTTCAAATTGCACAAAGCCTTGTATGGATTAAAGCAGGCTCCTCGGGCTTGGTATGAAAGGTTGAGCTCCTTCCTCACCAAAAAGGGATACTCAAGAGGTAAAATTGATCAAACATTATTTTCCAAGACCCAAGGTAAGCATATACTGATTGTACAAATCTATGTGGATGATATTGTGTTTGGATCTACTGAAACCTCTTTGTGTACTGAATTTGCAAATTTAATGACTAATGAGTTTGAAATGAGCCTAATGGGTGAGTTACAATTCTTTCTTGGATTGCAGATCTCACAATGCAGAGAAGGATATTTTATAAATCAATCCAAGTACATAAAAGAAATGTTGAAGAAATTTGGCATAGAAAGCTGCAAGCCAATCGAGTCACCCATGGGTACAAGTGCAACCTTGGAAGCAGATACAAAAGGTAACATGGTAGATGCCAAGAAATACAGAGGTATGATCGGATCCCTACTATACTTAACTGCATCAAGGCCAGATATTCAGTTCAGTGTATGCATGTGTGCTAGATATCAGTCTAGTCCTAGAGAATCACATTTAGGAGCTGTCAAGCGCATCTTTAGATACCTTGCCGGCACCCAAGAATTGGGTTTGTGGTATCCTACCTATTGCAAACTAGATCTGATTTCATATTCGGATGCTGATTATGCTGGTTGCAAAATTGATAGGAAGAGTACTAGTGGATATTATCAATTCTTAGGTGGCTGTTTAATATCATGGGCTTCTAAGAAGCAACACTCTGTGGCACTCTCCACTGCTGAGGCTGAGTATGTCGCAGTAGGAAGTTGTGGTACACAGGTTATGTGGATAAAACATCAACTCCACGACTACAATGTAGATCTTGGCTGTGCACCCATTTTATGTGACAACACTAGTGCTATTAACTTGTCTAAAAACCCCATTCAACACTCTAGGACAAAACACATTGAGATACGTCATCATTTTCTGAGAGATGAGGTATCCAAAGGAAATTTCATGCTTCAATTTGTAGAAACTGAAAAACAATTGGCAGATATCTTCACTAAACCCCTTAACAATGACAGATTTTCCACTTTAAGAAGGGAGTTGGGTTTATGCAGAACATCATCTGAAAATTATTGAAATATTGATATGTTCTGTTTATGGCTTTCTGTCATTTCTGCAAGTAGTTGTGTCAGTTAAATGTCTACTACCGGTAGGATTGGGGGTTCAACTGTTTACTCCAGCAAGTTCTGCAAATTCCTGGCTTTGCTACTGGTTAGCTCTGGTGGTCGACCCAAGACAAGGCATTGGTCGACCAAGACATCAGGACAGGAGACTGTTTGGTTCTGTGATTATGCAGGTGTCGACCATAGGCGGTCCCATTGTCGACAACAGACTTGTCAGCAAGCAGATGTCAATTTCAGGCAGGATCTGTGACTGTGCAGATGTCGACCAGAGACAGCTCCATGGTCGACAATGGAAGGTAGAAAATCGTCTGATTTGATTAAACTAAATTGGGCACTGATCCGTCTTCACTCAATCATCTTCATCCATACTTTCCATTCCTTGTGTCTTTCTATCTCATCCTGGCCAACATAATTGTTTATTTCAGCATGGATTCTCAAATTGAGGGGGAGAAAAAGTGTAAACTCATTCCTTGGTAAAACATTGAATAACCTAACCATATCTTCCACTAAAATCACCAAAGTAATCAATAAGAGTAGCGGTTGAGTGTAGTAATGAGGATTTGGACTGTACTACTTCAATAAAGTCAAGCCATAACTATGATTCTGTCACATGATTTTGAAGACTTATGATTTTTAGTAGTGAGTCGGTTTCTCTACCTGTGCTAATTCTGAACAGTTAATATAAATCCAATAATATAGCATGAATGCACGTGGAATACGCCATAATTCTGTCTTCATGGTAGAGCAATGGATTGGATTCTGAGAAACTACTGCCTCCCATGTTAAAGAAAAAATTGGATGAAAAATAAGTGAGAGGCATGTGTGTCATGAAGAATCAATCTATCTCTGCTGCTCTCAAAAATTATTGAGATTGGGCATACTGAGTAACTGGGGATATTGGCGTCTGATAAACGTATATCCTCACGGATAAAAGGTGTGTCCCAGTTAAAAGTGGAATGGTTAGACATGCTAAGTAGCCGAGGTTTCTGGCGTGTAAAAAGCGTGTCTCCTCGTGTAGAAAAGCATGTGATAAACCTGACCACCTTTCAAAATACTTCAAAAAGCAAAACTCAAAATTATCCAAAATGACAGAGGAACATGGTTGACCAAAGGCATGACATGCAAAGACAAACTGAAAACACTATTCAGCTAGCACAGTTAGTAAAACAGCCTCACGAATTCTATTATAAGTTTGAGAAGTCATATGGAGGAAAATTAGATATGGGGCGCAAGTTTATTGGTGCAATACCTTCAAATTCAATGAACCACAAGGCCCACTCTACTTGTTTACAAGGTGATCTCTGCTAAGAATGGATAGGTTAAATAAATGCTTCATTAAGGAAAGGGCGTACACTTCAATCAATTTCCCCAAAATTCAATTCGGCTGATTAAATCCTGACCCTTCGTTTTCTTCATCAAGCTGTTTCACTACCCTAGGATAAACACGCAGGACTCTTCGTATTTCATTCTGCTCCACCACCTCCTTTCACATCCTGTTCGGAGTGATTATTTTTTTGATTTCCCCTCTTTTTGCTGTTGACAAAGGGGGAGAAAGAGTTTGTTGTCCTTGTGCCAAATAATGCCAAGTCTACTTATGGTTATGTTATTGTCATCTTACCTTCTCTATGGATGTCTTTGAATAACATATCTTTGAATAACATATCAAATGAATTGTCTGGCTTAAATAATTGCATGGTTTGTCACAATGACTCATGGTTGTCATCATCAAAAAGGGGGAGAATGTTGTGCATCCCTTTAGTTTTGATGATGACAAAGGATATGTTTAATTGCTCCTTCAATATAAAGTAATGGACTCATGATAATTTGATGATGACAAAAGATGTTGTTAACTAATTCAATGCAAATCTGATAGTTCAAGTAATTTCAGGTATACTGAAGTACTAATGAAGTCAACAGATCAGAGGAAGTTGTCAAGGTTTCTTGTCGACCAGAGTAGTAGTCATTGTCGACCAACGAATCCAACCAAACACAGTTCAAGCTATGTTTTCTCTGTACGCGCTCTGGTTGTCGACCAGAGCCCTGCCCGTTGTCGACCACGAAGCAATACAAGCGAATCCAACTCTGTACAGACTTTTCCTCTGTACAGACTTTCTTCTGTACAGACTTCGGTGGTCAACCAGTTACTTTTCCTTTGTACAGACTTCGGTGGTCGACCAGTTAATTCTCCTCTGTACAGACTTCGGTGGTCAACCAAAGGCCTGCCCGTTGTCGACCACGGAACAGACAGAGCATCAGACAGAACTGCCAGACATCTGGACATTGCCCCTTGTCGACCAGCGACAGGGCTATTGTCAACAATGAGCGATACGAGCGTCAGCCTGAAGAACCAGCCGTCTGGACAATGCTCATTGTCGACCAGAGACAGGGTCGTTGTCGACCACAAGCGGAACCGCTTCCAGAACCGAAATCCAACCGAATTCAGTTTCTGTTGAGAAAAACCTGTAGGTTGTTGCTGCAGGTTGTTGGGCGGTTCAGATGATAAGATTCCGCACGGGATTCAAGGAGAGAATCTTGCTAAGAACCGGTCAAATCTTTTCTAAGATTCTATTTAATCTTCTCCCTGTTTTTAGCGAGTAATCCAACAGGTTTTGCACTTGCGCGGGAAACAGCTTCGTGCTTAATAAGAACTGGTGCAAAAAGGAGAAGAGATAGAGAGCGGGGTGTGGAACATAGAGCAGAAGAAAAGGACACCCACGAAGATACTCTGAAAGAGAAAAGGAAGAGTGGCTCTCCGGCAATCAAGAAGCAGCAGAAGACAGAAGTGTTCTTCGGTGCTGCAGAAAGAAGACCTGGCTCAAGGCGTTGCAAGTTCCAGCAGCAAGGCAGTTGAAGGCATCCTGCTGGAAGTCCTACAGGGAGTCTTGCCTTGTTACCTATGTGATTGAGTCCCAAGCTGAACTCTTTAATTACTCTGCTTCAAAAGTCTATGTTCAGCTTTGTTACACCTTTTTCTATTTATCTTTTCATTACATCAAGAGTCAAGCTGTGAGGCAGCGGAGTCAAGCTGTGAGGCAGCGGAGTCAAGCTGTGTGTCAGCAGGAACAAGCTGTGTGACAGCGGTGTTTGTGTGAGATCAGAAGTTCTCATTTAGTGAAGCCTTGCTCAAGTTGAGCAAGGGGTGGACGTAAGTCTCGGGAAGAGACTGAACCACCTAAAAATCCTGTCTTGTGATTTTTCGTGTGGTGTGTGCTCTTATTATTGCTTGCTGTCGCTATAGCTATCAGTTTTATCGTTGCAACCCATAGCTTGCTTAAGGTCTAATCGATTGTTGATTTATAAATTGAAAAAGGGGCTAGATCTATTCACCCCCCCCTCTAGATCTATTCAGTCCGTACTCAACTGAGTATTGCTAGAAATTCAGAGTGGTTTCAACTTTCTTGAAGTCATTCAACCTTTAACTCTGAATACTTGTCTCTGACATTATGGCAATCTGTTGGTCAGTTCTGATTTCTAAGTAGTAGAAAATGGACTTCTTCATTTATAAGAATTTGATTTGTTCAAAGACTGATGTAATAGTTTAAATCTTATAATGGTTGGAGTTTAAAGATTGCAATCAGTATATAAGTAAGTTGAAAATTGATAAAACTATCAACCTCTTTCTTATTTCATGTCAGACAAAGCTAATCATATCTGAAATCTGAAAACTCATCTGAAATCATGTTAGAGAAGTTAAGTATGTGTATTGTTCTTAAACAAGTCATTCTGAAACATAAAAAAAAGGACAGCTAAGAAAGATATTGAAAAACATTGAAAATCATTGAAAATTAATATTGGCAGAGCAATGACTGGTAAATCACTGAGAAACTGAGTGATCCATCAAAGAAATGGACAACACTCATGTCATGAAGTGTATCAGCTATCTCTGTTTAAAATGTTCAAAACAGCAGGCTGGTTTCACTGAGTACCTGGGGGTAACTGGCGTCTGATAAACGTGTACCCTCATACAAAAAGGTATAACTCAGTTCTGTTGAATTTGATCATAGGCAGAATAGTCCATCTTGTTGAGTATCTAGGGGTATTGGCGTCTGATATATACCCTTACGCAGAAAGACTTATGGTACCTAAATGCTCAAAATGATCTAATATTGATAATGCTGCTCCTTCAAAAGAAAAGTTCATGAGTGTCAATTTGTTTAGTTTCAATACATGACTTGATTTCTCTCAATTTTTTTCAGACTATGAAAGTAAGATATTATGAAACTGAATCTTTCATGCAAATGTGATTCTGGTTTATTGTTTTATCATGCACAGTGAACTTATCTATTACTTGTAGTGCATGAACTCCAAATTTTATCACTCTTAAACCAGAAATCTTTCTGATAGCAGTTTATAAATTCATATGACTGAAGACTCTATGCTTTAGAATGCTTATTCATGAACTACCTGTTCAGAATGCCAGTCAGTTCTTCTCTTGATTCCTCCATTGTATTTAATTTTTCCCTCCTCTTTGTTAATGGCAAAGGGGGAGAATATTGTCTAGGAGATGTCTAGGGGGAGAATACATATCTGTCTGAATTCTGAATTCAATTCAGAATTCATTCCAAGGGAGAGTTTGAGGCAGTGAGTTCCATGCATTCATAGCATCTGCATGTCAATCTGCATAACACATCATGTCTTTCATCAAACATATATCTATATGACAGGATGTTGTTATTCTACTTCATATGGGGTTGCCATCATCAAAAAGGGGGAGATTGTTGTGACCCCTCTATGTTGATGATGTTGACACTTGCTTTATTTCATTGGCAACACCATTGTTTTGATTGATTGACAACTACTTTTGATTTGATGAAATTTCTCTATCAGATTGACTATGTGTTCTTTGCATTTAATACACTGCTGTCTGCATTTCTCACTGTCATAGGTCGACACATCAGAGGATGGGTCGACTCCTTCAGCAGACTTGTTTAGACTGAGTCTATACACTGGAAACTCTCATATCGATTGAGTCTATACATCGTCCATTTCAGATAAAGTCCACACACTGCATTTCATTTGAATTGGTTAAGTGTGTACAGCGTCAACGCATGAAGTCTGTACATCAGTCTTAATATTCTAAGTCTGTACAGCCGTTGGCTTTGAACCTCAGAGTCTGTACATCCGAATTGCCCTTGATCTGGTCAAGTGTATACACTCTTTCACTGTAGCTTTCACATATTCAAGTCTACACATCGTGAAAGTCTATACATTCATCACTTACCTTTCGCTCAAGGCAAAGTCTATACACTGGGGACTTTCCCTACGTTTCTTAGGCGAAGTCTGAACATTCGGTTCTGAAGCCTGAAGTCTATACACTCCAGCCTATTCCTACGTTCAAGGCTTCAGCTACACATTAAGTCTGTACATTGGCTTCGCTTCATCAAGTCTGTACATTGACTCGCCAACTTCTTTGAAGTCTGTACATCGCTTCATGTCCCCAAAGTCTATACATCCACAGTGATCTTTGAAGTCTGTACATTGCTTCAGGAGCTTCAAGTCTACACATCGCTTCGCTCCATCAAGTCTGTACATCCACAGTGTTACTTGAAGTCTGGACATTGGTCTTCAAACTCAAAGTCTGCACATTGTCTTCGAATCCAAAGTCTATTCAATGGTCTTCATACTTGAAGTCCATACATTCGATATGCAGAGTTGAAGTCCATGTTGTGCCTCAGGCTGAGCAAGTTCACACATTGGTCGGTGGCAAGCCTGTACACTGGCCTCAGCTTTTCAAGTCTACACATTGGCCTCCTTGCATAAAGTATATACACTGGACTGTTTGGCAAGTCTATACATCGGCCCTTGTCTTCAAAGTCTGTACAGCCCTTTAGCTTTTCAAGTCTATACATTGGCTTCAAGACTTTCAAGTCTATACACTGACGGCTGAACTGAGAACTCTATACATCGTCTGTCTGCACTAGAGTCTCATGGAGTCTATACATTGCACTCGTCTTCTAAAGTCTATACACTGAAGTCTTCACATTCGTTTGCATTACATGAAGTCCATACAGTGGGTAAAGTCTGTACACTGTCCATGCTTCATGCAGCGTCAACTCCATGCTTCATGCAGCGTCAACTCAGTGTTTCATGCAGTGTCAACTCAGTGCTTCATGCAGCGTCAACTCCTCAAGTATATACATTGCTTCCCTTTGCATGAAGCCTTTACATGCATTAACTCTATACACTGGTTTTTCCTTCGCATGAAGCCTTTACGTGCATTAAGTCTATACACTGCTTTCCTTCTTTGAAGCCTTTACGTTGATTAACTTTATACACTCCATTCGTGTTTGCAAAGCCTGTACAGCGTTTACACTTAAACTGAACACACTCTTGTCTGTTTGACAGTGAATGCAGAAGCTAATGAGGGGCACGTGATCCGAGGTACCTGGCTCGTGATCCGAGAAGGACAAGGTATCCAGATGAGGACACGTGTACTGACACTCGATTGGATGCTGCCACGTGGTCCAAATTGCTGGGCGGGAAACGTGGAGAGCACACGCCTGCTGTTGTTGCTGCTATATAAACAAGCCTTCTTCCACAGAAGAAATCAGATCGAAGGAGAAGAAGAGAAAGTCTATACACTCAGCAGCAGTGAGCCTTCGATTCACAGAGAGAAAAGAGAGAAGAAGAAGATACAGAGAAGAAGAAGAAAAGAAATAGAGAAGAAGAAAATGAGAGAAGAAGAGATCGAGAGAGATGAGCTGAGAGAGAGCTGATTGAGAGTGAGATTGAGAGTGAGCTTGTATCTCAGTCTCGTGGTTCAAAACCAGAGCTGAGCTTTGCTCTTAGAGCTATATTGCTTTTGAGCTTTTCTGTTTTTGTTTTGATTCTGTCTTTCATTTCTGAATACTGTTTCTTCAAGCTGTGTGTCAGCGGTCTTGCAGTGGTAGTCTCCACTGGACGGGTTAAGCTGTATTTCCCCAGCGGTTGCAGAGGATCAGATCCTCTGGTCGGCCAGCTGTAGTGCCCAGCGAAGCTGTGTATCAGCGGATTGTTTGGCCAAGCTGTAAAGCCCAGCGGATGTAAGCTGTGCTGCGCAGCAGGAAGCCATACTCGGTTGAGTGTGGGGTGGACGTAGGTCGTTGACTGAACCACCTAAAAATCGTGTGTGCATTGTGTTTGTGTGATTGCTTGTGAACTGTGTGTGCTGGTATCCTTTGCTTAGCTTCATTGATTATATCGCTCATACTTATGTCTAGCTTTCGATATAAGATATGGTGAATGGCTTTCATGAGTCGACCCTTTGCTTAGCACTCTTCATTTAGCTTAACTGATGTTTGCCTAAATTCTGCTTTAGAACATACCGTAGTTTTAAATTAGGCAAGTTGATCTATTCACCCCCCTCTAGATCCACACTTAGTGGAGATAGACTGCGTCCATCTAACCCAACACTGGAGCGGCTAGAACTCGACTCCATCGAGTAAGGGGGGACACTACTGTGGTAGTGCTCCAGCAGATCTGGAGCGAGGCGCTGGAGATCTTCCCGGCTGATCCAGGAATCATCAGAAAGTGGACGGTCCAGCCAGCGGACAAGGTAGCGCTGGTACACCTTGCTCCGTGTAGTTGTCACCTGCTCATCCAGTATCCTCTCAATTTGCTCGCGCGGTGCTCTCGAGACTGTAGGACGCACAGGGGTGGACTCACTCTCAATGGGAGGAGAAGGCTAAAAAGGGTCACTAGGAATCGCTGTGGGTTCCTTGTAGGCCACTAGATCTGCCACATTAAATGTAGAGCTAATCTCATATTTGGGAGGTAAGTCCACAACATAGGCATTGACGCAAATCTTTCGCAGGATTGGCAAGGGACCATCACTACGGGCTTGTAACGTTTTAACGGCTCCTGGGGGGAGTCGTTCGGGCCGGACCTGTACCATAATCAAGTCACCTTCTTGAAATTTATGGTGACGCCTATGCGAATCAGCTGACTCATGCAGACTCCTAACGTGCTTTGCAAACTCTTCGGCTAACTTTGACATTCTAGACTCAAGGGGAAGGTTGGGTAGGGTGGACCCGAGGGCAAGCTCAATAGCGTCTTGTACATCACGCATGGGAGGGAGTCGAGAAGGCAAGTCCTCGGGGACGATGCCTTAGAAGTCCTGTAGTATTGCCGGTACTTCAGTTGGGATTGAGACTCGGGACTCCTTGGGTGTGATGGTGACGTCAACAGCCAAAACAGGGGCACCCTCAGCAACCTCTCTGTTTATCTCACCGACATTTATGGAGTCACGGCGCCTAACTAGGTCATGACCAACCTTAGGGGCCTTAGAGATGGGTGTGATAGATGCAAGAGAAGAGGGAAGGGGAGGTTTCCCTTCAGTGGGAGTTTGGGGATTCTCTTGAATTTCGGGAGTTTCAGTGGGAGTGGAGGTGGAACTCTTACCCAAGATCACCTTTGGGGGTGTCGAGTATAACTGAATCGTCCTCCTATTGTGAGAGAATGAACACTGATGGGACCAACCAAATATAGCGAGGTCTACATCATATATCCACGATCGTCCTAAGATGATGCTACCGACCTTCATTGGCACTACATCGCATAAGATTTGTCCTTGGTAGGACTGGAATTGGATGGGAATGACACATGTAGTGGTGACTGGGATAGACGTGTCGTCAACCCAAGCCACGTTGTATGGCCTCGGATGAGGATGGGTAGGTAGACCTAGACGGGAGACAAAGTCTGACGAGACTGCATTGATACAGCTCCCGTTGTCAAAAATCACCTTGCGGTGTTGGGATTTGACCATAATGTATGTTTGGAAGATGGAGGTTCGATGCCAGTCGTCCTCCTATGGGTGTGTTAGGATGCAGCGAACTACACCTAGTCTTCCCTGATTTGAACTCTCGATAATATCTCCCACTTGCATGTACTTGACATGCATTCCATCATACCCTGCATCCATTTCCTCAAACTGGGCGATGAGGTCAGGATCGGCCTCATACCTCTCAATGGCTTCTCCTTCCGGAGGTGAAAACTGTTAGTGTTGGTGTGCTACAGGCTAATTTCGGGTCGGGTAGGCCCAATAGTTGTATGATCTTGTTCATTAATAAAGTGGTGTTTGAGCGTAAATATGCGATTGTGTTACTTTACGTTGTCCCTAGGATATGTGGTTGTAAAGTCAGCTCGAGATGGGATCTCGAACATGAGATTGACTTTACATGTACACATACCTTAAACTGTTCCTGGTTGGAGGGTAATCACTCGGGGACTTTGATTACCTATTAAAACAGTGCACATGATGTGTTAGTGACCAGTCTCATGGTCATTGGTGCGGGGCACCAACACATATGTGTAGGTGTATGTCCTTGGAGGATGTACACTGAACTGATCTGCTATTGGATCTTCAGATGGTTGATTATACCTAATGTAATGCCCCGGCTTTTTCGGATCCTCGTTCGTGAGTCTCGGATCTGATTTCTCGGAGCGTCTGACTCCGTTATGTCTGAAATTTTGTTTCGGACATCTTTCGTGTTCGGATCGGCGCGATCCGGAGTCGTTTCGGAGGCTCGGAGGCGTTCCACGACTTTTTCCGCGCGTGTTTTTCGATTCCCGGCGTGGGTTTCGGCTTTCCCTTCGGAAGCTCGTTGCGGGTGAACCGGGCCGTTCACCTGGGCGGGAGTGGTATCGTTGTGATCAGCGCGTCGCGAGGATCGAGTAGGCGTGATTTTCTATTTTTTGGGATTTTTTTGATTTTCTGGATTTTTCTATATATACCCCCCACCCTCTCTCTTCCTCTCATTTCTCACTCTCACCCTCTCTCTCTTCTCCCACTCTCTCCTCTCACTCTCTCCTCTCCGGCGGCCGACGGACCGAGGCGGGGGCGAGGCGGGGCGATGCGGGCGAGGAGGACGGCGAGGATGGGTCGAGGATCGAGGCTCGAGGGCGTGGTGAAGCTCGGCCGTGAGTTCGTGGAGCGGCGAGGCTTCAACGGCGTTTTCTTCGTGGATCGGCGTCCACGGTGCGCGACATCTTCGGTGGAGGTAGGGTGATGGACCCCCAGCTCGTGCTCTTCCTTTCCCACGAGTTTGGTAGGCCGTGGTGAGTCGAGCGGGTCGTTTGGGGCGTTTTGGGGAAAATCATGTTTTGGGGAGTGATCGCCCGATCTAGCGATTCGTTGCGTTTTAGGCCGATCCGAGTCCATATATGCATACTAGGGGTTCTTGGGGAGCTTCCCCTATGTTTTCCCCCTCATCCGTGGATGTTTGGGGGCGTGGCGTGGATTTTTGGGGTTTTCCCGCCGTTCCTGGTTTTTCGAAATGGTCGCGGTCCACCAGAAACCGCTACCATTTGGTCGCGGTCTTGGGAGAACCGCGTTCATCCTTTGTGTTTTGGTCGAGGAGGCCTTCGGGTGTCGCGGTCGTGCGATAGACCGCTTTTGTCTGGTCACGATCATGAGATGATTGCTACTGTTTGGTCGCGGTCCTTGGACGACCGCTACCATCAGGCTTGCGCGTGGCTGGTCGCGGTCGTGAGGTGACCGTGACAGCATGGTCGCGGTCTCCGGTCGACCGCTACCATCTGGTCGCGGTCCCCGGTCGACCACTATCTGGTCGCGGTCACCAGGTGACCACTACCACGTTCTGGTTCCTATTTGCGCTGTTTTGACCCCCGGTCGACTCGGTTGTGACCCAGTGGTTGACTTTAGGTCTCGTGAGTGTCTCGGACACCCCGTGGAGTTCCGTGACCGTGTCTTTGGGTGTCCAGAGGTCCCACTTACCTCGTTTTGCGTGTCGAGAGCTGAAGGGTCTAGGTGACCTTTTAGCATTCCGATTGTGTTGTGTTGGTCTCCGGTCGACCCGGTTGTGACCCAGTGGTCGACCTCCGGCCTTGTGAGTATCTCGGACACCCCATGGGTTCTGTGTCCATATTTTTGGGGTGTCGGGAGGGATCGTGTTGCCTCGATTAGCATGCCCATAGGTGTGGTGGGTCCGGGTGACCCCACGTGTTCCGGGCTTTCGTGTTACGCATGATCGAGTCACCGTGCATCGGTGTGCGTGCGGTGGGGTCTCCCCCGCATGTCGTGGGTTTCCTTTGGAAGGCGATTCCCATGTGGGCCATGTTCTTGGCCTTGGACTGCGAGTCCAGTTATCCGGCCTGGGGCTGGAGGTTTCCCGCTTACTTCAAGATGGGAAATCGACATGGCGGCTTGTGTGCTGCCCTGGGAATCGTGCTTCTGTGTTTTCCGTGTGGCCCGTGTGGGTGGCCTTAGTCCTTTACGTTCCCTTCCCGAGGGAGTGGTCTTGGCGACTCGTGAGTTGTCTCGGTACTTGTGCTACCGTGGTTTTAGACCTAGAGATTGGACTAGATTGATGGCCTTGTGGTGTTGCGTACAACGGTCTTGACCCCGAGTCTTGTGACTCAAGGACCATTGGGTGTAGTGCGTCTAGAGGACTGTCCAGAGTCCGGTGGATTAGCGCCACTTGAGTTTTCTCGACTCTCGCGCTGGGTGCGTGCGTGGCTGAGGACTGCGAGTCCTGTTTCTTCTCCGACTGTGGTCACCGTGCGACGGGGCCGGTACGTGGGGTGGTCCCCGTACGTCGTCGGATTCGGACGTTGTTTTCCGTTGAGTTGAGAGTCTACTCCTTCAGTGACCCTCCACTAGTCGTAGCCTACCAGTACGCGGTGCTGGTCGCACTAGGGAGTGGTGTACGGGCTTACCTTTGAGACGGTTTGTGGACCGGTTACCGTAGGCCCCTCGTCGGTAGCCAGAGTCCGGCTACGGGGGAAAACCGGTCAGAGGACCAGACCTAGTGACGCAAGGTCTGTGTGTGCACACGTGGTTGGGGGCGGTTGGACCCACGTCGATGGGCGTGACCCCAGCTAATTACTTGTTTGTGGTTACTTGTATGGTGTTCACGCCTCGGGTAGGACCTACCACGTCAGGCGGTTCACCTGCGATGCGGTGTAAGACGTCAGGGGAAGCTACCGGCTGTGCTTCTAGTGGGTGGTACTCCTGTCGAGTTGGGAGTGACAGACTGTCAGTCTCTGTGTCTTTGACCTTCGGGTTTTCGGTCGTGTTGACCGTTGAGTTTCGGTTGTTTCACCTTGGTGCGTGTGTCGGTTCTTGCGCCGTGAGACTAGTGCTAGTGGCTTTACCGAGGTGGCGTCTTGTGGTGCGGTACCCGTGATCGGACGGTCGGGGTTGCACCTTGGACAGCGTGTCCAGGTTGGCTGTCCGGGGGACAGGCCTCTACGGCGTGGTTACCGTGTGTTTTTACTTCGGTAGGTGGTACTAGCGTGGTTTGGTAGCTTCGACTTCGTGATCGAGATGTGCCTTCTGGCAGTAGGAGTAGCTGTAGTGCCGTGTTTTTGACCGGCCACCGGTTTGCTGTTCCTGCTGTAGTTGTAGCTCTCCTTTCCGCTACCGCCGTTGTTTCCGGTTGGGGTTCCGCGGGATCCCTGCTGAGTCTCTGTTTGGAGACTCATTCCCTGCTTTTCAGGTGTGGCGGTTCTTCCTCGTGGTTCGAGGGTGCGGAGCGGAGGTTCTCAGTTGCCAGCTTGCCGGGCCGAGTGTTCACTTGGCATGTGGTATGTTTTACTGCTTTAGACTGTACTTTCTGTTGGACTGGACTCTGTTGTAGCTGTAGTTGTTCTTTCTTTTAGCTTATTATTATTGTGTTGTCCTACTTTATTTCATATTTCTTTGTGCCTACACACTCCTTTTAGCCCTTTCGAGCCCTCCCAGCTCGTGGGCGGCGGTGCGAGTCTTGGGTTATCGGACCTTCCCGGTAATCGGATTCTCGGGTCGTTACAACTGGTATCAGAGCGGTGGTTGTGGACGTACATAGGAATTCAAAATGTTGTAATGATCAGAGTCCATAAGGTCCAGTACAGTCGACAGCTGGCTTAGGGTTTTGTGTTCGCTTTCCGCCTAGTTTCTCGCTTGAGAGCTTGAGTGCGCTGTGCGGCGCTGTGAAGGTGGTTGCTGTCCACGGCTTTCGTGCCAGCATGGGGTCTAAGGATCGAGGTCGAGAGCCTTCTCCCTCACCGGTGGTGGCCCTGGTTATGCTGCGCTGGGCAGAGGTTGCTGGCAGGCGCGAGCTCGTGGTGCTGCGTTCGAGGAACCTGTAGCATGGTTAGGTGGCTGGAGAGGACTATTCGTGGTTAAGTGGCCGTGAGCGCGCTCTGAGGGAGCTGCTGTCGGTTTTGGCCACTCCAGCTTGAGGTTTATCCAGCCCCTGAGGCGTTGAGGTCGTGGTTTAAGGTGGCAGAGTGGGTGTTCTGATCGAGAAGTGTGCTCGGGTGAGCGGAGGATCTTCTCGGTGAGCTGCTGTTTCGTCGAGCCTGATGATCTGGTCGTGCTCTGTGGCGTCAGAAATGACGTGTCGGTCCCGGTTGTTTTACGGATTTCGAGGCAGGATTGGGCTGTGGTGTCCCAGTAAGTCTTGCTCATGCGCTCTCGTATGCGATGGGGTGTGTTCGCCCTGGAGTTGGCTTGAGATGTGAAGGCTCCACGGAGAGATCGGGACCCGAGGATGAGCGTCGGCGGTTGTCGTTACGGCTCGTGTTGCGGCTCTTGGCATGCCGTGTTGCAGTTCGAGGAATTGCAGCCGTGGTGCATCGAGAGATGCTGTGATTGTGGTCCGACGTGACACTCATCGAGTGTGTCGGAGGCACTGACCTGATGGAAGCGACGGTTTTCCTTGGTGCTGGATGGTGCTGTTTCCAGCGTGCGCGAGGTTCGAGGTCAGGTCGAGCGTGGAGTTCTTCCGTTGGTCGAAAGTGCGCTGGTTTCTCCTTTGGTTGGAGAGATTGCGTTCGGCTAAGGTTCGTCGTCTTGCATTGGGTGCTCGGATTGGTTGACCTTGTATGCCATGAAGTCCGTGCGAGACGTGCTCCTTGTCTTGGCAGGGTGGTTGCCTGTGAGAAGTTGTGCCCATTCCCTTGTCGTGTGAGGGTGCTGGCGCTGTTCCGGGAGGACGAGTGCTGGTTGGGCTGTGTTTGCTTTCTTGGCTGTGCGCACGGATTTGAGTGCGCAGCGGAAGCGTGGTGGGCCTGTGACCCACTGGTTCAGGATCGTAGCATTAGTTGCTACGGGCGGATTCCTGAGTTCGCGTTGAGCATCGGAGGATGGGTTCCTCGGTGTGAAACGTGTTGTTGCCGTGCTGTTGCTCGAGGTATTATGGTTGTTGGCACTGGCAGGATGGAGTGTTGGGGAAAAGTGCTGACTAGTGCGCCGCATAAGTACCATGTTCCTGTGTTGGAAGCCGTGTCAGGCGTCGGTGTTGGACCTGGATGAGTGACGCCTGTGGGCGGAGGCCTTTTGTGAGATGGGCGTCGGAGGATGGTCCTTGAGGGGTTGTTGGTGTTGTGATGGTTATCCCTGGGTTGGTGACTAGCATGGGGTGGCTCCCCTGTGAGTCTGAGTCCAGTGAGGTGATGACTGAAGACACAAGGATCCGTCATTTGGTTTCGTCGTGCTCCCCGAGAGGGTCGAGTTGGCGTTCGGATGCGGAGTCCGAGAGGAGTGCTGCTCGAGATGTGGCATCAGTCTGTGTGGGAGTCGAAAGATGGCTTGCTGAGGTTTGGAATGTTTCCTTTGGACCCGGTCGAGGACCAGGAAAGAAGGAAGAAGCTGAGCAAGCGGAGGTTTCCCGTTGACGAGCAGTTGGTGACCAGTGGATGGTCTTTTCGGAGACAGAAGATGCTGGTTATTGGGGCTTGAGCGTGGCGAGAGCCGTGTGCCAGCGAGACCTTTGGTGGTCGTTCCTGTGATGTGCCTTTTCGGATGGGATCTGGACTTTGTCGAAGTTTGTCTTCTGACAAGAGTTGGCACAGAGTTATGTCCGGCTTTCGGCTTGCCATGTGTGAGGTGTTTCTTGGTGCTGAGCTGATGTTCTGGTTACAGTCTGCAGAGAGGACTGCTTGAGCGGGTGGAGGCTCTGTTTTGGTTGCTCCCTTGAGGAGGGCGTGCGACCTGTCAGCTGGCTGCGAAGCTGATGTGCGATTGGTCTACCGACCATTGGATGAATCGGTAGTTGTTGCTCGTGTCGAGGGTTGTGATTTCTCGGTGGGCGAGATTGTGGCTGCGGTGCCATGGTGGATTCTCTCGTTGTCTGAGGTGATGTCGGACTGTGTCCTTTGGTATATGCCTGCTATGTTGGCCAGTGTGCTCGGCGCGAGGAGCGAGGTGTTACTTGTGATTGTAAGTCTGGCTGTGTCCCTTAGGACCGGTGTTTTCATGAGAACCGAGATTTTTTGTGATGGGGCTCTGACAGCGGTGTCAGTTGGCTCGGTGTTCTTCCCCTGTGAGCTTGTGCTTGGTCCTGAATTTCGAGGACGAAATTCCTTTAAGGGGGGAGGGCTGTAATGCCCCGGGTTTTTTGGATCCTCGTTCGTGGGTCCCGGATCTGGTTTCTTAGAGCGTACGACTCTGTTGTGTCCGAAATTTTGTTTCGGACATCTTTCGTGTTCGGATCGGCGCGATCCGGAGTCGTTTCGGAGGCCCGGAGGCATTCCGCGGCTTTTTCCGCGCGTGTTTTCCGATTCCCGACGTGGGTTTCGGCTTTCTCTTCGGAAGCTCGTTGCGGGTGAACCGGGCCGTTCACTTGGGCGGGAGTGGTATCGTTGTGATCAGCGCGTCGCGAGGATCGAGCAGGCGTGATTTTCTATTTTTCAGGATTTTTCTGATTTTCCAGATTTTCCTATATATACCCCCACCCTCTCTCTTCCTCTCATTTCTCACTCTCACCCTCTCTCACTTCTCCCACTCTCTCCTCTCACTCTCTCCTCTCCGGCGGCCGACGGACCGAGGTGGGGGCGAGGCGGGGCGATGCGGGCAAGGAGGACGGCGAGGATGGGTCGAGGATCGAGGCTCGAGGGCGTGGTGAAGCTCGACCGTGAGTTCATGGAGCGGCGAGGCTTCAACGGCGTTTTCTTCGTGGATCGGCATCCACGGTGCGCGAAATCTTCGGTGGAGGTAGGGTGATGGACCCCCAGCTCGTGCTCTTCCTTTCCCGCGAGTTTGGTAGGCCGTGGTGAGCCGAGTGGGTCGTTTGGGGCGTTTTGGAGAAAATCATGTTTTGGGGAGTGATCGCCCGATCTAGCGATTCGTTGTGTTTTAGGCCGATCCGAGTCCATAGATGCATGCTAGGGGTTGTTGGGAAGCTTCCCCTATGTTTTCCCCCTCATCCGTGGATGTTTGGAGGCGTGGCGTGGATTTTTGGGGTTTTCCCGCCGTTCCCGATTTTTTGAAATGGTCGCGGTCCACCAGAAACCGCTACCATTTGGTCGCGGTTTTGGGAGAACCGCGTTCATCCTTTGTGTTTTGGTCGAGGAGGCCTTCGGGCGTCGCGGTCGTGCGATAGACCACTTTTGTCTGGTCGCGGTCATGAGATGACCGCTACTGTTTGGTCGCGGTCCTTGGACGACCGCTACCATCAGGCTTGCGCGTGGCTGGTCGCGGTCGTGAGGTGACCGTGACAACATGGTCGCGGTCTCCGGTCGACCGCTACCATCTGGTCGCGGTCCTCGGTCGATCACTATCTGGTCGCGGTCACCAGGTGACCACTACCACGTTCTGGTTCCTGTTTGCGCTGTTTTGACCCCCGGTCGACCCGGTTGTGACCCAGTGGTTGACTTTAGGTCTCGTGAGTGTCTCGGACACCCCGTGGAGTTCCGTGACCGTGTCTTTGGGTGTCCAGAGGTCCCACTTACATCGTTTTACGTGTCGCGAGCTTAAGGGTCTAGGTGACCTTTTAGCGTTCCGATTGTGTTGTGTTGGTCTCCGGTCGACCCGGTTGTGACCCAGTGGTCGACCTCCGGCCTTATGAGTATCCCGGACACCCCATGGGTTCTGTGTCCATGTTTTTGGGGTGTCGGGAGGGACCGTGTTGCCTCGATTAGCATGGCCGTAGGTGTGGTGGGTCCGGGTGACCCCACGTGTTCCTGGCTTTCGTCTTACGCATGATCGAGTCACCGTGCATCGGTGTGCGTGCGGTGGGGTCTCCCCCGCATGTCGTGGGTTTCCTTTGGAAGGCGATTCCCATGTGGGCCATGTGCTTGGCCTTGGACTGCGAGTCCAGTTATCCGGCCTGGGGCTGGAGGTTTCCCGCTTGCTTCAAGATGGGAAATCGACATGGCGGCTTGTGTGCTGCCCTGGGAATCGTGCTTCTGTGTTTTCCGTGTGGCCCGTGTGGGTGGCCTTAGTCCTTTACGTTCCCTTCCCGAGGGAGTGGTCTTGGCTACCGTGGTTTTAGACCTAGAGATTGGACTAGATTGATGGCCTTGTGCTGTTGCGTACAACGGTCTTGACCCCGAGTCTTGTGACTCAAGGACCATTGGGTGTAGTGCGTCTAGAGGACTGTCCAGAGTCCGGTGGCTTAGCGCCACTTGAGTTTTCTCGACTCTCGCGCAGGGTGCGTGCGTGGCTGAGGACTGCGAGTCCTGTTTCTTCTCCGACTGTGGTCACCGTGCGACGGGGCCGGTACGTGGGGGTGGTCCCCGTACGTCGTCAGATTCGGACGTTGTTTTCCGTTGAGTTGAGAGTCTACTCCTTCAGTGACCCTCCACTAGTCGTAGCCTACCAGTACGCGGTGCTGGTCGCACCAGGGAGTGGTGTACGGGCTTACCTTTGAGACGGTTTGTGGACCGGTTACCGTAGACCCCTCGTCGGTAGCCAGAGTCCGGCTATGGGGGAAAACCGGTCAGAGGACCAGACCTAGTGACGCGAGGTCTGTGTGTGCACACGTGGTTGGGGGCGGTTGGACCCACGTCGACGGGCGTGACCCTGTGGACGTGATGAACATAGCAGGCGACGGCTGTCGAGGTCGTCCTCTCTGGTAAGCTACCCTTGTTATCAGCAGTCTTCATCGGGGGACTTGCAGCAGTGCCTTGCTCGTTGTTGTCGACCTGCAGAAGGTCGGTGAAGACGAGGCCCAGGCAGTTGGGCAGCCCGACAGCAGGGGGCATCGACCCGAATGACAGCGGTACCGCCAGGTAACCCTCTCGGACATGCACATCGATCGGTTGTTGGTCGAAGCATACGGACATGATTCCAGTAGTCATTGTAGCTTCCAGAAAATAAGGAAAGCGCACAGAATCAGAAATTTGAGGGGGGCCCGCTGGGCCTCCAATTTTTGGCGTAGAGATGAAGGGAGACTCAGTCCCACCGGGCGTGCCAGACTTGTGGAACGCGCTTTTTAGTTTTTCTTTTGTTTTTGTTATTTATTGGTTTATTGGCGTGCCAGTCACCGGGGTGACAATTTTATTATGCGCTCGATCTGACTTTTAATCAGTCGATTGTGAAGTCCGAGTCGGGACCCGAAGTCCGTCATACCATAAAGGCTATGACGTTAATTACGCCCTTCCTAAGAAGGACAACCCTTGATTAAACGCCAAAAATAGGAGGAAGGTAGCGGCAAAAATAAGACTCAAACGAGAGAGAGGGTTGGTTCATCAGCAGGGTGCTTAAATGGCCTGAGTGAAGCAAGGATACATCAAATGCAGAGCAAATCCGGCGGCATGTCCCCATTACCTTGGACTGTGCCAGATGGGGATAGGAAACCACCCATGCAGCGGCAGGATGGGATCCGTAAAAGATCGGGTATATCTAACCCGGAATCCGGATAAGGACCCGTGCGACATCACACACCCTGTGCAGGCGCGATGTCTTATTGATATCCCCCTTCGGAAGACCATCGGAGAACATGCAAGGGCAGAACTCCGTGGGCCAGCGGGGTTAGGAGAGAATACCATGATCACTCAAGGTGATATGAATGAATTTTGGCAGCATATCCCCTTTATCCTGGATTATGCCAAGAGGAGATAAGCCATCGTCCACGGGATGCCAGGATGAAAGCCGGGAAAGAGGGGGGGCACCAGGCCCGGAGCCCTCGCTCACATTCATGGCATCGATCGATGTTCCTTCGGAACCCGTCAGAGCACATGTAATGACATAGCTCTTTGAGTCCATAAGGCTATAAAGAAATCCGGATCAGAACAGAACAATGTAGGGGAGGTCCTCCCCATTGATTTATTTCCTGAGGGATGCCAAGTGTTCTCCGTATATCCCTTGGATGGGTACAACATGGGACTCAAGGTTTAGGCCAAGAAGAAAGAGGTTCTCGGCGTAAGGATCAGGAGTATGGCCCGGCTTCTCGGCGTGGGCTAAAGGGAGCTCCCGGCGCGCCATGAAGGGGGTTATCGGCCTAGGCCAAAGGGAGGAAGAAGAGGCTCTCGGCCTGAGGGTTCCCGGCGCGCTGAGTGCCGCGCCGGGAGCCATTGATGGCGCCGAGAGGGTATGGCGCCAAGAAGGAATTGATGCTTGGGCGCCGTGAGGGCTTATGGGGTTTTACGGTACCCTGTTTTGGGGGTTTTTCACGGGATTCAGACATGGCCTGGGGGGGTGGACTCAGGAGGCAAATGAGGAAAGAGCCAGGGGTGTACCAAGTTGACAGCAAGGAATCATAGGTGAAAGGGGTTCGAGAGATCAGAATCACAGGGCCTTCGAACTCTCAGGAACAGGCTTCATGCCATTCATATTGCCGACCATCCAAGAGATCGAGAAATAACGGTTTCTGATCCCTGCAGTGGCCCTGGTGGCTTAAGAAATTTGGAGAAAATCACGGACTCCGCGACGTTTAAATCATCGATGGCGTTGAGGGAGAAAGGGGGGGAAACAAAGCCCGAAAATCCACAGTGAGGATTGGGGCTTTGTTGGCTCTGTCCCATCTTAAACAGGCATGCATATAAAGGGGAGCCGGCAGACGATTAACGTGTCGAGCTTGGATGAATTGAATTGGGCGGCATATCCCCGGGCTTATAGACATGCCAAATAGGGATAGGAAGCCATCCACGTAGCGACGGGATGGAATCCAGATAAACAGCGGGGAATCTTCCCCTTTGAACTCCCTGCTCGGTTGGAGGGTCTATGATATTCATTTTCCCGAGGGATAGAGTCAAGCGGGGTGCGTATCGATCACACTCCCTTGGCCTTCCGGGGTTAACCCTATCGGATAGAATTTCGGCAGCGTTTCCCCTTCTTTCGGGTCATGCCAAAGGAAATAGGCCGTCATCCACGGGTACGGGATGATAACCGAAAAGAAGGCTTGGGCTCCCTGATGATGTAGGTGCCCATGGCAATGCTTGCTATCCCCTCAAGAACCGTCGGGGCTTATACAGTGGTATGGCCCCTTAGGTTATGGGGTTATGAATGGATTTGATCTAAGATGATGTAGGGGAGGTTTCCTCCCGTTAATCTCATCCCTGAGGTACATATGGCGACCATGAATATCCCCTTCAGCCGATATAACAGGTTGGACAAGGGCTGAAAAGCAGATGAGGAGACAGGCTCCTGGTATGAGTGTATCGGCCTGAAAGGAGGATCTCGGCGCGGATTGATTAGCCAAAGAGGGGATCTCGGCATAGGAAGATGAACAGGCAAGGGGGTTCTCGGCGCGCTGGTTCCCGGCGCGCTCACCATTGCGCCGAGGGCTGTTGCTGCCGCCGAGGCCCAGTGGCGCCGAGAAGCTCCGACAGCCCTGTTTTGGAATTCAGATTTGATTGGGACCGTATCTGGGGATCAAATCAGTCTGGACTGTGGACTTCGATGCCATGGCATTAGGGTTTTGCTGAGGGACCGAAGGGTCAAGGTCATCACTTATCAGAACCTCCTGGGATTGCATTCGTCTACAGACGGGACACATCTTCTATAGCCAGCAATTCAGGAAATCAAGAGATTGATGTCTCCGATTCCTAAACAGCTTGGGGGCCTCGCAAGAAACTCAGATGCCTGCGAAGAATCTGCCATCGAGACAGGAGGGGAGAGGGAAACAGGACCCAATAACCCATTAGATAAGGATTGGGGCCCTGACTTCATTCCTCTTTGAAGCACAGACTCACGGGGATGACTCTGAAAATCGAGACGTCTAGAATATTGGACGTTCAGATGAAAGATACATTCATAGAAAGACAGAGGGCAAAACTTTGATTGCCTAATATCGAGCACGGCAACCACTAAATTTCATTTCATCTCATTATCACCACTTACATCGACTGCAAGGCTAAAGCCGAGAAACGGGTAAGGGGAGGAACAGAGGCAGGGAAGAAAAGAACTCTCGACCTCATCTGAATAGCTAAAGCATGAAGGCATATACCATTACATACAGAGGAAAGCAAAATAAAAGCAAACATGGGGGGGGGGAGGGTGGAGCATTGACTCCTCTCCCTCCCCCGAGCAGCCCACCTGGAGCTTCTTCTTCTTCTTCTCTTCTTCTTTCTTTTCAGTAGGGTCTCTTCTGTCTTTTCTATCTCTCTCTTTTTTTTGTTCGCCTCTCTTCTTTTCGAGAGAAAGGGGGTTTTTATAACACCACCCTCTCCCCCTATCGGCATGATCATCTCGGCGCACGGTTGATGAGCTCCCGGCGCGCCTTATTCGGAGGCAGTAGGCTTCCCGGCGCCCCTTCCTCATATGGGTCTTGTTGGGCTCTCGGCGCCACACGGCTGGGCCCGTTTAGATCTTTTAGTCTTTTATGCTTCCTCATCAGTAAGCTTGAGCTGTTAAAGCCGCTTAATCTGTCCCTTCATTTGTCGGTCCCTCGAGTCCGTCAGGCTAGGCGAAGGCCCATCAATTGGTGAGTTAGCATAGCTTCATCAGAATATTTCTGGGGATTTTCATCAGTCAGTGGACTGCAGTTCTTCATCAGTACTGCCGTCTGAGCGACGACAATACCGGACATCAGCTTGGCCGGGGAGGGCTTCAGCGGGTGACAGCTTCAGTAATGGACTCTCCGTAATCCTAGTTTTGCAGGAGTTCCTCGGGTCTTCATTTCTGATTCAATCTTATCTTTCGTCTCATCTTTATCTTTGATTATATTTCCGGTGTCAACAAATGCCCCCCACTTGCAGGTAGCGGGAGTGCAGAATAAATGACACGGTGCCTGCAGGTGCGTAATTCAGCATCTGATCTCATTTCTCAGCTTGGGATTGCTAATCATCTTTCATCTTGCAGCTTGGAAGCTTCTTTGCATTGACTTTTCTTATAATTCCTTTCAATTCCTTTTGATCTCTTTGTTTTGAATACAATGTCCCCTCGGGGCCCTTTATGTACTCCCTTCTCAATGAAAAGGACTCTTTGGCTTCATGTGTATCCATCTTCTTCTGCATGTGGTTTTATCACTTTGGGAAGTGGGGTAGTGGTTTTAGCAATTCCTCATGCGAATGGCTCGTACCTGGCAGGAGAGCGTCCACCCCTTCAGAGAAAGGATGGAGAACTCGCTCCACCGCGTGACGGCATCCGGGGGAGGTGCTTAAACCGAGTTCCGTTGGTAGTGGAATAGAAAGTTTAGAACATTGCCTGGAATAGCGGATGGCTCATCCCGGACAGGTTTTAAAGCTAGTCAGGGCGAAGTGCCAACCGACTAGTATGTGATTTCATCATCGGTATTGGGTTTATATCGATGCAAGGGAGTTTTATAGGTCTCATCAGAATAGACATAGGGTCTAGACTGGGTAGATTTGATCACAGGTGGGACATTGAAGGGTGCATGGTTTTCATCAGGACAGACGCAAAATCTGAACTGGACAAGTTTTCATCATTGATCGGGCAATGCACCGATCGACCAATGGTTGGTTTCATCATCGATATGGGGTTTATATCGATGGAAAGGGATTTCATAAGTTTCATCAGGATAGACGTAAGGTCTAAACTGGACAGGGTTTCATCATTGATCGGGCAAGATGCCGGTCGATCAATAGCTGGTTTCATCATCGATATTGGATTTATATCGATGCAAAAGAATTTCACATGTTTCATCAGGATAGACGTAAGGTCTAAACTGGACAGGGTTTCATCATTGATCGGGCAAGGTGCCGGTCGATCAATAGCTGGTTTCATCATCGATATTGGGTTTATATCGATGCAAAGGAATTTCACAAGTTTCATCAGGATAGACGTAAGGTCTATTCCAACAGGTTCTATTGCGGGTGGGACTTTGCCAAGAAATACGTAGGTTTCATCGGGATAGGCGTAGGGTCTATCCTGGTAGGGTTTTATTGTTGACTGGGTAAGGAGCCGATCGGTCAAGGGATGGTTTAGGAGTTTGATCAGGACAGACGTAAGGTCTGAACTGGCCAGGCTTCATCGGAATGATAACCAGTTCTATTGTTGGTGGGATATGTGAAAGGAGGGTATGTAGATTTCATCAGGGTAGACGTAAGATCTACCCCGGAAAGGCTTTATCATCGGCGGGGCATAGAGCCAGATGACCGACAGAAGGCCTTGTCAGTGAAGGGTAGGTGAAGGCAACGTGCCGGTTGGCATGGAACTTCTGAATTACCACATTACCGACCCAAGCGCCCTTTCGGGTTTTCGCCGGAGCCGGCCCCCTCTTGCTTTTGCCCACGCGTCCTTTCGGATTTTCACATGGCGGGGTACCCGATTTTGCCTGCAGTGCCCTTTCGGGTTTTCACCACAGCTGGGTTTTAGCCCTTTTTGCCCTTCTCCAGAATGCCTGAACAAGTCTGGCGGGGTATCTCTATTTTCAACCCCATTTTTTTGTACTTTTTTTTGTCGTTTTCTTTCTCTTTTCCTTTTTTTCATTGTCTTTTCTGGGACCAGAACTTTCATCCTATGGACCATGGCGCCATATGCTTATTGTAGACACACGATCATTGATGTGGGTGCCAACATCAATGCAAAGGGAAGTAGGGTTTCATGATCTATCCAGACGAAAGGTCCGAATTAATTTAGAGGATATGAATAGCAGCTCGGGCACGAGGCCGTTTGCCGAGAATATGAGTTTCATCGTTAATGTGGGGTTTAACATTAACGCAAAGGAATGTAGTTTCATGATCTATCCAGACGGAGGGTCTGAATAGATTCAAAGAGCAGTGTTGTGCTATGTCAGAGCGGACGGAAGGTCTACCCTGGATGGATTTTAGCGTCGATCAGGCAGCGTGCCAGCCGACCGATAGCAGGTTTCATCATTGGTATTGGGTTCATATCAATGCAAGGATTTCATAGGTTTCATCGGGATAGACGTAGGGTCTAGCCCGGACAGGTTTCATCGCTGATCCGGCAGTGTGCCAGTCGATCGGCAGCGAATTTCATCATCGGTATTGGGTTTATACCAATGCAAGGATTTCATAGGTTTCATCGGGATAGACGTAGGGTCTAGCCTGGACAGGTTTCATCGCCGATCGGACAGTGTGCCAATCGACCAGCAGCAGGTTTCATCACGGCGGGACGCAAAGAGACCTGTAGATCTAGTCGGAATAGACGTAAGGTCTAAACCGGACAGGGTTTCATCGCTGATCGGGCAAAGTGCCGGTCGATCAGCATCAGGTTTCATCATTAGTATTGGGTTTATACCAATGCAATGATTTCATAGGTTTCATCGGGATAGACGTAAGGTCTAAACCGGATAGAGTTTCATTGTTGATCGGGCAGTGTGCCAATCGGTCAACAACAGGTTTCATCGCGGTGAGACGTAGGATAGGTTTCATTGGGATAGACGTAAGGTCTAAACCAGACGGGGTTTCATTGTTGTGGGTCTTAGACAGAAACAAGTGAAAGTGTTTTATCAGGACAGACGGAAGGTCTATCCCGAAGTGGGCCTATTATCGAGGGAATTTTTCTCGAGCAATGCATGAAGGCTTCAACAGAATAGACGTAAGGTCTATTCCGGGTGGGTTTAATCGTTGATCGGGCAAGGCGCCGGTCGATCGACGAGGAGTTTTATGGCGGGAGGTGAGGCTTTCTTTGGAATCACCACATTACCGACTCAAGCGCCCTTTCGGGTTTTCGCCGGAGCCGGCCCCCTCTTACTTTTGCCCACGCGCCCTTTCGGGTTTTCACGTGGCGGGGTACCCGATTTTACCTGCAGTGCCCTTTCGGGTTTTCACCACAGCTGGGTTTTGGGCCATTTTTGCACTTGTCCCTAATATAGGAGCAAGTCTGGTGGGGTATCTCTATTTTTAACCCCATTTTTTTTTACTTTCTTTTTCTTTCCCTCCCTTTTTAGAAGGTGACAGGTGGGAATGCCACAAGCTTAAGATGAGGGCAGCTTGGCTAGGGCGGAGTGCCGCTAGACCAAGAAATGGGTAGCTCGGCTAGGGCGGAGTGCCGCTAGACCAAGAAAGGGTAGCTTGGCTAGGGCAGAGTGCCGCTAGACCAAGGAAGGTAGCAGCTTGGCTAGGGCGGAGTGCCGCTAGACCAAGGAAGGTAGCTCGGCCAAGGCAAAGTGCCGCTAGACCAAGAAATAGGTAGCTCGGTTAGGGCGGAGTGCAACTGGACCGGGAAAGGGGTAGCTCGGCTAGGGCGGAGTGCCGCTAGACGAAGAAATGGGTAGCTCAGTTAGGGCGGAGTGCCGCTAGACCAAGAAAAGGGTGTAGCTCGGCTAGGGTGGAGTGCCGCTAGACCGGGAAGAGGGTACAGCTTGACTAGGGCGGGGTGCCGCTAGACCAAGAAATAGGTGTAGCTCGGTTAGGGCGGAGTGCCACTAGACCAAGAAATGGGTAGCTTGGTTAGGGCGGAGTGCCGCTAGACCAAGAAAGAGTAGCTCGGTTAGGGCAGAGTGCCGCTAGACTGAGGAAGAGGGCAGCTTGGTTAGGGCGGAATGCCGTTAAACCAAGAAAAAGGCAGCTTGGCCTGGGCGGTGTGCCGCTAGACCAAGAAAAGAGGGTAGCTCGGTTAGGGCGGAGTGCCGCTAAACCAAGAAAAAGGTAGCTTGACCAGGGCGGGGTGCCGCTAGACCAAGGAAGAGGGCAGCTTGGTTAGGGCGGAATGCCGCTAGACCAAGAAAAGAGGGTAGCTCGGCTAGGGCGGAGTGCCGCTAGACTGAGGAAAAGGGTAGCTTGGGTAGGGCGGGGTGCCGCTAGACCAAGGAAGGGTAGCCTTTATCCGATTACTCGGGGAATGTTGGTTGTGCAGCATGATACAGCTTTAGGTGTCTACCGTTGAGTGGCGAGGATCGGATTTCCCCTCGATGGTTAACAACCATGTAGGCCCCTCCTTCGTAGACCCTCTGTATCACATACGGGGCCCTCCCAATTAGCATTTAGCTTTCCTTTTGGGTTGGACGCCATGACTTCTTTTTTCTTGACCATGACGAGGTCACCTTTCTTAAATTCTCGTCCTTTTACGAGTTTGTTGAATGCAGTGGCCATGCGGGCCTGATACATTTGGATACTCTTCTGGGCTCGGAGGCGCTTCCCTTCCAATTCAGCCAGTTCTTCTAGTCTTCATTCTGCATTGTTCTGTTCGCCACAGGCCATGCCATATTGGACTGCCACTCTAAGTGACGGGACTTCCAGCTCTAGCGGAACCACTGCCTCTGAGCCGTATACTAGCGAGTATGGTGAGCACCCTGTAGGTGTCTTGAAGACGGTGCGATACGCCCACAGAGCTTCATACATTTTTTTCTTCCCAGTCCTTCTTACTGGAACTGACGACTTTGGCCAGCAAGGCGCAGAGAGTCTTGTTAAAAGCTTCTGCCAATCCGTTTGCCTGTGGATTGTAAGGGGTGGAAGTCCTCCATTCGATCTTATACTTCTCAGCAAGCCAATAGACCTTCTGATTTCTGAAATGACTTCCATTGTCAGACATTATTCGGCTAGGGATCCCGAACCGGAAGATAATGTTCTGCTTGATGAATCTGGCGACCAGTTCACCAGTCACCTCTCTTAATGCTATAGCCTCCGCCCATCTGGAGAAGTAATCTGTTATGGCCAGTATGTACTTATGTCCGGCCGAGGAAGTCGGTAGTGGCCCGACTACATCAGTTCCCCATTGTGCAAATGGCCAGCTGGGAACTGTAGGGTGCAAAGTTGTAGGAGGCCTTGTAGGCACAGTAGCATGCTCCTGGCATTTCTGGCATGATTTTGAAAATTTACAACAGTCTTCAAACATGGTGGGCCAATAGTAGCCCAGCTTCTTGATTTCTATCTTCATCTTGGGACCAGCCTGGTGGACACCTACTGTTCCAGCATGTATCTCTTTCATCGCTTGCCAGGCTTCCTCAGTGGACAGACAGCGGAGTAGAATCTTCTTGCGTGCATCTGCCATTATTCGGAACAAAATTCCATTCCTGAGTTCATAAGAATCTTTGATTCTCAGGAGTTTCATCTTTTCTTCTCTTATCTACGGTAGTTGTTGGTGTAGAAACCACTATAGCAGGTGTTGTCTCCAATCAGGCGCTTGTTCTGTGCTGATGGTGGCAACTTCGTTTTCTTCGGGGCACCCTTCTAGCATACTGGGGACTTGCCACCGGTTCATAACGACAATGTTCAGTGTCTTGTTTGGCGGAACTGCTAGTGAGCTGGCCAGCTTTGCCAGTGCATCAGCCTAGGCATTGTGTCCACGGCCCACATGCTTGAGCTCAATATGGTAGAATTTCGCCATGAGACGCACAGCTTTTTGGTGGTAGGGACTCAGTTCTGGCTTCCGCACTTCGAACTCCCCTTGGATCTGTTTTATTATCAGCATCGAATCCCCGAATACTTGAAGCATTTGGATACCCATGTTGAGGCTGACATATAGCCTGATTATCAGAGCTTCATACTCGGCCTCATTATTGGTGCAGGGCTTGTTTATAGAACAGGAAGTATGCACGACCTCCCCTTCTGGTGATTTCAGCACAACACCAGCTCCAGCCCGTATTCTGGTCTTTCCATCGGAGTCTGTCTCTGTTCTAGATGCTCCATCAAAGAATAGTTGCCACATAACTGACTGGGTCTGGCAGGCCTCGAGTGTCTCATCATCGGGTAACTCAGTCCCTAGCATATCATTTTCCGGCACAGGATGCTCTGCGAAGAAATCAGCCACGACATGTCCTTTTATCGCCCTCTGGGGTGTATAGGTAATATCGAATTCATCAGGATCACTGCCCACTTGCCCAACCGGCCTTTCAGTACTGGCTGAGTCAATATGTATTTGAGCGGGTCTGCTGCAGATATCAATCTGACTTCATGTGACAACATATAGTGTCGGAGCTTTTTGACAGCAAAGACTAGTGCCAAGCAGGTCTTCTCTATGTAGCTGTAGCTTTCTTCAGTTCTAATCAGCCTCCTACTTAGGTAGTACAAGGCTTGTTCTTTGCCTTCTTCATTTATCTGTGCCAGCATTGCCCCCAGGGAACAGTATGTGGCTGCGATATACAGTATCAAGGGCCTGCCCTTAATTGGTGCCCCCAGCACCGGAGGGGTCTTGAGGTATTCTTTCAGCTTCTCAAAGGCTTCCTGACAGCCATCGTCCCAGAGGAACGGCACATCTTTCATCATGAGCTTGTGAAAGGGGTGGCATCTTCCCGACAGATTTGATATAAATCGTCGGATATAGGCCAGACGCCCTTGCAGAGATCTCAGCTCGGACAGATTCTTGGCGGAGGGAGCTCCTGGATAGCCTTAATCTTGGATGGGTCAATTTCAATACCCCTATGACGGACAATAAACCCGAGGAATTTTCCACTGGACACGCCGAAGGCGCATTTCATGGGTTCATCTTGAGTTCATATTTGCGCAGCCTCTGGAATACTACCCTCAGGTCTTGCAAATGGTCTTCTCTTCTTTTAGTTTTTACTACCAAATCATCAATGTAGCACTCTACTTTCTTGAAGAGCAAATCATCAAAGATCTTGGTCATAGCTCTTTGGTAGGTAGCGCCGGCATTCTTGAGGCCAAACGGCATCCTTTTGTAGTGGAATATCCCCTTCGGGGTACGGAATGCAGTGTGCACTCTGTCTTCCTCAGCAATCCAGATTTGGTTGTATCCGGATGACCCATCCATAAATGATAGGGCCTCATGACCAGTAGTCGCATCGATCATCACTTCAGTGATTGGTACTGGGAAGTCATCTTTCGGGCAAGCCTTATTAAGGTCCCGGAAATCAACACATATTCTGATCTGCCCATTCTTCTTCTTTACGGGCACTATATTGGCTAGCCATGTAGTGTATTGATTTTCTTCAACAAAGCCTACATCAATTAGCTTGTCAACCTCTTTGTTAATCTGATTTATTAATTCAGGGCGCATTCTCCTGGAAGGCTGCTTACAGGGCTAGCCTCTGGATTTATTGCCAATCGGTGCTGTGCCACATCAGAACTCAGTCCCGGCATTTCATCATATGTCCATGCAAAGCAGTCTCGGAATTCCTTCAAAAACTGTATATACTGTTCCCTGGTAGTTGGCTCTAGCAGTGCACTGAGGAATGTCGGCCTTGGCTCATCTGCGGTTCCCAGATTTATTTCTACAAGCTCATCGACGGTGGCCTGGCCTCCATCTTCGACCTCGGGCGGGGCTTCTTGCAAGTCAATGAAGCCTCCCGGGATATAATCTTCTTCAGTTTCATGATTTTCTGTTTCATCATACTGGTCATCAGCGGTTGCTGGCTCATCATATATGGCCAATATTGCTGTATTCTGTTCAGTACGCCCCGAGGATGTAACTGGATCAGCAGGAGACTCGAAGATGGAGTCTTCCGCCCTTAGAGGCTCTTCTGATGCAGACTCCCTTGAGAGATCATCATTCTGCAGAGCCCGGACTTCTTCTAGGATGCGCTCAAACTCAAGGCATTCCCTCAGCTCTTTGGCTGCTTGATCCTCATCCGGGATTCCCGTGTCGAACTTTGCTTCAGCATGGAACAGATCTTCTTTGCAAGGTAGGTCTTCACAGCACCAATCTTTCTTTGCTTCATCAGATGTCCCCGTCTCCGGCTGACTGTCTGGGGCTTCATTGTTCATTATGGATTGATAAATGATTTTTTCATCTTCCGAGGGGTACTTGTCATATCCCACCTCGGGAGGGTCTTCATGCTGGTAGGAGACAGATATGACATCCACCTTAGCTTCATAGTATTCTTGAAGGGTATAACCCAATCCTGGGTGCTGAGTGATCTTCCTCAGTTCTTTATTATCCCGAGGCGATCCCATAGCTCCTGGAACGCCTTCTTTTGGGCAGCAGGTTGTAGTGATGGCATCTGCATCTTAGAGAACATCTGCGAAACCCGTCGGGTAGTATAGTCTAAGCCTGTAATTGGCACCATCTGGTTTGCAGCCTCTTCAGGGACCATGCAGTCTTGATCATCTTCCTCGACTGACTCCCCAGTGTAGAATATGGTAGGAGGCTCGCAGAAGCGAGGGACTTCCATAGTCTTTAGTGGTAGCACCGTCTGGTACTCAAGGTTGACGATGGGTTTGAATAAACCCTGCGGCACCTCCACTTGTGTGTACTTTTCTTTCATTTCTTCATTGATATCATCCGGGTGAATGCTAGGAGGAGTGATCCGAGCAAAGTCACCGGCATAAGAGATGTGCGATACCTCATGCTTTTTAATATAGCCCTTTGGTGGCGGTGGAGACCAATTTCTTGCCTTCGTCGCCGGCTTTTTCTGGCTGACCACAGCCTCTTTCTCTTCATCCTTTTGCGACACCTCCGTGTAGTAGGATGCATCGAGCATATGGCACTCGAATACTTCGAAGGGATGTAGATCCGCAAACACCCTCTCTTCTTTTCCTTCATGGCAGTATTTAATGCATTGATGTAGCGTGGACGGCACTATCTGATATTCATGCAGCCACGGTCTCCCCAGCAGGGCCTTATATGTGGTGTTGGAGTCGATTACATAGAATCGTACCACGGTAGTGAGATCCCCCAATGTGAGGTTAAAATCAGCCACCCCAAGGGGTGTCTCACATTTCTGGTTGAATCCCGCAATTTTCATGTCTCTGACCTTGGTAAGCTGCAGATCAAAGTAATGTTTTTGGTAGATGCGGTATGGGAGAATGTTCACGGCAGCCCCGGGATCTATCAGTATCCTGTTCAGTGGCTGACAGTTCAGGGAGCCCCTCATATACAGCGGTCTGTTATGGCCGGAATTTGGAATCAGCATGTCATCTTCTGTGAATGTAACCGACGGCCCAGAATTCACTTCTGTCAAGAGTGCTTCACATTGTGCCGGCGACTGCAAGGCATCAACAATTGCCTGGCGAGCCTCTCACTCAGAGAGAGAATCTCCCAGATGGAGAATCTGGTAGGGAGCTTTTTAGCATTTTCATGATCCGGCTGCCCACCCTGACATTAGACAGTCTCATTTCTTCGCCCATCGGGGTTTTGGAGGTTCATGTGGTGCTCGTGACCTCTGCTGCCCAGTGCCGGCTTCATCCCCGGGACTGACTTCTTGGGGGGCTTCTTCTATAGCAACGGCCCCTGGTGCCGTCAAAGGGTTATCCCCTTCTTTCTCATTCTGCTCGTAGGCTACAGACGCCGATTGCTGGGGTCCCTTGCCTTTATCTGGCCCAGCCTGTATCGATTGCCCATCTTCTAGACTAGACAGAAATTCCAGAAATGTTGGAGTTTGACCTCCTTTCTTCTTCTCTTGGTACAAGCCGGTAGGGGGAGGAACCTGGACACCTCGTACCTCCGGTTCGGAAATCTGGTAGGGCTGTTCCCCTCTGAACATAATGTTATGATTAGCTGGTGGTGGGCGCCCCCACCTTCTTCCGGAGCGTGTTGCATGGGCTGAGGTTGAGGCCTCAGCATGGTTGGCTTCTAGCGGGGCATTTGATGCTTCAGCCTCATCATCCTCCCCGGGCAAGGAAAAGAGCACTGACAGAGTGTTACACTGTACTATCGTGACTTTCTTTTCCTTTTTGGACTTGGGCCGTCTCTTCTTCTTCTGGGAATTTGGCCTTGCCAGCTCCTACCCCCAGAAGGGCTCAATCTCATCTTTTCTTTGTTCTGCCCCTGGCTGCTCTTCAATTTTCAATTCTTCGAGCTGCTCCTAGAGTATACAGTCTTTTACCAGCAGGTGTTTGGGCTTTTTCTGCTCATATTCATCGAGCTCATTGATATACTGCTGTAGACGCCTGGCTGCAGGACTTACTTCTTTATGTGCGGGTAGGGGGACTTGTCTTCTTCGATTATGAGTGGGGATCCGGATGACCGGCCCTGTTTCAGCTGTGCGCCATACTGGCTTTACTGGAGGTGGTTCGGGTCTTGGTGTGACACCGCGGATAACTGCTCCATTGGTATTGACTGTGGGAGTCTTCTTTCTGTTCTTTATGGGTTTCATCTGCCATCCTTCCTGATCCTTCAGTGGGGTGAGGAAGCAAGCTTCATAAGTATGCCTGGTACATTCTTCAACGGCCTCCTTAGGCAGCTGCTGGTAGATTGAAATCATATTGGCGGCCATTTTTAATGCCGGAGGCTCATGTGGACGAGGTGGCTCTACCTGGTAATCTCCCAGCTGTAGCTCGCCCTTTTTGACCATGCCTTCCATAATATCTTTGAAGACGTAGCAATCTTCAATTGCGTGCCCCAGCGCACGGTGATATGGACAGAACAGTGGATCACCTTTCTTCGCCGCGTCATCGGGTCTCTTTGGCTCAGGCAATGTTACCTTGTTGAACTTGTATGCCCAGTTGAATAGTGCGGCTGTCTTATCTTTCGGGAAAGAGTACGGCTTTCTCATTTTGTTTCTCAGAGAGACCTTATCTTTTCTTTCTACTGTGTCTGCTGGTGGGGGAGCTTCATCTGCCCCCTTCTTCCCTTTCTGTTGCTCGAAGGTTCTGAAATCAACGGTGTTAGCCTCAGAATGTGATGGTCGTCGATCATTAGATTTCCCTTTCGGCACAGTTGGAGCATTGGCGATCGGACGCTTAGACAGGAACGTCTCGACCTCCGCTACTATATTGTTCAATCGGTCAAATGTTCTGACATCTGCACCAATCATCTTTTCCAGTACCTCTCTCCTGAGGCTCTGCTTACATATTTGCACTGCATCTTCTTGATGAGGAGGTCTTCTGCATCTCATAGCTAAGTTCCTCCACCTTTTGATGTAGTCCAGTGCTGTTTCATCTTGCTTTTGCCTGGTTGCATATAGTTCGGCTATTGTAATTTCTCTTTCCGTGACGTGAAATCTGTCGCGAAACTTTCTTTGCATATCAGGCCAATCGGTCACTGACCCAGCCGGCAGGCTTGAATACCATTCAAAGGCTATCCCAGTGAGGGATGAGCCGAAGAACTTAAGCAGATAAGCTTCATCAGCTGCCAAGTCACCCATGATTGTGGTGTAGTAAGCTACGTGCTCCCTGGGAGAGCCCTGGCCATTAAACTTTTCAAACTTTGGCGGCTTGCTGACGCCTGGAGGTAGTCTCTTAGCAGCATACTGGGGAGGATATGGTACCTTGTATACATCGTAGGTACTAGCATCATCACCAGTCTTTTCAGACAGCTTCATCTCCACAATCTTTTCAATCATCAACTTCTGGGCTATGGCCGGATCTATGTTCTCCGGGAAGAAGTGAGCTTGTTGCTGATCGTAAGGAGTTGTCATCACAGTGGCGCGCAAGGTGGGCGCGGTAGGCTGTGTCTGAGACGCAGAGGGCTGAGCTACTGTTTGCTGTGGAACAGGTTGGCTCGGTGCTTTGCCCTTATCAGCCAGGAGAGGATTAGCTGGGATAACCGTCTCTGTTGAGCTGGAAGTATGCCCCACAGGCTCGGCTTGCTTGGAGACCGGTGTAGCTTCATGTCTCTCATTGAGCTGTCTTCTGAGAGCATTGATCTCCTGCTGGTATCTTCTGAACATCATCTGGATCATGGGATCCAGGGTGGACGGGATCAGTACATCTTCTGAAGTCCCTTCAGCATCATCAATGAAGGGATTATCTTCCTCTTCCGTTGTTACCACATTAACCGTCATAGTGGTGATCTTGCAGGCTTCATCATCAGTTTTCATCTTATCTTTCGCTGCTTGGCCTCTTCTTGTGACAGGCCCGGGTCTGGTTACCAGCCTGAGTAGCTCGTCCGGTTGAGTTGGTAGCATATCTTGCCCCCTGACAAGTCCAGCCATGTTACAGGTGAAGATCTGCATCTTTCCCTTCTGCCTGTAGACTTTTCTTTTTACCTGGTCGGGGTATTTGAGTCGGTCAAAGACTGATATTCTTTCTCTGGCTTCTTCCCTATGCAGGTCTTCTTTCCCATACCAGGCTCTGTGGCCTTCTTTCATAATCATTGGAGTCGGAGGAGGAGACTCCGATCATCATGTCTTGAAGGGTTTCTTCTTTTTTCTTCATCCATGGTGCCCAAGGCACGGGCTAATCTTTGCTGACCGAGGGTAGAATTCCCCAGGTGGTGGAAGTAGTCTTGGACTACTTGTTTCATCTCCTCTGGGTTGTGCCTTTGTGGCTCTGGTTGGAGCATCAGTCCTTCCTGGCCTCTTTGCTGATGAGCCAGTCTTGCCACCTGAGCATTCAGATGCTCGGCTTTGGAATATCTAAATATATCAGCCTGTCTGGCACAGGCTCTTGTCCTTCTTGGAATGGCAGTAGCGACTGTTTCGCTTGTTCTCATTCTTTCTTCTTTCTCAAATCTTCTGTCGCCATCCTGGCAGCAGCATCATAGTTCTTCCTTTGCCATCTTCTGCCCCCAGCCCTGGGATGGGGGACCGAGAGGTCTTGCTTCTGCTCATATTTTCTGCCCCTCATCCTGGGGCGAACAGTGGTCAGATTTCTTTCTTCACTTTCTTTCTCATCTTTCTTACCCCAAGCCCTGGGGTAAACAGCAGCATCATCTCTTATGTCTTTTCCTTCTCTTCTTCTGCTTCCTGCCCTGAAGCGGGCAACAGCATCCTCGGTAGCTTTCCCCTCATCTCGAGTTGGGGCCCAGCTCTGAATCTTCTTTGGTCGCCAGACCTGTTTATATCTTGCTGGCTTGGGCGCCAGCGGCTTCCTCTCATCAGTTTCCCAGTTGGCCCTCCTGGTGGCTAGAACTTGGAACTTGTTGTCGATATGGACGGTCGGGACAATCCTGTCCGGCTGGACTTCTCTCGGGCGACCGTTGAGATTCACCCTAACGTCACCCATCATCATCGTCTTCCCAGAATTTGAAAGACGACGGTTGGCAGCAGCATACCGGCTCCTCTGGTTAGTTCTTTTCTTCATTTGGGCAGCAGCGGGGACCGTGTCCCTCCTTTGAACGTGATGAACATAGCAGGCGACGGCTGTCGAGGTCGTCCTCTCTGGTAAGCTACCCTTGTTATCAGCAGTCTTCATCGGGGGACTTGCAGCAGTGCCTTGCTCGTTGTTGTCGACCTGCAGAAGGTCGGTGAAGACGAGGCCCAGGCAGTTGGGCAGCCCGACAGCAGGGGGCATCGACCCGAATGACAGCGGTACCGCCAGGTAACCCTCTCGGACATGCACATCGATCGGTTGTTGGTCGAAGCATACGGACATGATTCCAGTAGTCATTGTAGCTTCCTGAAAATAAGGAAAGCGCACAGAATCAGAAATTTGAGGGGGCCCCGCTGGGCCTCCAATTTTTGGCGTAGAGATGAAGGGAGACTCAGTCCCACCGGGCGTGCCAGACTTGTGGAACGCGCTTTTTAGTTTTTCTTTTATTTTTGTTATTTATTGGTTTATTGGCATGCCAGTCACCGGGGTGACAATTTTATTATGCGCTCGATCTGACTTTTAATCAGTCGATTGTGAAGTCCGAGTCGGGACCCGAAGTCCGTCATACCGTAAAGGCTATGACGTTAATTACGCCCTTCCTAAGAAGGACAACCCTTGATTAAACACCAAAAATAGGAGGAAGGTAGCGGCAAAAATAAGACTCAAACGAGAGAGAGGGTTGGTTCATCAGCAGGGCGCTTAAATGGCCTGAGTGAAGCAAGGATACATCAAATGCGGAGCAAATCCGGCGACATGTCCCCATTACCTTGGACTATGCCAGATGGGGATAGGAAACCACCCATGCAGCGGCAGGATGGGATCCGTAAAAGATCGGGTATATCTAACCCGGAATCTGGATAAGGACCCGTGCGACATGACACACCCTGTGCAGGCGCGATGTCTTATTGATATCCCCCTTCGGAAGACCATCGGAGAACATGCAAGGGCAGAACTCCGTGGGCCAGCGGGGTTAGGAGAGAATACCATGATCACTCAAGGTGATATGAATGAATTTTGGCAGCATATCCCCTTTATCATGGATTATGCCAAGAGGAGATAAGCCATCGTCCACGGGATGCCAGGATGAAAGCCGGGAAAGAGGGGGGGCACCAGGCCCGGAGCTCTCGCTCACATTCATGGCATCGATCGATGTTCCTTCGGAACCCGTCGGAGCACATGTAATGACATAACTCTTTGAGTCCATAAGGCTATAAAGAAATCCGGATCAGAACAGAACAATGTAGGGGAGGTCCTCCCCATTGATTTATTTCCTGAGGGATGCCAAGTGTTCTCCGTATATCCCTTGGATGGGTACAACATGGGACTCAAGGTTTAGGCCAAGAAGAAAGAGGTTCTCGGCGTAAGGATCAGGAGTATGGCCCGGCTTCTCGGCGTGGGCTGAAGGGAGCTCCCGGCGCGCCATGAAGGGGGTTATCGGCCTAGGCCAAAGGGAGGAAGAAGAGGTTCTCGGCCTGAGGGTTCCCGGCGCGCTGAGTGCCGCGCCGGGAGCCATTGGTGGCGCCGAGAGGGTATGGCGCCAAGAAGGAATTGATGCTTGGGCGCCGTGAGGGCTTATGGGGTTTTATGGTACCCTGTTTTGGGGGTTTTTCACGGGATTCAGACATGGCCTGGGGGGGGTGGACTCAGGAGGCAAATGAGGAAAGAGCCAGGGGTGTACCAAGTTGACAGCAAGGAATCATAGGTGAAAGGGGTTCGAGAGATCAGAATCACAGGGCCTTCGAACTCTCAGGAACAGGCTTCATGCCATTCATATTGCCAACCATCCAAGAGATCGAGAAATAACGGTTTCTGATCCCTGCAGTGGCCCTGGTGGCTTAAAGAAATTTTGAGAAAATCACAGACTCCGCGACGTTTAAATCATCGATGGCGTTGAGGGAGAAAGGGGGGGAAACAAAGCCCGAAAATCCACAGTGAGGATTGGGGCTTTGTTGGCTCTGTCCCATCTTAAACAGGCATGCATATAAAGAGGAGCCGGCAGACGATTAACGTGTCGAGCTTGGATGAATTGAATTGGGCGGCATATCCCTCGGGCTTATAGACATGCCGAATAGGGATAGGAAGCCATCCACGTAGCGACAGGATGGAATCCAGATAAACAGAGGGGAATCTTCCCCTTTGAACTCCCTGCTTGGTTGGAGGGTCTATGATATTCATTTTCCCGAGGGATAGATTCAAGCGGGGTGCGTATCGATCACACTCCCTTGGCCTTCCGGGGTTAACCCTATCGGATAGAATTTCGGCAGCGTTTCCCCTTCTTTCGGGTCATGCCAAAGGAAATAGGCCGTCATCCACGGGTACGGGATGATAACCGAAAAGAAGGCTTGGGCTCCTTGATGATGTAGGTGCCCATGGCAATGCTTGCTATCCCCTCAAGAACCGTCGGGGCTTATACAGTGGTATGGCCCTCTAGGTTATGGGGTTATGAATGGATTTGATCTAAGATGATGTAGGGGAGGTTTCCTCCCGTTAATCTCATCCCTGAGGTACATATGGCGACCATGAATATCCCCTTCAGCCGATATAACAGGTTGGACAAGGGCTGAAAAGCAGATGAGGAGACAGGCTCTGGTATGAGTGTATCGGCCTGAAAGGAGGATCTCGGCGCGGATTGATTAGCCAAAGAGGGGATCTCGGCATAGGAAGATGAACAAGCAAAGGGGGTTCTCGGCGCGCTGGTTCCCGGCGCGCTCACCATTGCGCCGAGGGCTGTTGCTGCCGCCGAGGCCCAATGGCGCCGAGAAGCTCCGACAGCCCTGTTTTGGAAATCAGATTTGATTGGGACCGTATCTGGGGATCAAATCAGTCTGGACTGTGGACTTCGATGCCACGGCATTAGGGTTTTGCTGAGGGACCAAAGGGTCAAGGTCATCACTTATCAGAACCTCCTGGGATTGCATTCGTCTATAGACGGGACACATCTTCTATAGCCAGCAATTCAGAAATCAAGAGATTGATGTCTCCGATTCCTAAACAGCTTGGGGGCCTCGCAAGAAACTCAGATGCCTGCGAAGAATCTGCCATCGAGACAGGAGGGGAGAGGGAAACAGGACCCAATAACCCATTAGATAAGGATTGGGGCCCTGACTTCATTCCTCTTTGAAGCACAGACTCACGGGGATGACTCTGAAAACCGAGACGTCTAGAATATTGGACGTTCAGATGAAAGATACATTCATAGAAAGACAGAGGGCAAAACTTTGATTGCCTAATATCGAGCACGGCAACCACTAAATTTCATTTCATCTCATTATCACCACTTACATAGACTGCAAGGCTAAAGCCGAGAAACGGGTAAGGGGAGGAACAGAGGCAGGGAAGAAAAGAACTCTCGACCTCATCTGAATAGCTAAAGCATGAAGGCATATACCATTACATACAGAGGAAAGCAAAATCAAAGCAAACATGGGGGGGAGGGTGGAGCATTGACTCCTCTCCCTCCCCCGAGCAGCCCACCTGGAGCTTCTTCTTCTTCTTCTCTTCTTCTTTCTTTTCAGTAGGGTCTCTTCTGTCTTTTCTATCTCTCTTCTTTTTTTTGTTCGCCTTCTCTTCTTTTCGAGAGAAAGGGGGTTTTTATAACACCACCCTCTCCCCCTATCGGCATGATCATCTCGGCGCACGGTTGATGAGCTCCCGGCGCGCCTTATTCGGAGGCAGTAGGCTTCCCGGCGCCCCTTCCTCATATGGGTCTTGTTGGGCTCTCGGCGCCACACGGCTGGGCCCGTTTAGATCTTCTAGTCTTTTATGCTTCCTCATCAGTAAGCTTGAGCTGTTAAAGCCGCTTAATCTGTCCCTTCATTTGTAGGTCCCTCGAGTCCGTCAGGCTAGGCGAAGGCCCATCAATTGGTGAGTTAGCATAGCTTCATCAGAATATTTCTGGGGATTTTCATCAGTCAGTGGACTGCAGTTCTTCACCAGTACTGCCGTCTGAGCGACGACAATACCGGACATCAGCTTGGCCGGGGAGGGCTTCAGCCAGGTGACAGCTTCTGTAATGGACTCTCCGTAATCCTAGTTTTGTAGGAGTTCCTCGGGTCTTCATTACTGATTCAATCTTATCTTTCGTCTCATCTTTATCTTTGATTATATTTCCGGTGTCAACAGACCCCAGCTAGTTACTTGTTTGTGGTTACTTGTACGGTGTTCGCGCCTCGGGTAGGACCTACCACTTCAGGCGATTCACCTGCGGTGCGGTGTAAGACGTCAGGGGATGCTACCGGCTGTGCTTCTAGTGGGTGGTACTCCTGTCGAGTTGGGAGTGACAGACTGTCAATCTCTGTGTCTTTGACCTTCGGGTTTTCGGTCGTGTTGACCGTTGAGTTTCGGTTGTTTCACCAAGGTGCGTGTGTCGGTTCTTGCGCCGTGAGACTAGTGCTAGTGGCTTTACCGAGGTGGCGTCTTGTGGTGCGGTACCCGCGATCGGATGGTCGGGGTTGCACCTTGGACAGCGTGTCCAGGTTGGCTGTCCGGGGAACAGGCCTCTACGGCGTGGTTACCGTGTGTTTTTACTTCGGTAGGTGGTACTAGCGTGATTTGGTAGCTTCGACTTCGTGATCGAGGTGTGCCTTCTGGCAGTAGGAGTAGCTGTAGTGCCGAGTTTTTGACCGGCCACCGGTTTGCTGTTCCTGCTGTCGTTGTAGCTCTCCTTTCCGCTACCGCCGTTGTTTCCGGTTGGGGTTCCGCGGGATCCCTGCTGAGTCTCTGTTTGGAGACTCATTCCCTACTTTTCAGGTGTGGCGGTTCTTCCTCGTGGTTCGAGGGTGCGGAGCGGAGGTTCTCAGTTGCCAGCTTGCCGGGCCGAGTGTTCACTTGGCATGTGGTACATTTTACTGCTTTAGACTGTACTTTCTGTTGGACTGGACTCTGTTGTAGCTGTAGTTGTTCTTTCTTTCAGCTTGTTATTATTGTGTTGTCCTGCTTTATTTCCTATTTCTTTGTGCCTCCACACTCCTTTTAGCCCTTCCGAGCCCTCCCGGCTCATGGGCGGCGGTGCGAGTCTCGGGTTATCGGGCCTTCCCGGTAATCGAATTCTCGGGTCGTTACACCTAATGTCAACTGAAGATCCAACTGTCTCAGTAGCATCGTTGGTCCTTTGACCTGAGACATTGATCGAATCTTACACGAGGACTGGAATGGTTTAATTACTTGGCTAAGTGACTTTAACCATAAGTCATGAGTTGCCGAGTCGTTAACCACTCCAGGATACGCGTGAAGATCATCAATAGTCAAGAAGGGATCGCTCACTGTCGGGTATATATCAGACAGTTAATGGGTCATGACATTGACGCTCCGTTAAATCCCTGGCCTGGGTCGTGTGAGTTCGTTTAGAACGGACGTCATACCCTTTAAGGAGATCATAGTCAAATGGCACGATCATGGGGTTTGACAGAAACCGTACCCTCGATCGTACCAGACTCATAGAATGAGCGAGGGATTATATCGATGCGGTAACTGTGGACTTACAGGTACCAGATAGGCTGGTTTAAACCCGGGGGTCCTCTAGGATCACGCGGATTTGCTTGACCCAACGTGATCAAAGGTTCGGAATAAATTAAACTATTGTTCGGCTCTACTAGAAGCGAAGAATACGTTTAATTTACTTCTAATTGAGAATTAGAAGTTAATGGACCTTAAACTAGAGTGACTGTGGGCCTAGAGGATCACACACAATGGATTCTTGGGTGACGGATTATTACTATACAAGTGTATGTATTAATTCCTTTTAATTCCTTTTGGAAAGGAGTGTAAATGGAGCTTAATACATATGTATAATAGTGGATAGGACATATATACAGTTTCGATCTTTTAGAACCCTTTTCTAATAAACCTAAACTCTATATATAGCCACCTACGTGATGCTCATTCGAGCCTTCACTTCTTTCAACCTCTTAAGCTTAAGCAAGCACATAAGCTTAAGAGGAGGATTAGCCTCCCCCTTTCTCCCTCTTGCTCTCTCTCTCTCTCCAGAAGGTGATAGAGCCGGGGAAGGTCGTGCCGGGGAGGTACCGTCGCTGCGTAAGGGTCCGTGTGGATCTGCTCTAGAGGCCGTACAGCTGTGCGGCTCGGTTTCTCTGCATCGGGCTTAGCGGACATCGTCGTTCCGCGCAAGGTGAAACACGCAACCCGTAATTAGGGTCTTAGAAACACCGATTAGAGCACAAATTAAGCTTTCCATAACACCGGGATCGGACAAATGAAATTTTTGTTATCCGCTGCGTCGCCCGTAGGTGCTGTGCGAAACCTTACAGTGGTATCAGAGTCAAGTTGGCGCTCTGGTCGGTGTTTTTAGCGCCGTTAAGAATCGTGTTTTGGGACATTCTTAAATCTTCAATTATTATTTGGAGACAGGAGTGCTGGGCATTTCTATTTTTCCTGGATGCTGGGCATCAGGAGAGCAAATATTTTTTTTAAAAAAAATTAAAAATAAATTTTTTTAGCCCCGTAGGGGGCGCACTGCGCCCTGTGCGCCCAGCCGCGTGCGCCGCGTGGGCGGCGCACGCGGCACCCGCGGGTCAGCGCCTGCGGGCGCTGACCCGCGGGAGGGGCGGGTGGGCGTGCCGCGGGCGGCGCCCGCAACGCGGGCGCGGGCGTGGGCGCGACCGCCCACGCGTCACGCGTGGGCGGCCGCGCCCATGGCTGCCGCCGAGAAGTTTTTTTTTATTTTAAAAAAAAATTGCTTTGTTTTTAATTTACTTTAATGCAGTATTGATAATATATATATTAGATATATATATTAAAATACTCAATAAATTAAATAGAATTTTATTTCATAAGTTAAATAGTATTATCTCAATAGTAAATGTCGAATGGTAAATTTTATTTAACCGATTTGAATTTACCAAGGTGAGATAATTACTTTTTATCTTGAGATAAAATAGTAATAATTGAAGTTACTTCAGTAAAATTTAAGTTTTTGAATTTTTAATTATTAGATAATTAGAAAATTCATATTTTAAATTTTATTAAAGTTAAATGTGGAAAATTAAATTATTTGAATTTTAATTATTAGATAATTATTAAATTCAAATTTTTAATTTTAGAAAATTACTAATTGAGGATAATTTCATTATTTAAATTTATTTTCAAACAAAAATTATTGGATAATTAGTTTGAATTTAAATTTAAAATTATTGGCATGTTTAAATTTTGAATTTAAATTTGATTATTGGATAATTAAATTTAAATTTAAATTTAATTAATTATCTCAATTAGATGCCCCTGTAGAAAATGATGGTTCTTTACGTGCTCTACTTTAATTATCTTGTATTGGCCTGCTTGTGTGTTTAATTTTAGTTAATCATGCTTTGATTTTTAAAATTAAACAAAGCTAGCCTGTTTTTGTTTGCACATCCCATTTTTAAATTCAAAAGTAAGGATTATTTTCAGAAAATAACCCTTGATTGATTTTATTTGAATGGGTTGGCAAGTGATCATTGACTTGGATTAATGTAATTAATTGGGGTCTGCGAACCTCCTTTCTCTCTCTGTTAAAATTCCAATGTACTTCTATCTTCCTCCATTGTTGTACTCGCCCTAAGGGCTGCTGGAATTTGAGTCACATGTAATTTAATTTTTCCGGCCTACGTGCCGTGTAAAAGTTGTAATTAATGCGGCGTCGGAGTCTGAAAGCGTGGAGCACACCCGACAAGGACGATCCAGCTGCTTCGGAAGCGGGTCGGATGTCTTAGTTACATTAGGGTTAAAGTCCATGATCACTTGCGTTTATTTTTGCATTGGATGCATTTATTTTGTGCAAACTATTAGGTACGGTAAATATATTGGATATATTTATATTACCACCTAGGGTGAGATCAAGATAAAATTAAATTCCCTCGCGATTAAATTTTAGATCTGGTAAGCGTGGCTCTAGGAGTCATCGTGGCCCTCCATCATTATGGAGTGAATGAACGTCTTCATTTCATGGATTTGTTGTGCTTTCCACAAGGTCTATGAGTTTGGGGGCGGGATTAAACTCCAAGGCTCGGCCTCAATGGGGTGAGGAATTGAACTCAGCTTTGTTGTGCTTTCCACAAGGGTCGGGTCATGAACTCATTGCTATGTTGTAATGATGGTTAGATCTAACCGAGAATATCCTTTGTTGTGCTTTCCACAATTGGATGATTTCTCGGGGGCCGAATATCGGATATTGCATTAGATGCAAGTGCTTGTTGACTGCCCTTGAGATGGTGTATGGCTTGTTGTACTTTCCACAAGGTCGTACATCAGTCTCGTTGGGATTCCGACCCACTAGGTTGATCTCGTTGATCTCCCGTTCTATATACTGAGGGTTATATAGTTCGATCGAAAAATAGTGGGACTAACTAAGATAGAAAATCACATCTAAGTTAGAATTTGAACACATGCTAAGTTGTCTTTTATTTCTTATCCAGATTACAATGTCGTCGTCCAACCCCCTCCGCGGCATCTTGGATGCAAATCGCTTAACTGGACCGAACTACTCGGATTGGCTGCGTAATCTACGCATAGTCATTACCGCCGAAAAGATTGCGTACGTGTTGGACACGGTTCATTCTGAGCCAGCTCCTGATGCCGACGAGGGCGAGTTACTAGCTTATGCCAAGTGGTCTGAGGACTCCTCCCTTGCCCAATGTTACATGTTGGCCTCTATGGCTCCCGAGCTACAGAGGCAATTTGAAAAGACTGATTGTAGAAGTATACTTCTGAATCTACACCAGCTCTTCAGAGAGCAGGGTAGGATTGAGAGGTATGACATCTCAAAAAGGCTTTTCAGGACACGGATGTCTGAGGGTTCATTAGTGCAGACCCATGTACTGAAAATGATGGAGTGGATTGAAAGACTCAATGCATTGGGGTTCAAGTTGGATCTTGAACTATGCATTGATCTTATACTCCAGTCATTGCCTGATTCCTTTTCTTCCTTCATCATGAACTTTAACATGAACAGGATTGAAGCAACTCTCCCAGAGCTGCTCAATATGTTAAAGAGTGCTGAAGGAACCATGCAGAAAGATAAACCATCTTCGTCTGTAATGGTTATTGGCCGGGCCAACAAGAAAAGGAAGGCCTCTCAAATATCCACCACGAGTAACAAAGGGAAGGGAAAGAAAAAGGCCACGGGTAAGCAACTCGCCAAAGTTGACAAAGGGAAGGGCAAGAAGAATGAAAAGGAAGACAAATGTTTTCGATGCGGGGAAACTGGGCATTGGAAAAGGAATTGCAAGGCAATTCTAAATGAAGGTATTTTTATCATAGACCTTAATTTGTCATATATGGAATCCACATCATGGGTATTGGATACTGGATATGCATCTCATATCTACAATTCTGTGCAGGTGCTGGCAAATAGAAGGCGATTGGGCAAAAAGGAGATTGAACTGAGGATGGGCGATGGAGCTTTAGTTGCTGCCAAAGCTGTCGGGACTGCACGCCTCAGTTTACCTTCAGGAGTCATTCTGGAGCTGAATGACTGTTATTATGTTCCTAATATTATTAAGAACATTATTTCAATCTTTGGCTTGTATAACGTTGGATACACATTGGCTTTTAATAGCACTGGGTGCTCTATAATGAATAATGGTTTGATTATAGCCAATGGTTCATTAGTCAATGGTCTTTATGTATTAGATACATGTTCTAATGTTATGCAAATTTCCAATGCTGATGAAGTGAATTCTGCATATCTATGGCATTGTAGACTTGGTCATATAGGTGAGAAAAGAGTATCTCACTTACACTCAAATGGGTATTTAAATTCGTTCGAATATAAGCCATTTGATACCTGTGAGTCGTGTCTCATGGGAAAAATGACCAATGCTTCCTTTGGTGGACATGGTGAGAGGGCTGTTGACCTTCTCGAGCTCATACACTCAGATGTGTGTGGACCCATGTCCATAGAAGCAAAAGGAGGTTATCTCTATTTCATTTCTTTTATTGATGACTTCTCTAGATATGACTATGTGTATTTAATGAGACATAAGTCACAAGCCTTTGAGAAGTTTAAGGAATACAAGAATGAAGTAGAGAAACAGACTGGCAAAAGTATTAAGGCTCTTCGATCGGATCGAGGAGGTGAATACTTAAGTCATGAATTCACTTCTTATCTTAAAGACTATGGAATAGTTTCTCAGTGGACTCCACCGTATACACCACAGCATAATGGTGTATCCGAAAGGAGAAACAGGACCTTGTTAGACATGGTCCGATCCATGATGTCTATGTCAGGACTACCCTTGTCTCTTTGGGGCTATGCGTTAGAGACTGCGGCTTATTTATTGAATAGGATCTCAAGTAAATCAATTCCTTCTATACCATATGAGATATGGAAGGGTAGGAAATCAAATTTTAATCACATTAAAATTTGGGGGTGTCCTGCTCATGTAAAGAAGAACGAGAGTGATAAGCTTGAGTTGAGAACCGATAAGTGTAGGTTTGTGGGATATCCAAAGGAGACTTTTGGATATTATTTCTATCACCCTTCTGAGCAAAGGGTCTTAGTGGCCAAGAGAGCTGTATTTCTGGAAAGAGAATACCTACTCCAGAAAAATAGTGGGAGCCAGATAGAATTGGACGAGGTCCAAGAACCACAACCCATATACACACACTCATTAGATGAGACTGTAGCGGTTGATCCTATTCAAGGTGAAACACTGACACTACGGAGATCTGGTAGACTACCGAGAGAACCTGAGAGATATGTTAGACATGTCTCAGAGGGGTCCTCTAAGGTATGTATCGATGACGATGATGATCCTCAGTCGTACCAGGAGGCGATCCGTAGTGTAGACTCCGAGAAATGGCAAGAGGCAATGGATTCAGAGATTCAGTCCATGTACACCAACAAAGTTTGGAACTTGGTTGATGTACCCGAAGGGAAGGTCCCTATCGGCTGCAAATGGATTTTCAAAAGGAAAATCGGTGCAGATGGACAGATTGACACATACAAGGCTAGACTAGTGGCGAAAGGATATCGTCAAAGGCAAGGCATTGACTATGACGAGACGTTTTCACCGGTAGCCATGGTTAAGTCAATCAGAATCCTCCTTGCCATTGTTGCATACCTGGATTATGAGATCTGGCAAATGGATGTGAAGACAGCTTTTCTTAATGAAAACCTATCAGAAGAGGTGTACATGGTACAGCCTGAGGGATTCACCTCCAAGCCACATCCTAATAAGGTATGCAAACTTCAAAGGTCCATTTATGGATTAAAGCAGGCATCTAGAAGCTGGAACTTAAGATTTGACGAGGCTGTCAAATCTTTCAACTTCATTCGGAATGAAGATGAACCCTGTGTTTACAAGAAGGTCAGTGGGAGCTCAGTGACCTTCTTGGTCCTTTATGTTGATGACATCTTACTCATTGGGAATGATGTAGGGATGTTGACATCAACTAAGTCTTGGTTGTCCAAGACTTTCTCCATGAAGGATTTGGGAGAAGCATCCTATGTGCTAGCCATAAGGATCTATCGAGATAAATCTAAAAGGATGCTAGGATTATCCCAATCCATGTACATAGATACTATCCTCAAAAGGTTTAGGATGGAAAATTCCAAGAGAGGTCTCATTCCCATGAGACATGGAATTTGCCTATTCAAGGGGATGAGTCCTAAAACTTCTGAGGAGGTGGCACACATGAATAAGGTACCCTATGCTTCGGCGATAGGGTCAATCATGTATGCAATGCTATGTACACGGCCTGATGTTGCCAATGCTTTGAGCATTGTCAGTAGATATCAGGCAAATCCAGGCGAAGAGCACTGGAAGGCAGTAAAGGGCATCCTTAAGTACCTGCGAAGGGCTAAGGATCTTTTTCTGCTTTATGGAGGAGAGGACTTACAGCTTAGAGCTTACACAGATTCTAGTTTCCAGTCAGATCCAGATGACTGTAAATCCATGTCTGGATTTGTATTCATGTTGAATGGAGGGGCAGTCAGTTGGAGAAGCTCCAAGCAAGACACGACTGCAGACTCGACGACGGAGGCAGAATATATTACTGCAGCAGAAGCTGCTAAGGAAGCCGTCTGGATGAAGAAATTCATCTTGGAACTTGGCGTAGTTCCCGAGATAACAGCTCCCATCCCATTATTTTGTGATAATAATGGGGCCGTCGCCTAGGCGAAGGAACCGAGATCTCACCAAAGGTCAAAGCATATTCTCAGGCGCTTTCACCTTATTCGGGAGATTGTTGATCGTGGAGATGTGATGGTAGAGCGTGTACCGTCAGAAGACAACATAGCAGATCCACTGACTAAGCCTTTGACACAGACTGTATTTGAGCGTCATCGGGATAAGATGGGCCTCAAAGTTGTGGGCTATTGGCTGTAGTTCAAGTGGGAGATTGTTAGTGTTAGTGTGCTACAGGCCAATTTCGGGTCGGGTAGGCCCAATAGTTGTACGATCTTGTTCATTAATAAAGTGGTGTTTGAGCGTAAATATGTGATTGTGTTACTTTACGTTGTTCCTAGGATATGTGGTTGTAAAGTCAGCTCGAGATGGGATCTCGAACATGAGATTGACTTTACATGTACACATACCTTAAACTGTTCCTGGTTGGAGGGTAATCACTCGGGGACTTTGATTACTTATTAAACCAGTACACATGATGTGTTAGTGACCAGTCTCATGTTCATTGGTGCGGGGCACCAACACATATGTGTAGGTGTATGTCCTTGGAGGATGTACACTGAACTGATCCGCTATTGGATCTTCAGATGGTTGATTATACCTAATGTCAACTGAAGATCCAACTGTCTCAGTAGCATCGTTGGTCCTTTGACATGAGACATTGATCGAATCTTACACGAGGACTGGAATGGTTTAATTACTTGGCTAAGTGACTTTAACCATAAGTCATGAGTTGTCGAGTCGTTAACCACTCCAGGATACGTGTGAAGATCATCAATGGTCGAGAAGGGATCACTCACTATCGGATATATATCAGACAGTTAATGGGTCATGACATTGACGCTCCGTTAAATCCCTGGCCAGGGTCGTGTGAGTTCGTTTTGAACGGACGTCATACCCTTTAAGGAGATCATAGTCAAATGGCACGATCATGGGGTTTGATAGAAACCGTACCCTCGATCGTACCAGACTCATAGAATGAGCGAGAGATTATATCGATGCGGTAACTGTGGACTTACAGGTACCAGATAGGCTGGTTTAAACCCGGGGGTCCTCTAGGATCACGCGGATTTGCTTGACCCAACGTGATCAAAGGTTCGGAATAAATTAAACTATTGTTCGGCTCTACTAGAAGTGAAGAATACGTTTAATTTACTTCTAATTGAGAATTAGAAGTTAATGGACCTTAAACTAGAGTGACTGTGGGCCTAGAGGATCATACACAATGGATTCTTGGGTGACGGATTATTATTATACAAGTGTATGTATTAATTCCTTTTAATTCCTTTTGGAAAGGAGTGTAAATGGAGCTTAATACATATGTATAATAGTGGATAGGACATGTATACAGTTTCGATCTTTTAGAACCCTTTTCTAATAAACTTAAACTCTATATATAGCCACCTACGTGATGCTCATTCGAGCCTTCACTTCTTCCAACCTCTTAACTTTAAGCAAGCACATAAGCTTAAGAGGAGGATTAGCTTCCCCCTTTCTCCCTCTTGCTCTCTCTCTCTCCAGAAGGTGATAGAGCCGGGGAAGGTCGTGCCGGGGAGGTACCGTCGCTGCGCAAGGGTCCGTGTGGATCTGCTCTAGAGGTCGTACAGCTGTGCGGCTCGGTTTCTCTGCATCGGGCTTAGCGGACATCGTCGTTCCGCGCAAGGTGAAACACGCAACCCGTAATTAGGGTCTTAGAAACACCGATTAGAGCACAGATTAAGCTTTCCATAACACCGGGATCGGGCAAATAAAATTTTTGTTATCCGCTGCATCGCTCGTATGTGCTGTGCGAAACCTTACAAAAACTCCACAGGCTGGGGGTCGGTGATGACTAAGGCTCGGGTGGGACAGTTGGAGGTAATATGCCCTAGGTTATGGCACCTAAAGCAACGAACTCCCGAGACAGGGACTGGTTTGGAGGTGCTAGGGATGACTCCCTTTCCCTTGTCATCTCTCCTATCAGTTGGCAGAATGTACTCCAGCCTGGGCACAGCAGCGGGTGCAGGTAAGGGGTTCCGTAGGAAAGGAGCCATAGGGGCAATGACCCAAAGTGGGGTAGCAGTAGGGACATAGGAAGTGGAGGGGCCAGGCCTCTCAGAGTAGCGGACCATGGGGTTTAGGGACTCGGGTTGGTGGTAGGTGGGGACTCGAGGTGGGACCACCTTTTGAAACCGCTCGACATCCCGAACAACCTAATAGGCATGCTCGAGAGTGTTAACTTTCCGTAGGAACAGCTCCCGCTGTATGCTCTCGTGTAAGCCAGCCCTAAACCGTGAGAGGGTGACGGAGGCGTCCTCCATGGCTCGACTCCGAAGGAATAAGTCATCAAATTTGACGATGTACTCATCCACAGACTTTCCATCTTGGGTTTTTTTTTTTTTACGCAAAAGGCCAAATGGCGCCTTTATTTTATTAAGTGGTAGAAGGAGTACAAAATCATAGGGGCATACCCCCGAAAGGAAGCATAAAGAAAGCTGCTAAGATACCAACTGAAAAATCAATTACATATATCTGAAGGAAGCAAGCCCCAGCCGATCCGCCACTAGAGGACCAAAACAAGTCTTCGGAAGCTGTGAGGAAGAGAGATAGGTGTCATTGCGTTGAGCGCAGCAGGCGTAGGAAGCAAGGGCATCGGCCACTTGATTCCCCTCCCTGTAAACATGTGAGATGGGAATACCGGAAGCCTGAGCAAATTGGTGGATCTCTCGCCACCACCTAAGACAGGTCCAAGTGGGAGAATGCCCCGCCCTCAAGGATGAAACCAGGCTGGCCGAGTCGGAGTTGATTTCAGCAATCTGGAGGCCGTGTTGAAGAGCAAGGCAGATGCCATCACACATGGCACATGTTTCAGCAATGATGCTAGTTCCAGAGCCATAATAGTGTGAAAACGCCATAAGAAGATGACCTCTGTTATCTCTGATGCAACCACCACCTCCACAGTGGCCAGGATTTCCCCTACTAGCGCCATCAACATTGAGCAAAAACCCATGAATGGGGGGAATCCATCTGATCATCTTAATGACGATCGGGGATGGTCGATGGGTCCAGCCGAAATGAGAAATGAGCTGAAGCTGCTGGTCCGTGGAGCGCTGCTTGAAGGTAGTCTTCTCAAGAGCCGTGTTGATACAACAATGAATGCGGCGAATGATACCTTGAATAGAAGCACATTGCCCTTCAAAATGCGCTTTACATCGCGCCTTCCAGACTTCCCACACAATGAGCATGGAGGCATAGATGACAATGAACCCATGTAGGGTTTGCGGGTTGTGGGTACACACAGTGGCCCAGAGCCGTTGCGTGATGTGAGCATAAGCTCCAATGCCATTATCCAAAATAGGAGAAATCCAGTTCTAGAGGGCCATGGCAATGTCCCCATGCATGAACAGGTGATCCGGATCTTCAGCAGCTGGAAGTCGACAACAGTTGCAGGCAGAAACCATCTGAATACCGCAGTCGGCAATTCTAGAGTCTACAGGGACAGCTCTATGCATAATTCTCCATGTGAACAAGGAAATGAGGCGTTGAAAGAAACGATGCCAAATAACCTTCAGGGGTCTCCTTTGAACGCTAGTGGGTCGAAGTTGATTGTAAGCAGACTTAACAGTAAAAAGACCAGAATCAGAGGCCGACCAAATGCAGATATCATCATTGTGAGAGAGTTGAATCCCATCCAGATTAATGTTGTCCGGCATCAATGACCTTAGGGGGTGTGAGGTATTAGAGATAACCTCACGAACAGTAGGAGAAGGACATTGATAAGAATCAGGAATAAATTGCCGCAAGGGATGATTGCCCAGCCAAACGTCGTCCAGGAAGTCAATCCGGGTACCATCCCCTACAATCCATCTAGTGTTTGCCGCAACCACCTCATGAGCAGTATGAAAAGTACTCCTTGGGATGCCGTGCAAGCAAAGGTTCTGGCGATTAGAACCAGGCCTAGGGTGGGTGTAATGTCTGGTATATTCTGCCCACAACGAGGAACCATGCTGTAAGGACCAGACAAGCTTCACAGCTAAGGATAGCTGGACGTGCCAGATGCTGCACACTCCTAAGCCACCTTTAAGTATGGGCCTCTGAATAACATTCCAAGGCACCCAGTGCCTGCGTTGCCTACCTTCTGAATTACCCCAAAGAAAGCCTGCGCAAAGGCGCTCAATGTAATTGATAGTTGATTTAGGGATAGAAGCAGCAGTTGCCATGTAAACCGGGATAGAACAAAGCACAGAATTGATGAGAGTGACCCTCCCAGCTTGAGATAACATCCGTGAACTCCAGGAACCAATGCGACAAGACACCTTTTCGATAAGAGGTTTATAATCAGCCACCAATGATTTACCTTGCCTGAGAGGAACTCCAAGATAAGTAATTGTGCCAAGCTGCTGACGAAAACCAGTAATCCGAGTGATGGAGCGTGCTACTCTGGAAGGCGCATTCTTGGAGATGAGGAAATTGCTCTTTGAGGGATTCACTTTCTGGCCTGAGGAATTCTCATAAAGCTTTAAGAACTCCATGAACTTTCAAATGTTAGAAGCATGACCATTGAGGAACACCAGGGTGTCATCCGCGTATAACAGATGGGAAATAGGCGGACAACCCCTGGGAGTAGCATACGGCTTAAGAACACCTTGCTGATGGAGGCTAGTGATGCCCCTGCTAAGCACTTCCTCCATTATGATAAATAGAGCAGGCGCAAGCGGATCTCCTTGACGGATGCCACGGGAGGAATGGAAAAAACCAGCCAAGGATCCATTAAACAGAACAGAAAACCAGCAATTAGATATCATCATGGCAATAAGCGAAGTGAATCTGGTACAGAAGCCAAATTTCCGAAGAACGGCAATGAGAAAATCCCACTCCACGCAATCATATGCTTTCATCATATCCAGCTTTAGAATAACGTTGTGTCCGCGCACCTTCCTACCAATTTCAGAGATCAGTTGCCGAGATAGAGAGATGTTATCAATGATTTGCCTTCCTTTCACGAAGGCACCTTGCTCCCTGGAGATAATAGTCGGCAGAATATCAACCAATCTAGCACATATTATACGTGAGATGATTTTATAGCTGAAATTGCAGAGGCTAATTGGGCGGAAGTCACCGAAGTGGGATGGGTTCCGGACTTTGGGGATCAGAGCAATGATACTGGAGGTAGCTCCTCTAGGGAGTGGGAAACCTTGAAAGAAACCTCCAATAGCAGCTACAACATCATCGTAGATAATATCCCAGCAAGCAGTATAAAATGCTCCAGAGAAGCCGTCCGGACCAGGGGCACTATCACCACTCATCCCCCACACAGCGTCTCTAATCTCCTGGGCAGAAGGAGGAGAAACCAAAAGCTGATTCTGATGCTTCGAGATACTGGGAGGGATGACATGAAGCAAGAGGTTATCGACGGAGTGACTTTCAGAGGAAAGGAGGTACTTGAAAAAACGCTCTGCCTCAGTTCTCAATGACTGTTGGTCTTCACACCATGCACCCTCCACTTTAAGCCTGTGAATGTAATTTTTACGGCGCTTACCTTGAACGACAGCATGAAAAAAAGCTGTGTTCCGATCACCATCCTCAAGCCAGTGCACTTTAGCCTTCTGGGACCAGAAAACCTCCTGCCGATGAAGGATTCTACGTAGCTCCGCCTCCGCAGCTTGAAGAGCCACTCTATTCTCCTCCGTGGGATGATCATCAAACACTTGTTGCTTAGTTCTCTGTCTAGAGTCCGCAGCTTTAAGGGTAACCTCCAGCTTGCCAAAAGTATCTCTATTCCATGATTGAAGAGCAAGCTTAGTAGCTTTGAGCTTGTTCTGCAACGTAAGAAAAGGATTGTGATTGCAATTTGGAGTATTAGACCAGGCGTCTCTAACGCACTGAGTGAAAGAAGAATGGTCCAGCCACATCTTCTGAAAGATGAAACGGGACGGCAGCTGTTGCACCTCCTGATAATGCAAAAGAAGAGGCGCATGATCAGATGAGCGGCGCGGGAGGTGCTGAACAACCATTCCGGGGTAGGAAGTTTGGCAACAGACACTAATCAGGATACGGTCCAGCCTGGCCAGGATAGCAGCATCACCCAATCTATTATTGGACCAAGTGAAAAGAGGACCCCTGAAGCCAGCGTCCAACAATCCTGCAGAAGAGATAAACGCATTGAAATCAAGCATAGAAGAGGAGTTCGGCAGAAGGCCCCCTTTCTTCTCGGACGGAACGGTGATGCAGTTAAAATCTCCTCCGACAACCCAGGGAAGAGAGTTGTTCTCGGAGATGGATAATAAGTCTGCAAATAGGTTCCTCCGAGCGGCAACATCACAAGCAGCGTACACCACGGAGACCTTGAAAACATCTAAACCACCACGCTGGACTACGCTAGTAACATGCTGCGAAGACTTAGCCTCCAAAAGAAAAGAGATAGAGGAATTCCAAAAAATCCAAATTTTCAAATCCTCATCAAGATTTGCTTCATAGTGATCCATACCCAAATACCGGCAAATATTAGGAGCCTTGCTTAAAGAAGCCTTGGGCTCAAAAATAGCAATGAAATCAAGGGAAAAACGATGGACCAAAAGCTTCAGAGATCGCCTAGAGGCCAGATTTGATAAGCCTCTAGTATTCCAAAAAAGAGTTGGGCAAATCATGAGGAAACATACCCGGAGGCACCCCTCGCCGCCATCACTTTAGACCTAGTAAGAACACCTTCCACTAAAACTCCACGGTCATTCTCAGAAATAACAGGGGCCATGAGCGAATTTTCAGCATGGGCCTTGGCAGAAGCGGTTAACGGGACAATCGCAAGATTTCCTTCCTTGCATGTCAAACGTGAATTGCCTTTGCTGGGTAGAATAGAATCCTGACCAGATATCGTCTCCTTCAATGAGGACCGACCCCGTTGCGATGGCAGAGCCACCGGCGCCTCCTCCACCTCCGGACGCACAGAAGGTTCGGCGTGTAAAAAAACCCCTGAAACACAACCAGCAACTGAAGCATTGAGATCCGGTCCGTCAGCATCCTCACCGGGCACATGCAGAACCTCCGACGCAAGGAGACCCACGTTGCATGGTTGCACCTCAGAAGTGAGGTCCTGTGGACGTGTATTGTGAATCTGATCCAAATTATCATGTGCCGAAGGCGCAACTTCCGCGTGAACCGCCAGACCATGGGAGCTGGAAACAGGCTCAGCCAAAGTAGAAGACTGCCTAAGAGAAATCCCATCAACCAAATTAATGGCAAGGCTATCAAAAGAATTTTTAACTGGAACCGCATTAACAACAGTAACAGCCTGAGGTTCCGAAGACCTCTTCTGGACGACCCTCCACTCAGGAAGGGTAGGTTGCACTGAGGTTTTCAACGTAGGGACAGCCTTTTTGAGCCTTTTTTTACAATCATCAGATGCATGGCCAATACGCCTGCAGAAAGAGCAAACGGAAGGGACCCTGTGGAAGTTGATGGGTTGCCAGAAACCCTCACCATCACCACAACCGATCCAAATCCTTTCTGGAAGAGGCTTTGCAATATCCAGATCCACACAAACAAGAGCCTCCGCCGTTTGAGTCCAGGCCAAGGTGGAGTCATGAACACGAAGAACCACACCCAAGCTACTAGCAATTTGCCGGAGGTAATCTTCATTGAAAAAATTAACAGGCAAGCCAGGAAAACCAACCCAAGTTGGTATAAGAGTAGGATCAGCATGAAAATCGAAAGAACTCGACCAGCGGAAAAAACTAAATAAGAACCCCTTAATATAAAGACTCTTCCGCACCAGAACTTTAATAAAATCCTCCTCAGACTCAAAACGCATCAGCACATGACGAGGATTAAGAATGATGAGAACCAGGTTGTGCTGCAGAGAAAGCCGTTGCGCTAAGCAAGACTTAATATCAGAAAATGATGGCCGACCATACGAGCATTTAGCCACGATCGCGAAGCGTAAAGGATCTTCTGAGCGCTGAATCCCATCCTTCGAAAAGAAAACAGCTGGTTCCCCAACATCAGTGAAAGCCGGCGGACGGAGGTCTAGGGCAACCTTGCGAGGCCGAAGAGAAGCAACGAGGGCCTGCGCAAAAGACAGCGAAGCCGGAGGTCTAGGGGAAACATCACGGGAGCAGCCCCCACCAACCTGACCCGCCATGAGGCCCCTCCCCCAAGGGGGAGGAAGACGACTCCGAACGAACCAGCAGCCAGACGCTCTCACGCTCTCACCCACGGGAGGGACGCGCTCTTTCTCCCCTCCGAGGTCCATCTTGAGTGAGTTTCTACCATTGGTCTAAAAGACGCTGATGGTAGGAGGGTGGCAGATACTTCTCCCTTAATTTCTCCTTCATTTCTTCCCACGTGCTTACAGGCTCCTCTCGTCTCCTTGCTAGGAGATTCTCAACGTTACACCAGTAGGTTTTGGCTTGACCTAGGAGTTTCAGTTTGGTAAACCTCACCCTTGTAGCAGGGGTCATGCGGCGGTGCCAGTCAAAATATTGATCCATCCTGGCCTCCCAATCAAGGTATGTAGCGGGGTTCAGTGACCCATCAAAACTCGGAGCGTCAATTTTGACGTTCTGGAGGATGATATCCTCATCATCGTGGTCTCTCTCTCTCGAGGCGCACGGGCCTCTTGCTCTCTACCTTGGGGAGCCTGATTCGGGCGAACTTGCTCTCTTTCCTCCCTAGGATTGGCTACGGGATCGCCATGGCCATTCACTCATCCTTCCTCTCCCTTCAGTCGATCCTCTAAGGCTCGGATCCTCTCATCTAGTTCCGCTGGTAGTTGGCCTATGGATTCTTCAAAGTGGGCCATGAGATTGTGCTTGAGCTGGACTAGCATAGCAGTCACGCTCTTTTGATCCATGGGTAGCGTTGAGGGACGCTCTAGATGGCCTGATGAATTCCTAGACCAGCGTGACATGCATGGACTCAGACCTAATTGATGCAATCCTGGGACCGAAAATTAACAAGCTATAGACCCGAATTTTGTTGGCTAATAGGTAAAGGGGTCAACTTGAAGGGACCGGTCAGGGAGAGTTGCTCGCCCGTAGGCGAAGTAGTTGTGGAACTATCTCCTGACAATTAGGGTGCCTTAATGCGACAGTTTAGGGCCTAAGGATGGGTGCAAGCAAGCTCCCTCTCTCCGTCCACAGCGATGCACTCAGAAGATAGGCTGCATGGTTCGGGCTCTCTCTCACTTCGCGCGGCAATCGAAAAGATACTAAATGAGCAAGTTTGGAGCACGTACTGTAACGACCCGAGAATCCGATTACTGGGAGAGGTCCGATAAGCCGAGACTCGAACCGCCGCCCACGAACCGGGAGGACTCGGAAGGGATAAAAGGAGTGTGGAGGCACAAAGAAATAGGAAATAAAGTAGGATAATTAGAAGAAATAAATAAACAACTACAGCTACAATAGAGTCTAGTCCAACAGAAAGTACAGTCTAAAGCAGTAAAAACGTACCACATGCCAAGTGAACACTCGGCCCGGCGAGTTAGCAACTGAGAACCTCTGAACCGCACCCTCGAACCTCGAGGAAGAATCGCCACACCTGAAAAGTAGGGAATAAGTCTCCAAAATAGAGACTCAGCAGGGATCCCGCGGAACCCCAACCGGAAACAACGGCGGTGGCAGAAAGGAAAGCTACAACGACAGCAGGAACAGCGAACCGGTGGCCGGTCAAAACTCGGCACCACAGCTACTCCTACTGTACCAGAAACACACCCTGAACTCACGGTCGGGGGCTACCGAACTACACTAGTATTGCTTACCGAAGTAAAAACCCACGGCAACCGCGCCGTAGAGGCCTGTCCCCCAGGACACGGCCAACCTGGACACACTATCCAAAGTGCAACCCTGACCAACCGGTCGCGGGTACCGCACAACAAAACACAACCTCGGTAAAGCCACTAGCACTAGTCTCACGGCGTGAAAACCGACACACGCGCCACGGTGAAACAACCAAAACTCAACGGTCAACACGACTGAAAACCCAAAGGTCAAAGTCACGGAAACTGACAATCTGTCACTCTCTGTCCAGAATAGGAGTACCTCCCACTAGAAGCAAGGTCGAATGCGTCCACTGACGTCTTAGTCCGCGCCTCAGGTGTCTCCCTCCGGCCCAGCGGGAACTGAGACACCGTACAAGTAACCACAAATAAGTGACTAGCTGGGGTCACGCCCGTCGACGTGGGTCCAACCGCCCCCAACCACGTGTGCACACACAGACCGTGCGTCCCTGGTCTGGCCTTCTGACCGATTTCCCCTCAGTCGGACTCTGGTTGCTAGACGCGGGGCCCGACGAAAACCGGTCCACAAACCGTCTCTAAGGGTAGCCTCTCCACCACTCCCTGGTGGGACCACACGCGTGTAAGCAGGCTACGACTAGTGGAGGGTCACTACGGAGTAAAGTCTCAAGTCAATGGAAAACAACGTCCGAACCCGACGACGTACGGGGACCATCCCACGTACCAGCACCGTCGCACGGTGATCACAGTCGGAGAAGAAACGGGACTCACGGTCCACGGGCCGCACACCCGGCCACGCAGAAACGTAGAAACACGGTTCCCAAAGTAGCTCACAGGCCGCCAAACCAAATCCCACTCTCAGGGGAAGGCGGAAACCCTCCAGCCCCAGGCTGGGCAACTGGACTCACAGTCCAGGGCCACACGCATGGCCCACGCAGAAAGCACAGAAGCACTATTCTCAGGACAACGCACAAGCTGCCACGCCGATAACTGGACTCGCAGTCCAAGGCCAACACATGGCCTACTCGAGAATCATCTTCTAGGAAAACTCACGGCATGCGGGGGAGACCCCACCGCACCCCCACCGACGCACGGTGACTCGGTCTAGCGTAACACGAAAGCCCGACACGCGAGAAGTCACCCAGACTCTCAAACCCACGGGCACGCTAAACGAGGTAGCACGGTCCTCCCGACACCCTCAAAAAATGGACACAGATCCCACGGATGTCTGGGGCACTCACAAGACCGCAAGTCGACCACTGGGTCACGACCGGGTCGACTAGGGACCGACACAACAGGAAACGATCGCGGAGAACATGAAAACTCATCTTGGCACCACACAGAGCCTGACGGTCTAACCTTGGGCCATCACAGTCTGTAACGGTCCAAGCCTCGACCGTCACAACCATTCTGATGCACCAACAAAGGGCCGTCAGATGCTCGGTGCAAAGTTGGGTGTGACGCGCCTACCCTAGTGCGTCACAGTCTGTGACGCGTCAGCGCTGGTGTGTCACAGTCTGTGACGCGCCAGCCCTGATGCGCCACAAGAGAAGATGGAACCAACTGTGACGCATCCCGCTCGGTGCGTCACAGGCTGTAACAGACCAACTCTGGTGCGTTACAAGGTGGGAACGCGTCTGCTCTAACACACCCACACAGGGGCGTTACAAGGCTGTGACGCGCCAGCCTTGGTGCGTCACAGGCCTTGACCCCGAATGGTCAAAACCAACGACCGAAAGCCAACGGTCAGATCGTCCCTGACGATCCAACCCAGGCACGTCACAGTGCCTTGGCGGTCTATCGTGGGACCATCACACCCACAGACCACCAACAAAGGCTAACGGGCCCTGTGACGCACCCACCCTGGGGCGTCACAGGCTGTGACGGTCACTGGAAGGACCGTCACACCCGTCCGAGCGCGAAACGGCGGGAAACGACCCGAAAAACATCCCACGCCTCCATACCTCCATGGGAGAGGGGGAAAACAAGGGGTAAGTCCCCAAATAGCCCCTAGCATGCATCTAAGGCCTCGGATCGACCAAAAATGCAATGAAACGGGAGATTGGCCCACAAGCCCTAAAACATGGATTTTTTTTCCCAAATTGCCCCGATTAGCCCGCTCGGCTCACCACGGCCTACGAAACTCGCGGGAAAGAAAGAGCACGAGCTGGGGGTCCATCTCCCTACCTCCACCGAAGATTTCGCGTCCCGAGCTTGCCGATCCACGAAGAAAACTCCGTGAAACCCTCGCCGCTCCACGAACCCGCGCCCGAGCTTCAATGCGCCACCGGCCCTCGATCCTCGATCCGTTCCCCGTTCCTCGCCTCCCGCCATCGCCGCCTTGCCCTCCTCCGCCACCGTAGGCCGCCCGGGGAGAGGGGGAGAGAAAGAGATGAGAGAGAGTGAGAAAGAGAGAATGAGAGGGGGAGAGAGAAAAGGGTTAATATATATATATATAACCCGAAAATTGTAGAAATTCAAAAAATTATAAAAAATTACCTCCGCGATCCTCTGAAGGAACACAACGCAGTGGTACTGTCCCGGAGTCGAAGAACGCCACGGTTCGCCCTGCACAGAATTCCGAAGGCACATTAGGGAAAAACACGTGTAAAGCACAAAATACACTACGAGACCCATTAAAAGATCCGGAAAAAAATCTGGGGCATTACAGCCCTCCCCCCTTAAAGAAATTTCATCCTCGAAATTTAGGACCTAGCACGAAGTCACAGGGGAAGAACACTGAACCAACTGATAACGCTGTCAGAGCCCCAGCACAGAAAACCTCGATTCTCACGAAAACACCGATCTTGTGGGACACAGCCAGACTTACAATCACAACCAACACCTCACTCCGCGCACCGTGCACACCGGCCATCAGAGCAGGCATATACCAGAGGACACAGTCCAGCATCACCTCAGACACCACGAAAACCAATAAATGGAAGCCAATCAAGGCGCCTTAGCTACAATCTCGCTCACCGAGGAGACACAGCCCTCGTACGAGAAATAGCTACCGATGCAACCCATGGTCGGCAGACGACCCAGACGCCAGTTTCGCAAACCCGCCGACTGGTCTCACGCCCGACACAAAGGAACAGCCAAAACCGAGCTCCCACCAGCTCACACAGCCATCTCAACAGACCGCAACCAGAATAATGACTCAGCGCCAAGAATCACCTCAGGCGTGGCAAGCTGAAAGCCAGACATAACACCGTGCCAACTCTTGTCAGAAGACAAACTTCGACAAAGCCCAGATACCGTCCGGAAGGCACATCACAGAAACGACCACCAAAGGTCTCGCTGGCACACGGCTCTCGCCACACTCGAGCCCCGACAACAAGCATCTTCTGTCTGTGAAAGACCATCCACTGGTCGCCAGATACACGTCAACGGGAAACCTCCATCGGCCCAACAGGCACGATCCAAATCACAACAGGCCATCCGTTGACTCACACACAGACAATTACCACCCTGGGCTGAACTCCTCTCGGACACTATATCTGAGCTCGATCATCGCGCCAATTCGACCCTCTCAGAGGAGTACGATGAAACCGAATGACAGATGCCGACGTCTCCAGTCATCACCTTAGTCGACTCAGACTTACAAGGGAATCATTCCATGCTGGTCACCAAATCAGGGATAACCATTGCGACACCAACGACCCATCAAGGACCACCATCCGACGCCAACCTTACAAAAAGGCCTTCGCCCATGATAACGCGAAAGTTCGTCGTTTAAAACACGCGTATAACAATCTTAAAACTGAACTCGCACAAAATGATCAAAAGAGAACGTAGTACTATGGCAAGCACGGGTCGAATCCACATGGAAGAAGAGATTTTTAGAGTTAAAAACCTTGGAGTCCTTTAAAAAACACTTGTGATTTTATTTTGCTTAAAGAAAATTGTGAAGTGATTAATAAACCAAACACTTAATTAAAAACACCTATGACTATGCGCCTATGCTATAGAAAATAATTACATGAAGTGAAAAGAAGAGATAGAAGAAGGATGTAGAGAGGGAAGAAGATCAAGAACTAGATCAAAGGAATAACTCTTTTTATTAACTTAAAAGAAAGAGTACATGAAGTGCAAGATAAGCTTACAATAAGGATGTGGCGAGATTACAATGAAGTAAAATGAAATTAAAATAATAAAAATAAAAGGAGCCTGAGATATGAAGATGGTAGCAGCAATGGTGATGACAGCGCCGTCCTCTCTTGGCCTTGGATCATGAACCACCTTGCGGAAGATGTCGTCTACGCCGGGAGGAAGTCACCTTCGTCGTTGAAGCCACCATTAGAGGGTGAATAACTTTAAAAAAAAGAAGAATTAGGGGATACCCAAGAATAAGAAGTTGAAGAGGAGGGAGATAGAAAGAACTTTGATGAAGAACTTAGATTGAAAAGAAGAGCAGAAGAGCTTCAAAATAGAGAAATAACAGAAGCTAGCACCTCGTATGAACAGTGAAATCACAGGACAACAAGTTGAAAAATAGAAAATAACTTTCAAGCCAGAAAGAATTGGAAGATGATTTAGAAGAAGAAGTTGTAGAACACTTAAAAATAAAGAACTTTTATGAAGATAGTAAAAGATGAAAATAACTAGAAGGGGGAGAAATAAGGAGAAGAACATAGAGAAACACTGATTCTGAGATGAATAGTATAGCATAGTGAAAAATATGAAATACTTTAAAACTAGGAGGAATTAGAAGATGATGCAGAAGAAGAAGTTGTAGAGGACTTAAAAATAAAGAACTTTTATGAAGACAGCAAGAGGAGAAGAGGGACGGAAGAGGGCGAACTCGGCGGTCTAAGAAGATGTGAGAGGGAGAGGGAGAGAAAAATTACCAAAAGAAGAACCCCATTTCTCCTCCTTGTCATGGGCTATTTATAGGGAAAGTTGGGTAGATAGAGGGTGGAGATTATATCAAAAGGAGATGGATGGCTAAGATTCAAGTGGAATATGATGCATAGGGAAGAGAAAAAGTAGGTGGGCACCCCCTTTCTTGGACTTTAGGCACCCCATTTCTCAAGGCTCATCATGTCTCTCCTTTATTTCAAACTTTGAATGTCTTTTTCCTCATTTTCAAACTTAAACTTTGAATTCCTCCTTTTCAAACTTTGAATTCAAAATTTTAAACTTTCTTTTCCTTCCAACCAAAATATTTTGAATTCTTTATTTGACTTGGTCAAAGTGGTGATGACAGTTTTACCTCCAGCTTCTTTTGCAATTACCTTCGGTGTCCTGCACACACATAATTATAATCTAGTCCATAAAAAGTACCATAATGTGCACATAAATCTCAAATGCTCATAGTTATGCAATGGAGAATTAATGCTCATGACCCTCAACTTTAATTTATCAAATAATATCACCAAATTAATCAATTTACGTGAAAGCTCTAATTTAAATGCGGAGTTGAGGTTAACTATAAAATATGCATAATTACTTAATTATATGCACATAAAATGGTGTACATGCAATGAATTACTATAGAAAATGAACACTTATGACACCCCCCAACTTGATCATTGCTAGTCCCTTAGCAATGTAAACAATTATAAAATTAGGACTGGCAAACACTCATGTGTCACAGATCATGGCAAGAATATTATGCATAATAATTTAGACTTTGGAGTATTACAAGTTCAAGTAGAATGTATTTAGTATAAATTTCACCAGTCCATGTGTTTAGACCTTTCCTCAAGATACACTAAAAATTAAATATCTCTTTGTGTATGAGTGATATAACTTGACTAGTCACTACCAAATAATCTAGATGAATGAGTCTTCTACCTTTCACTTAAAGATGATTTTCAATTCTGCCTACCTCTTGAATTAAGCTTCTCGAATTACGGGTAGCTTCACTCTGCCCGTTTATTCTTTTTTTTTCTTTCTTTTTTTTTGACACACGGTGTTGCACATCCCTTTGTCGTTTGACGCGAACCTCAACTCTTGCCTTAGGAGAAGCAGGCCCGATTACTAAGTTTAGGGGCATTTTTCATGTGTTTTTTTTCTTTTTTTTTTTCTTTTTTTTTGGCAGGTAACTTTTTCCTCACGATTACTTTCAACGAATGGACATAATATCCATCATCACCTAAGTGTCAAGTAAAATTCCCATCATCCTAATGTTTGTCATCCACCAATCTTGTTATTGTGCAATTGTGTGCAAGTTCAATAGAATTTTCAGGTGTATTCTGAGGAAAAGGCTAAAGACATGACAAATTAATTCATCCCTTTAACTTGTAACTTTCACGAGTAAGACTCTAAGTCCTATCATTCTAAGAAAAGTTTCTCATAATGAAATATGAACATGAAACACTTGTTAGAGGTATGATGACAGGTTGCAATTATTTTGAGAAAATTAGAGCTCAAGCTACCCCCCAACTTAGGTGACATTGTCCCTAATGACATGAATAAGATATAGAAATAAAATAAAGTCATAAAAAGTAGAGGGAATGATAGATACGACCTGAGAGAGAGATGTCGTCATCAAAGAAATGTTGCTCTATGCTCCATGCTCCTTAGACAAAAGAAGAAAATCAATCACAATTTTTTTTTTGAAAAGAGACAGGATAATTGGGTTGCCTCCCAAGAAGTGCTAAGTTTAACGTCTTCAGCCAGACACAATATAGTTCACAATGGGTCACTCAGCCTGAGAGAGTCCTCCTACAGCATTGGAAGATTTTCAATGTAAGATTTTAAACGTTGACCATTGATAGTGAAAGTTTGACCAATTTTAGGATCAAGAATTGTTACTGCACCATGGTTAAATATTTTAATTACCACATATGGTCCATCCCATCGAGATTTTAATTTACTGGGGAATAATCGCAGTCTAGAGTTAAAAAGCCAGACCTTTTGGTTGATTTGAAAAAAAATTCGTGAAATGTATTTATCATGGAATGCTTTAGTCTGGGCTTTATAAATCTTGGCATTTTCATAGGCTTCATTCCTCAACTCCTCCAACTCATTTAGTTGTAGGGCCCTATGAGATCCGACTTGGGCCAAGTCAAAATTGAACTGCTTAATAGCCCAATAGGCTCTATGCTCAAGCTCAACGGGTAGGTGACAAGCTTTCCTAAAGATTAACCTATATGGAGACATGTCAATGGGAGTTTTGTATGCTGTCCGATAGGTCCAAAGAGCGTCATCTAGTCTTTCAGACCAATCCTTCCTATCGGGCCTAACAGATTTCTGCAGGATATTTTTGATCTCCCTATTGGATGTCTCCACTTGGCCATTTGTTTGGGGATGGTAGGGGGTGACAATCTTATGAGTGATCCCATATTTCCCGAGAAGAGCTCGAAATTGGGCATGAGTGAAATGAGAACCTCCATCACTAATGATCGCCCTCGAACACCCGAACCTTAAAAATATATTCTTTCGGACAAACTTCATGACAACTTTGTGATCATTGGTCCGGGTGACAATGGCTTCAATTCACTTAGACACGTAGTCGACCGCTACAAGAATGTACTCATGTCCGAATGATGGCGGAAAGGGCCCCATAAAATCAATTCCCCAAACATCAAAGATTTCAACCACTAGAATGGGGTTAAGTTGCATCATATATCGTTTGCTTATGTTCCCCACAGCTTGACACCTAAGACAAATCTTACTAAATTCATAGGCATCTTTGAAGAGAGTGGGCCAGGAAAATTCACTTTGCAACACTTTGGTAGCTGTTTTCTTTCTTGAGAAATGTCCCCCACAAGCTAGAGTGTGACAAAAGTTCAGAACACTTTGATGTTCCTCCTCGGGGACACACCTCCTAATTATTTGATCCGGACCAACATGGAATAATTCGGGGTCCTCCCAAAAGTAGTGCTTAACTTTTGAAAAGAATCGATCCTTCTCCTGCCTAGACCACCCTCCTGGAATCTGTCTTACCACCAGGTAATTGACTATGTGAGCATACCAGGGGGTTGAGTTGTGAGAGATGGAAAGAATTTACTCATCAGGGAAGGAATCAGACATAAGAGCACTTTCAGGAATCACAATCCTAGACAAGTGATCAGCTACAACATTCTCTAACCCCTTCTTGTCCTTGATCTCAAGATCAAATTCTTGTAGCAAGAGAATCCATCTAATCAAACGGGGTTTAGCATCCTTCTTGGTGAGCAGGTATTTCAATGCAGCGTGATCCGATTAAACAATGACTTTGGCCCCCAGAAGATATGAGCGAAAATTTTCTAGAGCAAATACAATAGCCAGAAGTTCTTTCTCTGTGGTGGTATAATTCAATTGAGCATCAGCGAGGGTGCAACTCGCATAATAAATTACCACAGGTTTCTTGTCAATTCTCTGGCCTAAGACAGCTCCTATGGCATAGTCAGATGCCTCGCACATGATTTCAAATGGGAGCGACCAATCAGGAGACTATAGGATTGGGGCTTGAGTGAGGGCCACTTTAATAGAGTGAAAAGCCTCAAGACAAGACTCATCTAGCTGGAATGGAGTGTCCTTGGCTAGGAGCTTAGTGAGCGGATGAGTAATGGTAGAGAAGTTCTGAATGAATCTTCTATAAAAACCCGCATGACCAAGAAAAGAGCGGATTTGCTTGACAGACGAAGGGGGAGGAAGATTAGAAATCAGATCAACCTTAGCCTTGTCTACCTCTATTCTCTTTTTAGAAATAACATGGCCCAACACAATGCCTTCTCTTACCATAAAGTGACTTTTCTCCTAGCTTAACATAAGGTTAGATTTAATACATCGTGCCAGCACCTTCTACAAATTCTCCAAACAGCAATCAAATGAGTCACCGAAAACTGAGAAGTCATCCATGAAAATTTCCAAAAAATCCCCCACCATTTCAGAAAAGATTGACATCATACACCACTGAAAGGTTGCAGGGGCATTACAAAGCCCAAACGGCATTCTTCTAAATATGCAAACGTGCCATACGGACACGTGAATGTAGTCTTTTCCTGATCTTCCGGGTAGATAGCAACCTGATTATACCCGGAGTATCCATCCAAAAAGCAAAAATATCTTTGCCCAGCCAATTTTTCCAAAATCTGATCTATAAACGGGAGAGGAAAATGATCTTTCTTTGTCATTGAGTTCAAATTTATGTAATCAATACAGACTCTCCACCCCGTTTGTAGTCTTATTGGCACCTCTTCACCCTTCTCATTTTGAATCACGGTCAGCCGGGATTTCTTTGAAACAACTTGTGTAGGACTGACCCATTTGCTATCAGAGATGGGATATATAATTCCGACATCTAACCACTTCACCACCTCTTGCTTAACCACCTCTTTCATGTTCGGATTCAACCGGCGTTGCATCTCCCTGCTCGGTTTGGCATTGTCCTCTAAATAGATATGGTGCATACAAACATCCAGACTGATCCCCTTGAGATATGCCACTGACCAACCTATTGTCCCCCTATGCTCCTTAAGAATAGTTAAGAGTTGGGATTCTTGAGCAGAAGTGAGATTGGAGGTAATGATGACAGGTAGAGTGTGGTTATGTCCCAAATATATATATTTAAGGGAGTCTGATAGAGGTTTCAATTCAAGAGTAGGCGGATGATCCAGAGATGGAAGAGTAGGTTCGGATTGTAATAGAGGAAGTGACTCCACCCTATACCAGGGTGCAGAAGAGAGAGGAGAATGCTGAAGCATGCTACCCTTTTCTAGGGTGTCCTCAATGTTATCCGGAATCACATCCTCAAAGATATCAATGACATTGCATTCATCTCCTTGATCCGGATACTGAGAAGCCTTAAAAATATTCAGAGAAATTTTTTCGCCTCCAAATGATATATCCATCATTCCCGTGGCACAGTTGATGTTGGCCTTAGCAGTTGCTAGAAAAGGACGTCCCAAAATAATAGGTGTGTGCTTTAAATCCTGGGACGAGGCCATATCAAGAATGAGAAAATCCACCGGGAAATAACATTCATGCACTTTAACAATGACATCCTCCAACAGACCCCTTGGTGTTTTAATCGACCTATCCGTCAATTGGAGGATGATTGAAGTGGGTTTTAACTCTCCTAGATCAAACTGCTCATAGATAAAGGTGGGTAAAAGATTCACGCTAGCACCTAAGTCTAGCAATACTCGATCAAAAGTGTCTCCACCTATATCACATGAGATTAAAGGGGCTCCGGGGTCCTTCAATTTTTTTGGCAAATGATTCATCAAAACAGCACTCACATCCTCAGACAAGCGGATCTTTTGAGTCACCGCCCTTAGCTCCCTCTTTGGAGTATAAAGCTCTTTCAAAAATTTTGCATATGCCGGCACATGCTTGATTACATCCAAGAGTAGAATATTGATATTCACTTGTTTAAACAATTCCATTAATTCTTCCTGTTGTACCGGTGGTTTCTTGTGATCTTTCGACTTTAGAACATCAGGAAAAGGGACCTTAGGCACATATTCTTGGGGTCCTTCATCAACTTTCACCTTCCCTTTACCCAGCTTCTTCTCTCCACCCTCTGCCTTTTTCTTCTCTTGCACAATCACAGGCTCCTCATCCTCACTATTACTCTCCTTGTGGGCGTCTTAGCCCGAACTACTACCCACATCCTTAGCCTGATAAGGATCATTAGGAATTTTCCCGCTCCTAAGGGTAGAGATGGCTTTGGCATTCTCAAACTGAGGACCTACAGGAAGGGGAGGCTGAGGTTGATTGGGCTGATTGGGTTGATGAAGAATGGGAGCTCTTAGAGGGAAGCCTGGAGGTTGTTGATTGCGGGGGTTAGCAATAGGCTGACTTGGTAATTGGCCCATTTCCCTTCTCATGGTGGCTTCAGCCAATTGGCCTAATTGGGTTTCCAACTTAGAAATAGTTTGTTGTTGGGCATGGAAGGTATGTTGGAAAGATTGATTTTGGGCTTGCATGATTTGTTGGAAGGATTAGTTTTGGGCCAGAATTAGTTGTTGTAATTGATGGAATCTATCATCAGTTTGGGAGTCCTGGTGGTGTTGCGGAGGAGGTTGATAGATTTGGTGGGAATTAGAAGATTGCCCGTAATTAGGCTGAGGAGGTTGGTATGGGACCTGACCCTGGTTAAATCGGGGAAGTGGTTGTTGGGCTTGCGGTCCCCGACCATGAGCATTTCCTTGAAATGGTGGCTGTGCTTGAAATTGGTGTTGGATGGGTGGTTTGTGAGTTTGAGACGCAGAGGGGATGGTGGGCTGATTGGGAGATTGTTGATTTCTCCAATTGAAATTGGGGTGATTTCTCTAGCCCGAATTATAGGTGTTAGAAAATGGGTCATAGTTGGGCTTAGAGAACCCCTGGGCTGCTTGGACTTGCTCATGTATAAAAGGTGGTAACTGGGCTACTGTTGGGCAATCGGACGCATGATGGTCCGGGCTAGCACATAAAGCACACACCTCATGGTGTGTTGGGTCCGAGTATGGGTTGGACGTAGGTAAGATGGTGGTTTCTTGTTTGTTTTGGGCTAGGAGCTGGTCTAACTTGTGGGCCAACATATCAACTTGTTCTAGCTTTTAGGTCATGATATCCACCTTGTCCAATTTTTGATGGATGAAATTCACATCCACTCTAGCTTCAGGTTCCACACGATACATCCCAGCCCGTTTAGATGGCCCAATGGTTCTCTCATATGAGGATAAGGAAGCGTGGTTGATTGAATTCTCGCTCAACATTTCAAATAAGGCATAGGCCTCATCCTCACTCTTGCTCATAAAGGCCCCACCACATGATGCATCAACAATCTGCCTAACTTGATCATCTAGGCCCTCATAGAAAGCTTGCACTATTTGCCATTTGGAGAGCCCATGATGTGGGCATTTTCTGAGGAGTTCCTTTAATCTCTCCCATGATTCATGTATGTGTTCATTTGGGAATTGCGCGAATCCTGTGATTGCACGTCTCATGGTGTTAGTTCTACCGATGGGGTAAAACTTCTTAAGGAACTCATGCTGCATATCTGCCCATGTGTCAATAGGTTTCCCTAAGGTCCCTAGCCAGTATTTGGCTTTATCCTTAAGTGAGAAAGAGAATAAGGTCTGGCGGAGAGCATCATCTGTGAAATTTTAATTTTCACAGTGGAACAAATTTCTAGAAATTCATCCAGATGTTTATAGGGATCTTCATTGGTCTTCCCATAAAAGGATGGGAGCATCTGAATGGTGCTAGATCTGATCTCATAGTGCAAAGCAGGGACATTAGGCAGTTGGATACAAGTGGATGACTGATAATTCGAAGGAATGAAATATTCCTTCATCTGTTTGGGCACCCCTAATTGGTGTTGTTCAGCCATAGGTTGGGTTTGATTTTGAGCCGGATTAAAAATGAATCGCTCAATCTCACTAATGGACTCAACTAAGTCAAGGTGTTGAGATCTTCTCCCTTGCATAAACCAAGGTTAAAGATGAGAGAATTATTTTATGATGATTTTTTTATTTTTTTTATTTTTTTTGTTTTGACTCAAATAAGGACGAAGAGAGATAAGAGGAGAATTTTTTGTTTTTTATTTTATTTTAATTTTTTTTTGTATGCAAACACAAACAAGTTGTCACACAAATTACCTAATGACCTAGCTGTGACCTAGACCTACAAATTGGGTTTCACAAAATGGCTAAAGTGAAACTTAAGTTTACCCTCAATATTTTCACCGACCAGGTAAGGGGTGGGGTAGTGGGAGGTTCCCTCTACTTTTGTAGGGACCTAATTATGTCAAACCACTAGCCCGCTTAAGGCGTTTGCCGTCCGACCGTCTTACCTTAGGCACCGGTTTTCATAAGAGGGTAAGCCAAATAACACAAGAACCACAGTGTAAACCTAGGGCCAACGTCTACTGGATTTTATTTAAGGTCTAGGTGATGCAAAGATGCAAGGGAATTGTAGTTTGTGGGCTAAGGAAGGGTGATGAAATCCCCACCTTATCTTGCTTATGGGTGTTGCCCTTAAGATACTTTGAAATGATATGCAACAAAGCAAGTTCAAACAAGGGGTTCTATGCAAGCATGGAAGTGCATGAGCATGCTATTAGAAAAGTTAGAGTACTCACCTTGCCTCCCGCAATCTTCAACAATGCAATTAACAACAATTAAGCAACAAGAAGAAAATAAATACTATCATAAATGATGCATGACCTAAAACATGGAAGTGTGATTTCTACTCTTGGAATGAAGATTTTTATCGAGTTCAAGTGAAGAGTTTTTTTTTTGTGAATCTATCTAACCACAATATGCAAGAACATTAAGGAAATGACACAAAATGAGAGGAATAAGTTTGAAGACTTACTTGATGCGCAATCCCTCGTTCTCTTTCTTTTTTTTTTGAAATGAAATGACAAAAAGACTAAGGAAAGGGAGGAGAGCTTACCTCTTAACTGCTCTCTTTTTTTTCTTTCTTTTTTTTGATTTTTTAGCTTCAATTCTTGAAGTGCGTTCCCACGTTATTCTTTTTTTTCACCTGTAGAAATAAGAAAAAGAAAGAGATATTAGTACACTTATAAACACAAGGAAAACAAAGTTCTTAAATCAAAAATCATCATTCCTTCCCAGCAACGGCGCCAAAAATTGATAATGCGAAAGTTCGTCGTTTAAAACACGCGTATAATAATCTTAAAACCGAATTCGCACAAAATGATCAAAAGAGAACGTAGTACTATAGCAAGCACGGGTCGAATCCACAGGGAAGAAGATATTTTTAGAGTTAAAAATCTTAGAGTCCTTTAGAAAACACTTGTGATTTTATTTTGCTTAAAGAAAATTGTGAAGTGATGAACAAACCAAACACTTAATTAAAAACACCTATGACTATGCGCCTATACTATAGAAAATAATTACATGAAGTGAAGAGAAGAGATAGAAGAAGGATGTAGAGAGGGAAGAAGATCAAGAATTAGATCAAAGGAATAACTCTTTTTATTAACTTAAAAGAAAGAGTACATGAAGTGCAAGATAAGCTTACAACAAGGATGTGACGAGATTACAATGAAGTAAAATGAAATTAAAACAATAAAAATAAAAGGAGCCTGAGATATGAAGATGGTAGCAGTAATGGTGATGACAGTGCCGTCCTCTCTTGGCCTTGGATCACGAACCACCTTGCGGAAGATGTCGTCTACGCCGGGAGGAAGTCACCTTCGTCGTTGAAGCCACCTTTAGAGGGTGAATAACTTTAAAACCAAGAAGAATTAGGGGATGTCTAAGAAGAAGAAGTTGAAGAGGAGGGAGAGAGGAAGAACTTTGATGAAGAAATCAGATAGAAAAGAAGAGCATAAAAGCTTCAAAATAGAGAAATAACAGAAGCTAGCACCTCGGATGAACAGTGAAATCACAGGATAGTAAGTTGAAAAATAGAAAATAACTTTCAAACTAGAAAGAATTGGAAGATGATGTAGACGAAGAAGTTGTAGAACACTTAAAAATAAAGAACTTTGATGAAGATAGTAAAAGAGGAAAATGACTAGAAGGGGGAGAAATAAGGAGAAGAACAGAGAGAAACACTGATTCGGAGATGAACATGATAGCACAGTGAAAAACATGAAATACTTTGAAAATTAGGAGGAATTAGAAGATGATGCAGAATAAGAAGTTGTAGAGGACTTAAAAACAAAGAACTTTTATGAAGACAGTAAGAGGAGAAGATGGACGGAAGAGGGCGAACTCGGCGGCCTAAGAAGATGTGAGAGGGAGAGGGAGAGAAAAATTGCCAAAAGAAGAACCCCATTTCTCCTCCTTGTCACGGGCTATTTATAGAGAAAGTTGGGTAGATAGAGGGTGGAGATTGTATCAAAAGGAGATGGATGGTTGAGATTCAAGTGGAATATGATGCATGGGGAAGAAAAAAAGTAGGTGGGCACCCCCTTTCTTGGACTTTAGGCACCCCATTTCCCAAGGCTCATCATGTCTCTCCTTTATTTCAAACTTTGAATGTCATTTTCCTCCTTTTCAAACTTAAACTTTGAATTCCTCCTTTTCAAACTTTGAATTCAAAATTTTGAACTTTACTTTTCCTCCAACCAAAATATTTTGAATTCTTTATTTGACTTGGTCAAAGTGGTGATGACAGTTTTACCCCCGGCTTCTTTTACAATTACCTTCGATGTCCTGCACACACATAATTACAATCTAGTCCATAAAAATTACCATAATGTGCACATAAATCTCAAATACTCATAGTTATGCAATGGAGAATTAATGCCCATGACCCTCAACTTTAATTTATCAAATAATATCACCAAATTAATCAATTTACGTGAAAGCTCTAATTTAAATGCGGAGTTGAGGTTAACTATGAAATATGCATAATTACCTAATTATATGCACATAAAATGGTGTACATGCAATGAATTACTATAGAAAATGGACACTTATCAGCCCACATGCGTCACTCTTCCATCTGGTCTCATCAAATCCTTCGATCAATCCAAGTGGACACCGGCCAATCCTGATTCCGCCCTTACCACAAAGCCACGGGATACCACCTGAACAATGCTCACGGGTCCCCAAGCAACATACATCTCACCGTGGTCGGCTACGAGACTAGCCTTACCAGTCACTCGCAGCCACCAACAGGAACCCACAGCCTGCCAGAGATCACTTCTCTAAAAATGATCTCATCCGAGGACACGACTGGGAACACAAGTCAGGCACCAAGCCACCGACTCTGACCAACACGTCCTCGACCTTCCTCAGGCGACATCCTCAACAACCCCAGCCTGGTCTAACACCGACGCCTGACACGGCTTCCATCACCGGAACAGGGTACTCATGCGGCGCACTAGCCAGCACATTCCCCAACACTCCATCTTGCCAGTGCCAAGGACCATAATACCTCGAGCAACGGCACGGCAACAACACGTTTCACACCAAGGAACCAATCCTTCGATGCTCAACGCAAACTCAAGAATCCTCCCGTAGCAACCAACGCTACGATCCTGAACCAGTGGGTCACAAGCCCACCACGCTTCCGCTGCGCACTCTGATCCACACACACAGTCATAAATTCTCAGAAACACCGCCCAACCAGCACTCGTCCTTCCGGAACAGCGCTATCACCCTTACACGACAAGGGAATGGGCGCAACTTCTCACAGGCAACAACCTTGCCAAGACAAGGAGCATGTCTTGCACGGACTTCATGGCACACAAGGCCAACCAATCCGAACACACAATGCAAGATGACAATCCTAGCCAAACACAATCTCTCCAACCAAAGGAGAAACCAGCGCACTTCCGACCAACGGAAGAACTCCACGCTCGACCTGACCTCAAACCTCGCGCATGCCGGGAACAGCACCTTCCAGCACCGAGAAAACCATCACCACGTCAGGTCAGCGCCTCCGACACACTCGACGAGTGTCACGTCGGACCACAATCACAGCATCTTTCGATGCACCACCACTGCAATTCCTCGAATTGCAGCGCACCACCCTAAGAGCCGCTACACGAGCCATAATGACAACCACCGATGCTCATCCTCGAGTCCCGAAACCCACCGCGGAACCTTCACACCTCAGACCAAAACCAAGGTGAACACACCCATCCACTGATAGAAGCGCAGGAGCAAAGACTTACTGAGACATCTCTGCGAAATCCTGCCTCAAAATCCGCAGAACAATCTGGACCGACACGTCATTTCTGACGCCACAGAGCACAACAGGAACATCAGGCTCGACGAAACAACAGCTCACTGAGAAGATATTCTGCTCACCCGAGCACACTTCTCGATCAGAACACCCGCTCTGCCACCTTAAACTACGACTTGAACACCTCAGGGGTTGGACAAACCTCAAGCTAGAGTGGCCAAAACCGACAGCAGCTCCCTCAGAGCACGCTCATGACCACTTAACCACGAACAATCCTCTCCACCCACCTGACCACGTTGCAGATTCCTTGAACGCAGCACCACGAGCTCACGCCTGCCAGTAACCTCTGCCCAACGTAGCACGACCAGGGCCACCACCGATAAGGGAGAAGGCTCTCGGCCTCGATCCTTAGACCCCATGCTGGCACGAAAGCCGCAGACAACAACCACCTTCACAACGCCGCATAGCGCACTCAAGCTCTCAAGTGAGAAACTAGGCGGAAAGAGAACATAAAACCCTGAGCCAGCTGCCGACTGTACTGGACCTTAAGGACTCTGATCACTGCAATATTTCGAATTCCTATGTACGTCCACAACGACCGCTCTGATACCAGCTGTAACGACCCGAGAATCCGATTACCGGGAGAGGCCTGATAACCCGAGACTCGAACCGTCGCCCACGAACTGGGAGGGCTCGGAAGGGATAAAAGGAGTGTGGAGGCACAAAGAAATAGGAAATAAAGCAGCGCAATTAACAGAAATAAATAAACAACTACGGCTACAACAGAGTTCAGTCTAACAGAAAGTACAGTCTAAAACAGTAAAAACGTACCACATGCCAAGTGAACACTCGGCCCGGCGAGCTAGCAACTGAGAACCTCTGAACCGCACTCTCGAACCTCGAGGAAGAACCGCCACACCTGAAAAGTAGGGAATGAGTCTCCAAAATAGAGACTCAGTAGGGATCCCGCAGAACCCCAACCGGAAACAACGGTGGTGGCGGAAAGGAAAGCTACAACGACAGCAGGAACAGCGAACCGGTGGCCTGTCAAAACTCGGCACCACAGCTACTCCTACTATACCAGAAACACACCCCGAACTCATGGTCGGGGGCTCCCGAACTACACTAGTATTGCTTACCGAAGTGAAAACCCATGGCAACCGCGCCGTAGAGGCCTGTCGCCCAGGACACGGCCAACCTGGACACACTGTCTAAAGTGCAACCCCGACCAACCGGTCGCGGGTACCGCACAACAAAACACAACCTCGGTAAAGCCACTAGCACTAGTCTCACGGCGTGAAAACCGACACACGCGCCACGGCGAAACAACCGGAACTCAACGGTCAACACGACCGAAAACCCAAAGGTCAAAGTCACGGAAACTGACAGTCTGTCACTCTCTGTCCAAAATAGGAGTACCTCCCACTAGAAGCAAGGCCGAATGCATCCACTGACGTCTTAGTCCGCGCCTCAGGTGTCTCCCTCCGGCCCAGCGGGAACTAAGACACCGTACAAGTAACCACAAACAAGTGACTAGCTGGGGTCACGCCCGTCGACGTGGGTCCAACCGTCCCCAACCACGTGTGCACACACAGACCGTGCGTCCCTGGTCTGGCCTTCTGACCGGTTTTCCCCTCAGCCGGACTCTGGCTGCTAGACTCGGGGCCCGACGAAAACCGGTCCACAAACCGTCTCTAAGGGTAGCCTCTCCACCACTCCCTGGTGGGACCACACGCGTGTAAGCATGCTACGACTAGTGGAGGGTCACTACGGAGTAGAGTCTCAAGTCAACGGAAAACAACGTCCGAACCCGACGACGTACGGAGACCATCCCACGTACCAGCACCGTCGCACGGTGACCACAGTCGGAGAAGAAACGGGACTCACAGTCCACGGGCCGCATACCTGGCCACGCAGAAACGTAGAAACACGGTTCCCAAAGTAGCTCACAGGCCTCCAAACCAAATCCCACTCTCAGGGAAAGGCTGGAACCCTCTAGCCCCAGGCTGGCAACTGGACTCGCAGTCTAAGGCCATACGCGTGGCCTACGCGGAAAGCACAGAAGCATGATTCCCAGGGTAACGCACAAGCTGCCACGCCGACAACTGGACTCACAGTCCAAGGCCAAACGTATGGCCCACTCGGGAATCATCTTCCAGGAAAACTCACGGCATGCGGGGGAGACCCCATCGCACCCCCACCGACACACGGTGACTCGGTCTAGCGTAACACGAAAGCCCGAGACGCGAGAAGTCACCCGGACTCTCAAACCCATGGGCACGCTAAACGAGGTAGCACGGTCCTCCCGACACCCTCAAAACACGGACACAAAATCCCACGGGTGTCTGGGGCACTCACAAGTGTAGACGGCAGAAGAGTGTCGTCCACCCTCGGGGGAAGAACAATAGTAGACAAAACAAGTATGGAAAGGAGACGTTCGAGGGACAGAAAATGAACAATGACAATGATGAAAGGGTGATCGCCAGAGAGGTATAGACGGCAGAAGTCGTCGTCTACCCTCGTCTGTCTTAGAAGATGGAAATGACGAGATTAACTCAAGGAGAGAAAGAAAATAGGGATGCGAAACGAACTCCGGTACGTGGCGGAGATAGGGGTCGGAAGACCCTCTCACGCAAACTGACCCCTTCCCGGTAAGCGTGACTTACCGTTCCACGAGCAGTTTTTCATATACCAGGAAATCCGAGAATCTAAGCAACAGAAAGGGAGAGGCACGAAGACTCAGAAATTGTAACGGAATGGCATTACAAAGACAATACGAACAAAGACATACCACCACAAGACATTGGTCTTTGTGGGGTTCTAACAGCGATGCAATAATATCAAAACTAATGAATATATATGTGCATATTAAGACCACCACAAGACATTGGCCTTATGGGGTTTTATTACAGCATAAATAATAAACATTATATGTACATACCACCGCGAGACATTGGCCTTCACGGGGTTCTCGCAGCGATATAAGTAATAAGTATAACTATATACAAAAGACCACCGCGAGGTATTATCCTCCACGGGATTTTTATTATAATAACTATATGTATATAACGAGAAAAGAAAAAGGGGATCAAATAAACCGCCGCGAGATGTTACTCTCCGCGGGGTTTTAGAACGATGATAGGGGGATACAAAAATTAAATGGTTAGGGGTTAGGAGGTTAGCGTGCAGAAATTGAATTACTAGAATGAAGATGGTCGCGGGAGATGACCCACCGCACCAGTCAGATAAGACCACCGCGAGGAACGAGTTCCTTGATCGGGGTCAGATTAAAAGAATGCAGAAAATTAAACCACCGCGAGGAACGAGTTCCTTGATCGGGGTTGGAATTGAAAGTGCAGAAAATTAAACCACCGCGAGGAACGAATTCCTTGATCGGGGTTGGAATGAATGTACAGGAAATTAAACCACCGCAAGGAACGAGTTCCTCGATCGGGGTTGAAACAAATGTACAGGAAGTTAAACCACCGCAAGGAACGAGTTCCTCGATCGGGGTTGAAACGAAAGTAAGGGGGATTAAATAAACCGCCGCGAGATGTTACTCTCCGCGGGGTTTTAGAACGATGATAGGGGGATACGAAAATTAAATGGTTAGGGGTTAGGAGGTTAGCGTGCAGAAATTGAATTACTGGAATAAAATGGTCGCGGGAGATAACCCACCGCACCAGTTAGATAAGACCACCGCGAGGAACTGGTTCCGTCAACGGGGTTTAAACAGAAAGTAAATAACAAGGGAAGGGGAAGGGAAGTGTGATCGCCAGGGGCTGAGAACCCCACAGGAAATGTCCTGATCGCGTTCGCCGCCGAAGCGGGAGCAGTGCGGGTCCTCTCTTCCTCTTCGATCGGCCGGCCGGCGAAGAGGGCCTTGCTTTGGTTACCCTGATTTTATTATCCTTTTTTTTTGTTTTACTTTTTGTTATTATATTTTTTGGAGGTTTTATTGTTTTTATTGCTTTTTATGCTTTTATGTCTTTTAGAGAGACGTGAGAAGATAAAGAAAGAAATCGAGAGGTGGATGATAGAATAAGATAATATGATATAAGGAAAAACCACTAAGAAAAGTATAGGTAGGGTGAGAGACGTATTTTAGATAAAACAGAAGAGAACGGGGATGGAGATCTAATGATATGTGATAACAAGAAGAGAGAGAAGATAGACTTGTTTTTAGACAAAATAGAGAAAGATATATAAGGGTGGAAATTTAACAACAAATAATAATAAGGGAGAGAACAAGAATAGAATGGTGAAGGTGATGGTCGGGTACCTCAAAAGTAGGAGGGATGGCCGAGTTTATAGCCCCGAACTGAGGGTACGCGAGTTGCTCCTCCTCCTCTTTCGGCCGACTGAAGAAGCGGGCTCCCGGACTGGTTAACCCTGCACAAAGAATAAACAACAAAAAAAGAGAACTAAATGAGAACGACGATGGTGTAGTATCAATTCTTTAGAAAATGATATCGAAAATAATATAAACGAATACGCACCTTGCTGGTGGTGTTTGAAACCCCTTTTAGAACTAAAGGGTGGTGGAATGATATGATGGATAAGTAAACAAGACTTCCTCGGGGAGATAAATGTAATATGGATGATGCATGCATACAGTGTAACAAATGAAATAAAGACAAAGCAGGGCGAAGGGAGACGCAAGAACTTGTTGGGGGAAGCTGTTGACAGGCTTTGAATGAGCTCCTTCAGGACGAGGACGACGCGGGCAGACGGCGTGCCGGAACAGCCTTCCTTCTGTATTCGAACACCCAGGAACTCGACTCCCTTTATTTCACGGGCCTCAACATAGACCGAATCGGAATCTCTCTTTTCAATTCGAACAAACCCCTACACACATTCACAAACGCACACGCGCACAAGCATACAAGCATACATACATGCATACGTATGTATACGTAGCTATATGTTATTCATTCAACTATGGAGAGAAAATGATGAAAATAACAAGAATACAAGTGGACATGTACTAAAAATCATAAAAGATAGACAGGGGAATATGTATACAGGAGAGACAAAGAAGGAGAAGGCTAGAGAAAGAAAGATGGGGAGAGAGGGAGAGAACTCTCTCTTTTTTTTAGTACTCTTTTTTGAAAGAAATTTAAGAAAAGATAATTCAAAAGGAGAGACAAATAAGGAGAAGGCTAGAGAAAGAAAGATGGGGAGAGAGGGAGAGAACTCTCTTTTTTTTTAGTACTCTTTTTTGAAAGAAATTTAAGAAAAGATAATTCAAACGGAGATAGAAAAAAATGGTGAGGGGTGAAAGAGTTTAGAAAGAAATACTAGGAATAGAGAGAGAAAAATATAAAGAAAGGAGTGGATGAAGATTTTATATTAATAAGATTATATGTACAGGAGGGGCTGTGTGCATGGATATTAGAGAGAGGGGGATTAGAGAGAAACTGTGAGAAAGAGGGGGGGTGCGATGGGGTGAGAGAGAAAAAAAGGAAGTTAAAAAAAATTAAAAAGGGTATAAAGAAGAGAGAGAGAGAGATCGGTTGGGGAGAGAGAGGGATTAAAAAAGTAAAAGAAAACAGAAAAAAAAGTGAGATGGAGAGAGGAGATCGAGAGGGAGAGAGATAGAGAGGAAGAGAGGGAGAGAGATAGAGAGGAAGAGAGGGAGTTAAAAAGAATAAAAAATAAAATGAAATAAAAGAGAGAGAGAGAGAGAGAGGAAAGAGAAGGGGAGAGAGAGAGCACACGCGACCGTGGCGGTCGCGAGCGGAGAGAGAGAGGGAGAGAAAGAGGGAGAGAAAGTGAGGGAGAGAGAGAGATGCAGGGAGAGAGAGAGAGAGAGCCGCGTCGCGGCAAGAGAGAGAGAGGGGGGGTGTGAGAGAGAGAATGAGGGAACAGAGAGAGAGAGAGACAGGAGGAAGGGGGTCGTCGGCGGTGACGGCAGCGGTGCAGCGGGCGGCAACCGCACGGGGGCGTGCGGTGGCGCGGCGGGGCAGCTGGAGCGGGGGCGACAGCGGCAGCAGGGGGGCGGCGTCGGGCGTGCAGGCGGGCGGCGGCCGGAGGCGGGGCCGGAGGCGACGGCCGGTAGTGGGGCTGGAGCGGCAGGGGCGGCGGCAGCCGGGGCCTGCGGTCGCGGCGGGGGGCGGAGTCGGCGGCGGCGCGTGGCGGAGAAAAGGGCCGTTGCGGCCCTTGATTTTCAAAGGGGGGCACGGGCGACGAGGCCCCCCCCTGCGAACTCAAAAGAAAGCCTTTTTTTTTTAAAAAAAAAAGAATAAAAACGCAGAGAGAGAGAGAGAGAGGTTGAGGGGGAGTGAGAACAGAGAGAGAGCGGGTGAGGGAGGAGAGAGAAAGAGTGAGAGGGGGAGAGAGAGAGACGAAGCGGCCTGGAGAAAGAAACGGAGGGGGAGAGAAAGAGAGAGGTGGAAACAGGGAGAGGGGGAGGAGAGAGGAGAAGAGAGAGAACTGAGAGACGGGAGGAGAAAAAGAAAAGAGAAGGAGAAAGAGAGAGGAAGATAGAACACGGGAGAGAGAGAGAACAGAGGCCGGCGGTGGGCGGCCGGTGGCGACGGCGACGGTCGCGGGTGAGGAGGGCTGCTCGGCGACGGTCGTCCTGCGGGTGTGGAGTGAGCTCGACGGTGACGGCAGCAGCGGCAGTTGGAGGTGGTGGCGACGTGGAGACGGTGGCGATGCTCACGGGTGACGTGGGAGGTGGCCGCGGAGGTTGCAGTAGCGGTCGGAGGGGGTGGTCGTGGAGGACAACGTTGGCTAGCCGGAGGTGGTGGCGACAGCGGCTAGCCGAAGGTGGTGGTCGCGGATGGCTTAGTGAGGGTTCTACAACGGTGACGAGGAGGGCGCTGGGTGGAGGGAGAAGGCTGTGGAGGGGGATGAGAAGGAAGAGGAAAGGAAGGTGGTGTTGCGATTGGGTGGCTGCCGTGGAGAAAACAAAGAAAGAGGGAGGGGAGACGGTGGAGGTGAGGGTGGTCGCCGGAGGTGGCAGTGGCGGTTGACGGTGGTCGGAGGGAAGCGGCGTGGTGGTCGGAGGGGAGCTGCCGGCGTGGTCTGCGGTGTGTTGGTTGGAAGGAAAAGAGAAAAATGGGAGATGGAGAGTTGGGTCCTGGGAGGGTGAGAGTGGAGAGTGGGAGTGAGTTCCAGAGTCGGCGTCAGTTCCGTGAGTGTGTGTTGTGTAGTGCAATGAGGTGAGTGTGTGAGTATCTGTGTGCCGTGAGAGTGAGGGAGGGAATAGTGTGTGGGGGTGTGTTTGTCGTGAGAGAGAGGGAAGTGAATAGGAAAGTAAGATAATTAGTATTAATTAAGGATTAATAAAGATTAGATAGGATTTAAAAATATATATTATATATTTTTTTATGTTTTTTATTGATATCTCTTTATATACACATATATACATAAATAAGATTATGTATTATTAGAATTTTAAAACATTTTCTCATTTTAAAATTTTTTTTATTTTCTTATGACCCTCTCTTTTTTTATAATTATTTGTTAACCCATTTTTTTTTGTATTTTAACATCTTCTCAATTTTTATAACCCTTTTCAATTCTTTTAGATTTTTTTGTATTTTTACATAAAACTCAAACAAATGCTAAGGTGGCCTTTGTGGTTCAATCACTTAAATTAATTATGTGAGCCACTCCGGGGCATCGTGGTGTAATATGAGATTTACTCGTGAAAAATGTGAAAATAGCGTGTCTACAACAAGACCGCAAGTCGACCACTGGGTCACGACCGGGTCGACTAGGGACCGACACAACACGAAACGATCGCGGAGAACACGAAAACTCATCTCGGCACCACACAGAGCCTGACGGTCTAACCTTGGGCCGTCACAGTCTGTAACGGTCCAAGCCTCGACCGTCACAACCATTCTGACGCACCAACAAAGGGCTATCAGACGCTCGGTGCAAAGTTGGGTGTGATGCGCCTACCCTGGTGCGTCACAGTCTGTGATGCGCCAGCCCTGATGCGTCACAAGACAAGATGGAACCTACTGTGACGCGTCCCGCTCGGTGCGTCACAGGCTGTAACGGACCAACTCTGGTGCGTTACAAGGTGGGAACGCGTCTGCTCTGACGCACCCACACATGGGCGTTACAAGGCTGTGACGCGCCAGCCTTGGTGCGTCACATGCCTTGACCTCGAATGGTCAAAACCAACGACCAAAAGCCAACGGTCAGATCGTCCCTGACGGTCCAACCCAGGCGCGTCACAGCGCCGTGGCGGTCTATCGTGGGACCGTCACACCCACAGACCACCAACAAAAGCTAACGGGCCCTGTGACGCACCCACCCTGGGGCGTCACAGGCTGTGACGGTCACTGGAAAGACCGTCACACCCGTCCGAGCACGAAACGGCAGGAAACGACCCGAAAAACGTCTCACGCCCCCATACCTCCACGGGAGAGGGGGAACACAAGGGGGAAGCCCCCAAAGAGCCCCTAGCATGCATCTAAGGCCTCGTATTGGCCAAAAACGCAATGAAACGGGAGATCGGCCCACAAGCCCTAAAATATGGATTTTTTTCCCAATCACCCCGATTAGCTCACTCGGCTCACCACGGCCTACGAAACTCGCGGGACAGAAAGAGCACGAGCTGGGGGTCATTCTCCCTACCTCCACCGAAGATTTCGCGCCCCGAGCTCGCCGATCCACGAAGAAAACTCTGTGAAACCCTCGCCGCTCTATGAACCCGCGGTCGAGCTTCCACGCGCCACCGGCCCTCGATCCTCGATCCGTTCCCCATTCCTCGCCTCCCGCCATCGCCGCCTTGCCCTCCTCCGCCACTGTCAGCCGCCCGGGGAGAGGGGGAGAGAAAGAGATGAGAGAGAGTGAGAAAGAGAGAATGAGAGGGGGAGAGAGAAAAGGGTTAATATATATAAAAAATCCAAAAATTGTAGAAATTCAGAAAATTACGAAAAATTACCTCTGCGATCCTTGGAAGGAACACAACGCAGTGGTACTGTCCCGGAGTCGAAGAACGTCACGGTTCGCCCTGCACAGAGTTCCGAAGGCACATCAGGGAAAAACACGTGTAAAGTATAAAATACACTCCGAGACCCACTAAAAGATCCGAAAAAAAACCTGGGGCATTACACGTACCTAGCTGACTGAAAAGTCTAGCTCCGACTGGAGGTGAAGGCGAGCGGGGACGTGCGTGCCCGCACGGCGTCGACGAAGCTTCACGGTTACAATGAATTCACTCCGCGCAGAGAGGTTCTAATTTATTACAAAACCACTTAATTTAAAAATTTTCCCTCGCAGGGGAACAAATCAATCCAAGATTTCTCCGCGTAGGGAGACTCTATGGCACGTACGTTCCAGAGTTTACGGACCTTCTGCCGACTATTGGGTGACCCTGGCACCGGTCAAACTATCATTGTTGACTTTTGGTGCCACAATCAATTAATCCAAGAATATATATAAATATATATAGATATATAAAAGATTATATATATCTCAAATAATATATATATATTTAACACTCTTTTTTTATCCTTCAACCTACTTTTTTTTTCAACACTTCACCTACCCCTTTCTTTTCAAACCTTTTATCCACACATTTTTTAAAACCCTTTTGACTTTTCAAAACTTTTTCTCCTTTTTTTTCAAACACTTTTTTTTTCAAACCATTTTTTTCAAACTTCTTTTTTTCCAACCACTCTTTTCACTGTCTGCACAATCCACGGACGGGGTGGTTGGGTTCGCGGAGGTCAACGTGGCTATGGGCACCGCAGCCGGGCGGTGGGTGCGGCACGAGTCAACCAAAGCGGCTCACGCGGGCTTGCGGGAGGGGCCGTTGGCGCAGGCGGTTGCCGTGCGAGCACGGCCGTGTGCGCCCCGCGGGTCGACTGCCGAAGCCTCGGAGACAGTCACCGAGGCAGGCGTGGAGCGTCCAGGCCGAGGAAGAATAGGACAGAGGGCTCCGCGGCAGTGCCGGATGCTCGGAGATGCCTCTATCAAGGTAGGGTCTTCTTCGCGGGCTCCACGTGCGCACAAGGTAGGAGGCGAGCTTCAAACGCGGAGGAGAAAGAAGAGGCGGTTGGAGCTGTGGGAGCTGGGGGCTGGTAGAGTGCGACTGCGGCGAGGAGGGGCTCGTCGGCGGGGGCGGAGATGGAGGTGGCCGGAGGAGATGCTCGGCGGTCGACGGGAGAGGGGGGGTCGATGGTGCAGGTGGCGATGGGGTGCTGTGCGTGGTCTGAGAGAGAGAGGCGGGGTCGCCGGGCTTGCTGTAGATGCTAAGCTCGGTGACTTGGGAGGCAACCCGGTAGGAGACGCTGGTCCAAGTGCAGCAGTCGACGCCGGGCTTCCAGGAGGAGAGCAACCCAGTGGGGTGAGCCGTGACGGCGAACTTGAAGGTGACGCGGACGATGGCGGTGGGCGACGTTGGCGGTCCGCGCGGGCGGGCGGCAGCATCGGTCGGACGAGCGTCGAGGCGCCAGAGAGAGAGAGAGAGAGATTAACGCGGGAGGGAGAGAGAGAGTAACAGAGAAAGAGAGAGAGATCGGGAGAGAGAAACAGAGAGAGAGAGAGAGAGATTAACACGAGAGGGAAAAAATTTAACTTTTTTTTCTTATGCTTCTCTCAATTAATATCTTTTCTGCTACTCTTCTTTTTTTTCTTTTTTTTTTCTTTTCACTCTAGCAACCGAGAGATAGAGGGAGAGACGTCGGGGACGTCGGGGTCGTCGGAGACGCCGTTGTTGGGCTGTGATATCAAATGTGACGCAGACGGCATCGGAGGACGGATCGACGGCAACTCCGGAATCACGAACAGGACGGATAACTTGCTACCTCGTGCAGCTCGACCTCACGCCGGACGGTCTCACACCGGGCGACACACTCACACTCACAAAGAGAATGAGGGAAGGGAAGGAAACACAAGGGGGATGGCCCTTACGTGATTGCAAATTCTTAAGCTTTCATTCATATGTGATTCATACGTAACACCGTTAGCCCCCTATTTATAGGGAATGCCATAACACACATACCTTCACACTTTCACTTATTGTGTTTATACCTTGGCCTAATAAGACAAAACCCAACAACCCTTATTTTGACTTGTGGGTTTAAATAAAATAAAATAAACACTTTAACTATGACTAGCCTAATAAAACAAAAGTAAATAATACATGTATTACTACATGTATTTTATACACAATACATACGTAATACATAAATACGTGACGTCGAGTCTTCAGGCAGCTGAATCTCCGAGCCACAAGCTCGGTGCGGGGGTGCGGCGTCCAGTAGTGGGCCCGGTGTCCCCACCACCAATTCAACTCACGCGCCCAAGGGCACCCGACAGCCGTGGCCCGTAAAGGCGCGGCCCACTACGGCTCAACATCGGGTTCGACAGCGCAGGAAGGGCTTTGGCCCAGGCACAATGACCGTCGGATGACTCACCGGCGACCGACCGTTACCCCCCACGACACTGGCTTCGACCCCATAACAAGCGAGCACGCCCCACGAGCGCCGTAAGACTCGCCCAGGGATCAACCGACTCCGGGGTAATTGCCCCTCAACGGGAAACTCCCGTCACGATCGCGGGGAACGTTACCCCACGACTTACGCCCTTCCCTGCTGAGGGATTGACTTTCGACACTAGGGCAACCCCCTATAAAAGGGACCTTGATAGAGAAGAGAAGGAGACGGTGATCTCACCAACAAAATGCCTACAGAGAAGTAAGCCAGAGAGCTACACACCCTATTACTAGAGAGGTCACGACTAGTCATTTCCAGAGAGAGAACCCCCCCCCCCCCCCCCCCGCACGACCTTACCGCTCAACGTGCACTCTCTGGGTGACCACTGGGGTCGGCGAGCACTCGTCTTGAGGATCTACACCCCTCTCAGATCTCTTACTGCGACCTCCACTCTCCCCTCTCTTACGTACTCTTCTCTGTTCTTTACTTAAACCGTTGCTAACTTAAGCATATTGGAGCGTTGTCCCCCGGAGTACCGCCCGAGACTCCTTCTGACGTCCTTTTCTTCTGGTGATTGTAAGTTTCCACGGGTGCCAGACGACTTCCACAACAAATAAATAGAAAAACGTGGTACAAGAGCTAGAGACCAATTTTATATCTCTACAGAAGCTATTCTCCTCTTTTCTCTTCTAGATCTGGATTTTTTTCTTTCTTTGATTAAAATGATCTATTTTTAAAGATACAATGAAATAATATTAGTTTTCCCTTAAGTATAGGTTTCCATAGATTTTGGAGTAAGGCCTCTTGTCCTTTTCTTGCAAACTTCTCTGTTGGGCTTGGAGGAAGAGTGGGATCTACGAGCGGAGCGGACATGAACAAGAAGAGGGTCATGTGGCTTTATCGAAAGGTGATGGGCTTCAACCCTTTAGGGAGGTGGGGGCACTCAGCTTGCTCCTCCGATGGTGTTGTCTATGCCTTCGGGGTATGCATGGAGAGATACCAGCAGGGATCTCCTCTTCTCACGGGCATCTCTCGTTCTCAATTCTTGTTGAGTATTAATTTTGTTCTTAGTTCTTCCACGTGGGAGTAATTATTTTCCCCATCTTCTATTGTTCTATAATAAACTAGAGAATATTTGTTTCTTGAAGCAGAAGCCTTTAAGTAATGAAAATTTTGTGCACTTAGATTTGTCTAGCCTTCCCTGGTGTTGGTGGTTTGGCACCTTGGATTGCCTAGATGCTCTACCAAAATGATAGTGCTCTTGATGGGTTGCAAGATTGAGTAAATACACTGAAGAAAGAAAGTCATATATTGCAGATAACTATTTTAAGTTGGTTTTGGAGTGCCACATCTTGCATTTGAGGAAGGGAAAATTTTCTTACTTCTATGTTTATTTTAAATGACGGAAAATTTAACACAGTGGTACTACTCAGTTTCATTTACTCTAATTTTATATCTGACCATTGTGTCAATGAAATAATCTGAATTCGCTAAATACACGTTTGCCTGATTGCAGTAATTTTTCTTTGCTCTGATTCTAAAGCTGATTATTATTGATGGTGTCCTGGCAGAACAAGTAATTAACGTGCATGCGGAGGCGCTACTGGCAGACCAACGCTTAGACTGCCATTGAGCTCGCGCACGACTCCATGGTGAGGAGATTGACACATCTGTAATTAGTGATTAGGTGCAAATTTTTGTTGTCTTCTTGGAAAGGTGCGTTTCTTCCTGCAGTAAGCTATTGCATTATTGAATGGATTATAATATGGATTTCAGTTGTTTTCTTGTCATTTGATCACTTCTTTCTAGCTGAATAGATTTCATTGGCCTTGAGCTTCTTCCTAAAGTAATCTGCATACAAAAGTGAGATGTTTGTTTTGTTTGGTGTATTTTATGGTCAAAAGTGAGATAACCGTTCTTTTATTTTTTAATTTCCTTTTGGTGTTTTCCATTTCCTTTTATGGATGTAAGTTTTGGAAATAGAGGAGGTTTTCGATCACAGTTAATGCGGACGAATGGGCTGATTGACGACGATACCAACTTCCATGCTCCTTTTTCCTGTGAGATCATGGAAGCGTTGATCCCCCTAAAATTACAATTGTCGGTGTTTACCCTGTACAACGGCACCATCGACCCCGCCGACCGTATGCATAACTTTGAATCTAACTTGGTCTTTCACTGGGTCTCGGACGTTGTCGAATGTCTGACGTTCATCACCACATTGTAAGAAAATGCTTGGACGTGGTTCAAATCTCTCCCTGTTGGAACCATCACCTCCTTCTAGCAGTTAAAGAGGATGTTCAAAGAGAACTTCCTCAGTTGCAGAAAGGAGGCCCAGACTATTGTGACCCTCCTTGCCATCAAGCAGGGTCACGAGGAACTCTTGTGGGACTTTGTTACTCGCTTCCACAAGGTGGCCCTCTGCATTCCACGCCTAGACGTTAGCATTGCCACTACAGCCTGACGCAAGGCACCTGAGACATCATCCTCCGAAAAACTCTCAGGGGTAGAGTCCTGTCGACGCCGATGGAGCTCCTTGCCCTGACCCAGAAGCATGCCAGCTGCAAGGTGAACATTGTAGCGTTTGGCCGTGCGACCGGAGCTGATCATTCCTGTCACGACCCAGAATCCGAGTATCGGAAAGGAACCGGTGCAACCTGAATCTTGGCCTACTATCCACGAGCCCTGGAGCTCAGAAGGGTGAATTAGTGCAGTAGAGATGCATTAGAATCTAGAATAAATGTAAAAAATAAAGTGCAGGTATTAAATCTATATACACATTCTTCTTTCTTCTTTTTTTCCCAAATAAATAGTTTATAGTCCATAGTACAATGTCCAAAAGATACAGTAAAAAGAAATGAAAAGTACACAGCCTATGGGGCATACCCCGGCTCAAGCACTTAGCAACTAAACTCTCCAAATGCCGCTCCGAATCACCGAACTCTCAAAAGAAACATGATACCTGAAAAAGAAGGGGTGAGCCTCGTCTCATCGGCTCAGTAGGGATTCCGTGGATCCCCACCACAAGCAACGGCGATAAACAACAATAGTAGAAATAATTATAATAATAACAACAATGGTAACAATAGTAATAACAGTAACGAGAACAATAATAGCAATAGTGGATGAACGGCAGGGATGAAACACCACTCATTTGATACCCGCAATCCTCATGCCCTCGTGCATTCCAAGGAACCATTCTACCGAGCGACTCGCACACGCTCACTCTCTAGACCCTCCACCCTCAAGGTCGATAGGAAACCACAGCCACAATGCTGGGAAAGTTCTATCCTTTAAAATGGAACTATGACTACCCGTCGAAAATCACGACCTCACTGTCGTGAGGGCACCAGCCCACAGAACCTCATAATGCCTCTATAGTGATGGCCCATCCTCACTAACAGAGCCACAACAAGACCACATGGTGAGGAAGGCAACCTCCACCCGTGGGAGGGCCACTGCCTCAAAGTCAATAAACCTGAGACTCAACTCAAAAAGACGGCCACCGATCAGAAGGGCTACCACAACACTACCGGCCACAACGGAACTCACGCACGTTGCCCATAAGTGTTTACCTCTTTACCACACACGCATATTTATAGAATAAGTGGACTAATTGGGGTCCGTGCTCATCAACACGGTGTCCTAGCCCCCAACCACATGTGTACACACTAGACAGACTCATCAACGTCTAGGCCCTAACGATCGGTTTTCCCCCAGCCTGGACTCAGGCTCCAAAGTAGGTGGTGTCCTCAACGAACTAGCTCCGAGAACGTAGGTGGAGTCCTCACAGCACTACATACGCAGGGGCCCACGGCGACTGACTCGAAACCATCTCAGGAAAACATAGAAAGCCCTCACCCTATGCGGACTCCTCAATGTGCTAGGGTCTCAACAAAGGGGAAGCCTCACAAAGTGAAACCCCGTCAGAACCATAATATCTCATGGGGAAAACCCTCACCTTAGTCAGACTCCTCAATGTACTAGGACCTCAGGAGGGTGAGCCTCATAGGCACAACCAACACTGAATAGGGTCGCCAACTCATCTGCTTACACACACATGGCCTGCTCAACTCACATTGGCCTATCTCACCCACACGGAGAAACCTCTTACTCAAATGCACCCAGAAACATAACCCCGAGTCACCGCACCTTGGCGACCACAATTTCAGATGACGTCGGCTTGGGATGGCCTATTACTAAGTATATTTTAACCCCAAAATCATTATTTATAAATCCCGAGGTGAACGGTGCGTCATACGGCCCAAAAGGGCAGCCCAGATAGTAAACCGATCGATCGCCCCACAAGGTCGGTCAATGCACTGGTCGGTCAACCAGTGCACACGTCAGTCGACTGACTAGACACATTGGTCGACCGGTGCAGGCACCCTGCTGCCTGCACCACTGCTGGTAAGGAGCAATCGACCGATTTGACTAATTGGTCAATCGATTCTGATCGGGGACTGACGGAACCCCACCGTGGGGTGCCCGTCCATGCCCCACTCGACCTAGGTCGAGGGGGAAAATATTGGGGACCTTTCCCCTGGTCTCAAACCACCCAATGCGTGAATTTAAACAAGGAAACGCCGCCCGATCGTCCCAAAACATGCTTTTTCTCGTAACAAAAAGAAAACCTACTCCTCCTTACCCAAATCGGATTAAAATCGTGAGGGAATCACGCAAAGAGAGTAGGAATCCATCCCCCTACCTCTTACAAAGAAACCATGAAGAATAGACGACGATCCACACTCAAAATGTCACGATCCTCGCTATAGGTTCACGAAACCCACGAAATGCCTCGCCGCTCTCCACCGCCCAATGATTGCTCTCGTCCACGCCGATCGTCGCCCACATCGCACAGCTATCTCGCCTCCACGCCATCGTCGGCCACCGAGGGGTGAGGGAGGAGTAGAGAGTGAGAACATAGGGGAGAAGGGAGAACGGGAGAGAGAGAGAGAGTAAGTGTAACGAGAGAGGGAGAAAAGGAAAAGGGGAGGGGGTTTATTTAAAGGGTTTAATTAGGATTTGAAAATTCTAAAAAATAAAAAATTACTAGAAATTAACCTTACAACCCTCAAAAATGCATAACTCGCCCGTCACTCTATGGAAAATGCGTAACTCGCCCGTCACGCTACGACGCCCAGAAATAATCTATTATTTCTTATTTAGGGATTCGAAGACCCAATATTCATAAATTCCATTTTATTTTTAAAATGCGATCCGAGACCCACAAGATCACTTTGAAATCCACGGAGACGTGATCTAAAAATCCGGTCATGACAGTCCTCCCCCTTATAAAAATTTCATCCTCAGAATTTAGGACAATAGGCAAAGCTCACGGGGAAGAACTCACACAACGAGTAAGACCTCACAGTCACTGCACCACTCCTATACTCTCTACACAACCTTCTCTGAGGAACACTGTCAGACTAAAACAACCAATGAAGCCCTCTCACTCTGTCATGACAATTCGCGCTGATCCTCAGACCGATCAGGGTATACAAAGACAGGTAAGTCCGACATCACCTCAACTCCCTTGAAACCCTCAAGGGAACGAACAACATCCGATACACTCCGTACACGGAGAAAATACATGATCCTCAACAAGGGAATCCACACTTAGCCGCCTATTTAAGACATCAACTTCTTCAGCTACTGAACATCGAGTACTCCTTACAAGGAGCACAAACATACTTCATCCCCGAATGATAACCTTACCACCAACTCAACTGGCTACAACTCTTCCATCGGCTCCTCATAGCCAGCGACACATATCTCTAGAGCTGAATACCTCAAATTCTCACTGGTCAACACTTGTCCCAAAACCAATGTCTCATCGGTCACTCTCAATACCCGCAGAACACATTACAATCATCATCCCGAAATTCACATCCCGAAATTCACATCACACAATAACCAACTCATTGGGCACTCATTGGGTGTAGAAAAATCATCTGTCAGCCGCTGGTCACACATCGACCAGAAGTCCTCTGACCACATTCCTCTCCTACTTCCCTGCAGGGCCACCAATCAATTCCTCTGAACACTAGCCACCCGTCTATCGGCTCAAACATTTGCTATCCTACGACTGAGCCACACATGATTTGGCACCATCTTGGTCTTTCCTGGCCATCCGGCCAATTTTAGTTTCTCGAGAGGGGGACAAAACAACGAGGTCGCTCATGCAAACCTTGAACTCCTCAATCACCCTAATTCTGGGCACACTGCCTCAACTCCTTTCCGATGGCGGGCCCCCATCTCATATTAACACTTCGAGGGATTGTTTCATCGAGGAGATAGTTGTTCCATATGACAACCGTCCATTCCGCACTTATCAACTTCATAGTTCTACCTAAACTGCTAATTGATAGCAACCAATTTCCAGCGCCCGCATGTACATAACACCGTTCAGATTGAATAATCTCTCACTTCAGATTAAACCTGGTCCAACCAAAATTCGCATTTACTGAATTTCACATAGAGTTGATGATTCTTTAAAGTTTCTAACACGATCCTCAAATATTCTTGATGAGTTTTAACAGTAGAAGAATAGATCAACACATCATCAATAAACACCACTACAAATGTATCCAAATATAGTTGGAAAACTCTATTCATCAAATCTATAAATGCTACTGGTGCATTAGTTAACCCAAATGACATAATTAGAAATTCATAATGGCCATATCATGTTCTGAAAGTAGTTTTTGAAATATCTTCTTCCTTTATCCTTAGTTGGTGGTATCCAGATCTAAGATCAATCTTTAAAAATATTATGGCAGCTCGTAGCTAATCAAATAAATCATCAATTCTTGACAAAGGGTACTTATTCTTAATGGTCACTTGATTCAACTTCCTATAGTTAATGCACAATCTAAGCGACCCATCTTTCTTTCTAATAAACAGAACAGGTGCACCCCAAGGGGATACACTTGGTCGAATAAATCCCTTACCTAGCAGTTCTTGCAATTATTTCTTTAATTCTGCCAATTCAGTTGGTGCCATTCTGTAGGGAGCGATGGAAATGGGTAAAATATCCGGTGAGAGTTTGTTGTACCCAGATATTTTTCCAACAAAAATAACTAGAAATAAGGGCTCGAGAATTTCCCTGAACGCCTTTAAGAGGCGAGTGTGCGTCCCCGCCGCGGGGATAAATAGGAGTGACTCCCCGCGAGCGAAATAGAGTTCAATAGTGAACTCCACCTCTCGGTGTGGTGGCAAATCTGGAAGTTCATCAAGGAATACATCTGGAAATTCCTTGACAATATTAATATCTGATGTGGTTTTCTTATTTTCATTAGAAGCAATAGCCACTACACTAGCCAAATAATCTTGACATCCACTTCTGAGCCATTTCAGAGTCTTAAGGGTTGAAACTAGTATTTTACTAAAATAGTGTCTCGGACATTGATAGTGAAATATCTACTCCTCAGGTTTATGAAAAATCACTTTCTTTCCACGACAATCTAGAAGGGCAAAATTCCTGTCTAACCAATCTATTCCCAAGATGATATCAAAATCAGTCATTTCTAGCAGATACATACATGCTGGCATAATCCTCCCCTGAATCACCACATCAATGCTAGGAATAACACAAGCGGTTCTAGCTATCTCCCCAGTTGGTGTGTTAATAGACATCTCATCAGTTTTCACAATTTGTTTATCTTTCATTAATTCAGAAAATCTCAAAGAAAAAAAGGAATGTGTAGCACCCGGATCAAATAAAACTATAGCATGCATATCATCGATAAGAATAATACTTTCAGCTATTGCATTGACATCTAGGATATCTTCCTTTGTTAATACATAAACTCTGGCTTGAACTCTCCGCTGCTGTTGTGGTTGCAGCTCTTGTCTTGATCTTTTTGAACAATCTCTTATCATATGCCCAGTCTCACCATATGAAAAATATTTTCCAACTGCCCGCCAACATTCTTTACCTTTATACTGCATCCCGCACTGCTGACAAACTAGCATATTATCTCTTTTAACTGGCTGAACTCTATTTGAAAATGTCATCTTTGACTTCTTATCTTTCCTTACGGCTGAATCAAGATTGTCCCTTTTTGCATTATCCCTTTGTCTTTCTTCTAAGAATTCCTCATATCCGGCTTCCACAACAAAAGCGGCTCTCAAAGCTGCTACCATAGTCTGATGGTCAAGAATCGTAACTCTACCTCTAATATTACTCCTCAAGCCTCTAACAAATTTCTTCACTCTTCTAAGCTCATCTGAACAATTATGAGGGGCATACTTTTTCAATTCAGTAAATTTCGCTTCATAGTCGGCAACTGACATATCTCCTTGAGTCAGATTTAAAAATTCTACTTCTTTCTTATCCTTCACATCTTGAGGGAAAAATTTTGTATGGAAGACATCAAGAAATTCGTTCCAACCAAATCTCAATCTCTTTATCTCTAAAAGTGGTCCTAAGTGCAGACCTCTACCACTTATCCTCACGGTCCTTAAGCACAAATGTAGTTAATATCACCTTATCATGTTCTGCACATCTAATGGCTGTGAAAATCTTTTCAATTTCTCTTACCCAATTTTACACAATCTCCGGTTGACTCCCACCTTTTAAAGAAGGAGGACTCATATTTTTTAATTTCTCAATCAAGGTAGCACCTGCTGCCCTATTCGGTTATTCTTGCATATGGGTTTGTAATTGAGCTTGTATCATCGCCTGAGTTTGGGCCGGTAACTGCATAGTCTGCACTAACCCTTGAAAAGTTTGTGTGAACCCTCCTAAATCTGACACACCCTGAATAGGCAACATATCTTGCCCACCAAGAGTAAGCCTGCCATGTATTACTTCTCCGACAACTCATTGTGATGTTCCATTTGAGTGTGCAGACTCCTCAATAGAAGTATTCACCTCAACCTTATCACTCCCTACCATATCATGCAAGGGAAAATTAACCCGAATTAGTATGATTCTAGGTTTGACATCAAATTCTAAAATAAATTTTTAAGATCTTGTGGTATGGTATGTAAATCAGATAATGACAAATGATTCCAAGCCTCAACTTTGTTCTGATACTAACACCTGTGGTGCCCCCTTCCCGCGATCCCGTATCAATCCGGTCCGGGGACGTCACATCGTATAGACGGACTTGTTGTGAGCCGAGATATTTGTAAAGCGCTAAAGGTCAAACCATCACATATTCCAAAAACATAACCATACAATTTCCATAATATAAACACACCTAATTTATATCGTACACAGTGTTCTACATATCTCTACCCAAAAGTCATATTTACATTCATTATACAAAAGGAAACTAAACCTACTTATTCTACGCAGCGGAATCCAGACTACACCCGGGATTACCCTCCGACCTACTACCCGTCAGAGTCAAAGTACACACTTGTTAGTTTCCTGAAATGGTTAGGCAACGAATATAAATCTAAAAACTCAGTAGACATTAAAACCAATCACATGCTTATCATATAATAACATGTGCAAATCCATGATATATGTAAAGCTAATCATAATTTTATTGGATTGTACATATACTATGAATGTAAAGGAAATATAATAGAACAGAATAAGTTTTCATATTTATAAAAAAATGCGTATAACAAATCTTATCTGACTTATAAATGACATGGTACATATCTTAGCTAATTTAGAGCTTATACAGATACACTTATTTTCATATCATATCATAGTCGTATATCAAATCTGAACTTCATATTAGACCATGCTTGTTTACAAAATCACATAATACATTAGTTATTTATCACATATTGGACAGATATCCCGTCACTATAAGCAGTAGTAAACATATACCTAGGCATCCATACGTCAGCATAAAGACAAATGATCTAAACGTTGGAGCATGTCGGCCTTGATCAATTGCGCAGGATCGTGATGTAATACGTACTCCACCATTCTCTAAATAATTTTCTTATTCTTGATTTTGATTTTTTCAGAAGTCCGTTTGTCCTCGGAAATGGACATAATCCCATAGCGGAAGCTAACTACGGTTTCACCACACACCTCCTTAAAGTGACACAGTTCATATGCTTAATCAAATTTTTATTCTTATTACATAGTCATCTCAATAAAAGTTACCATAAAATTTACTAAAATAACTGATTATCAGTGAGTCATACTTTAATATCAAATTTTAATCTCATGAGATAGTGGGTCAAATCTATTAACTAAATAAATCACCGTTATATAAAATTATACTTCGAATTATTAAAATTAAATTAACATAATAGTAACTAAATAAATAACCGATTCTAAGCATAGATCATCAGGTGAAATGTGTTAAATAAATCATTGATTTAAGCATGAATAATTATATTTAAAATAAAATCAAAGAAATATAAATACCAAATAACGTGAAGTTAGCTTATCATGTATCTACCTTTAGGGTGGACTCCCCAAATTAAATTTATTATCTCACCCGAGCTCCCGTAATAATTCTTGTGTAGGAAAAGATAATCTTTCTATCCCAAAAATAATTTTTATCTTATTATATCTTCCCCAAATAATAAAATTTAAACAACTCGCAACTTACTCGTAGGGACGGATTCCTACGTAAAAAGGGTGAAATTCTCCAAATAATCTCTCAAATTTTTCGTCTAAGATTCTGTCAAATATTTATCTTATTTCGACTCCGCATTCTCTTCTCTGTCTATTTATAAGAGAATGAGAGAGTGAGAAGAGTGAGAAGAGAGATGAGAGATTAGAGAGATAGGTGAGAAAATGAGAGAAAGAGAGAGCCGAAAGAACATGAGAGAGAGAGAGAGAGGTGAGAGAAGAGAGAATAAAGAGGCGGAGGTGGAGTTACGTATGGAGGGGAAGGAGATTATATTGAGGAGGGGAGAGGATAATAAGAAGAGGGAAGGGGAGGAGAGGATAAGAAGGAGAAGGAGAGAATAAGAAAGAGGAGGAAATAAGGTTGGAAGGGAGGAGAAGAGAGAAAGTGGATTTTTTTTTGTTTTATTTTTTTTAAACCTTCGTCAGATAAGGAAGGAGGGGGAAAGGATAAGTGAGGAATTTCTCTCAAAACTCTCTAAAATTTAACAGTAACAGGGTCTCAAGGAATTAATTCATTCTATCTTATTTTTGACTTATCAAATGTCAAATTTTAAAAATATATTTAACATGAAGTTTGTAGATCTTTAAATTCTCTTTCTAATAGGTCTAATATTGATCTTATTTTGATATTCCTACGAAGAATTATGTACTAATAAAGTGAGATATATATTTAATTTATTTAATAAAATTCGTTAAACTCATATTTATTATATAGTTTAAAGTATTAGATTTTAATTAAGATAACTTAAAAGTTAATTGAGTTCTAAATATAAAATATTTAATTATTTTTAAATTTCGGACCGATTGAGATGTTACACGTTCGCATGAATCTAAATTTGACTTAGTATACAAATTAAACAAGACTGTATATGGACTAAAATAATCATCACGAGCTTGATATACTAAGTTTAGTTCGGTGCTCCTAACTAATGGATTACGTCGAAGTACAACTAATCCAACATTTTCATTAAAAAAGGTACGTCTGGTATTACCACTATGTTAGTTTATGTTGATGATCTGGCTATAACAGGTGACGACAATGCTTATATATCTCCAAAATGAAAGGCTCCACTATTTTAAATATACCTATGTTTCAATTCGTTTTCAATACAGAACTATTCTGACAGGTCTAATAGTAGCACACACATCAGTGGAATTGAACTCAAAATTATTAGTTTCAAATGGCATTGTTGTATGAAAATATACATTGTTTAACTTTGAATCAATCACTTCCATGTGAATCTGATTAAACTAGTCGATTTTTGGTCGACTTGTTTGATTTTATTTGTTCCAGAAACTGATTTTATAAATGGAAACAAAACATTCACTATATCTTGAATAAAGGTTAAAGTAGGGGATATTTTGACACTATTTTAATATTAAAAATATTAAAATAAAATTAGATACATAAATAATTATTTTTTGGTTACAAAACTTTCTAATTTTTCTCCATTCTCACCAATAACCTTTGCCTGTTTTTTTTTTTAAAAATTGCTATATAGAGAGGAGAGAGAAATGAGAATACACGGGGACACCAGAGTGGGAGAAGGAAAATAGAGGTTTGGCGATGGTTTTTGGGAGCGGTGAGATCGAAGTGGCGGTGGAGGTGGTGAAGTACTGAAACTTCAAATAAACCCTCCCAGTCCTGGGAGCTCCCAATAATATGCGATTATTGGCAGGCGAGGGCAATTTGGATTGAGGGATAACCATGGCAGGTTTTTGGCCGGAAACGGGCCGATGCTGACATCTTACCGGCAACCCGGGAGGGACCCAAAGGTTGGATGAGCGTTCAGGTTATTCAACAATTATTTCTACTTCATGGACAGGAGAATGGTCAAGAATTTGTCCCTTTCTCCGTTCCCAACTGTTGATGATCTACGTAGATTGGATATCAACCATTTTCAATTTGTAACCTGTCCATTCTGATTGATCAGATAATTCAAAGACATTGATTAGCATCACCAAGAGTCCTATGTTCTAGGGTGCGTTCGGCGGAGCTTTCAATATTTTAAACAGCCTTCCCATCTCCTTTGAACTCGTTAGGGGTTGAACTTAGCCCATTTCTAGCTTACTAACAAATTCAAGTTTAGTACAGTTCATTTAAAATCAAAATGTCCCATGAAATATAATTATTTATATATATGGAAAGTCTTTCCTTGAGACGGTGGAATTCAGTTCCTTATTCGAATTGCCCGGTGGTTGGACACTTGGTGAATTGAGGAGGGAGAGACCAATGACGGGGATCGATGCCTGGTGCTCATAAGGAGCACGGATAATGTGCAATTTTTTTCTTCTCGCAGTTGTTGCACAAAGTGGTGCAGAGGGTGCTCGAGAATAGGTGAGATCCGACTCCGCATGCTTGAGAGCGGGATCGATCTTTCAACCTCTCTATTAAAGAGGAGGTGGATGAACCACGGCGACACACCTCGAGTTCCAGTTCCCCCAGCTTATAACATGCGAGTCAGACGGGGAACTCCATATTTATGCCTAGCCCGTTGAAGCAAACACAATTGAGTGTGGCTTCCAAAAAATTTGCTGGGTGCATGATGCTGCAAATTGTGGAGGGGGTCTTCCCCACTCCAAATGAGGCCCAATAATGCGGCCGAACCCACAGGAAAGAGTGTAGGCCCATTAGGGTAGAAGAGACCCGATAAGGTTGCTCAACTATTTCAAGAGCACTGGAGGCCCAATAAACATTATCAAAACCCTACAAGAACGTGTGCCAAGGCTCCCCACCAAATGTCATGCCAGAAGGAGCGCCGTGGGCAAGAGGACATAGCGCCATAAAATTCAACTCAAGATAATCGAACAGTAACTCAACCCCGACTTTGCTCAGGGGACTTAGAAAGTCAACTCGATCCCGAGTAAGAGCCTAGAGTATTAACCTTGTCCCAACACCATTTTAGAGAAAGAGTACTAACTTAAATCCCAAGGAAGGCCATAGCCTAAAATAACATCGAGCTTTAGCTTGATAGTGTAGGAGCTATACACCCAACATCGAGTCACAGAGGGTTTTCACCCCAATGATCAGTGTATCAAGCCTTACCTCCATAAGGGCATTAGCCCAATTTTCCGTACATCAAGGCTTAGCTCGATTATCTAGAGCTTTAGCCTGACCACTGGTGAAAGAGCCTTAGCTTGATCGCCAAGGGATTTTATCTCAATCATCGATGGAAGAGCTTTAGCTCAACTATTGAATACCTTAGCTCAATTGTCAGTGGAAGAGCCCTAGCTCGATCATTGAGAACCTTAGCTCGATCATTGGCAGGAAAGCCTTAGCTCGATCGAACACATAAGAGATATTGACAGCTTGGAAGGACAAAATAAGCCGTATGTAGGATAGTTGGAAACTTATGTGACTACAAAAGAAGAAGCCCTAAAGCATCCATTTAAGTCCCTTCACATTCTGATAATGCTACATTAAAAGCTAGAGAAGGATTTGATGCACAGCCCTCAAAAAGCACAATTGTTGCCTTACCCAACAATTAACATGCATGGAGAAGTTGACGTAATCCCCAGATATGTCGCGTGGCCTCTGCAACGATGCCACAATCCCAAAAGACATGTCACTAGGCAGATACTCCTTAGAAGCTGGGAGAGATCGCAAGGTTCTGAGGAGTCAAAGCACCATCATCACCTGCCAAATCCAACAGATATTTGCACCTTTATGATGCTACAAGCGTGTGGTCTCATCAAATCTCAAGCCTCTATAAGATCTCCTCACATCTGCCATCGTCACCATCGAGAAGGCCTATAGAAGGAGATTTAAGTGATCTTCTCTAGGTACGAGGCCAAGAAGTGTAGAATATCTCTAGTATATTCCACCTTATGAAATCCTCATGGTTTGGGAAGGGAAGGAAGCACAAGTGTGGTCCTTATTTTCCATGCTCCTCCTTCCATCATGAGGTCATTTGCAAGTGACGCCACTCCGGTGAGAGTTTATTTGCTTCCCTCTCTCCTATGTCTAGTTGTTCTGGCAGACATTCATGACCTCCCATCTTTAAAAACCTATCCTCTTTCCACTACAACGCCAACTGACCTGAGCATCGGAGGGTCATCTGGTGAGAACTTCTCTTATAAGAAAGGAGTTCAATGAGATCTTCTCAAGGTACTGATCATCATTGGCGATCCAGTGGAAGAAGCTCGACAAAGTCTTCTTACAACCTCGTCGCCTGGAGGCGGAAGTTGAAGCATCTTTGCCTCCAATTGTCACTTTTGCTACCTAAACTATCAAAGGATGTCTGTCTTTGCCCTCCATCTGGGCTGTCAATAGGGGAGCACTAAGAGACCTCAATAATGGAGGAACTATGACCGCAAGTTCCTGAAGCAGGTCCTATTCTTGTCTGCTATCTCATCCTTCCCTGCCATCCCGTCCTCACCTAGGTCTGTCTTCAAGAAGACTGGGAGCTTATGGAAGCCCTGAAATCCTCAACTTGAGGTGTCACGCCCCGTACTCTATACCGTCGAGGTATTGTCCGCTTTGGCCTGTCGATCTCACGGTTTTATCCCTTTCTAACAATGATCGGCTTCAGAATGGGGGACTTCCCGGGCAGGTCACCCATCTCAGTACTACTCCCCATTAAGCACGCTTAATTTCGGAGTTCTTTACAAGAACTGAGCTGACACTTCAAAAGGCACCTTGGTGATATAGAGTACAACTTAGCTATATTTGAGGGTGTTACAATCTACCCCTCTTATATAGGCGACGTCCTCATCGCTGGGCACATATAGCACGCAATCAAACTCCCAGGGAGGTAAGACTCTAGAGGTGGCCCCTACAGGCTCAAGAGGTGGCTCCCACTATGTAGCACTTTGCTCCATTACGGACTCAAGAGGTGGCTCTCATAGCGTAGCACTTTACCCTGCATGGCACTTAGTTCCCACACTTCCGGCTGGGGTATAGCTCTGATACCATTCTGTCACGCCCCGTACTCTATACCGTCGAGGTATTGTCCGCTTTGGCCTACCGGCCTCACGGTTTTATCCCTTTCTAACAGTGATCGGCTCCAGAATGGGGGACTTCTCGGGCAAGTCACCCACCCCAGTACTACTCCCCATTAAGCACGCTTAACTTCGGAGTTCTTTACAAGAACTGAGCTGACACTTCAAAAGACACCTCGGTGATATAGAGTACAACTTAGCTATATTTAAGGGTGTTACATGAGGTGTGAAAATCTTCTTCTGTAGACAATAGGGGCAATCCATCCTTTTGCCTCGCATCCAACGTCGCTGGTAGCAAGTGGCTGATGTCCTCAGCAAGGGCGAAAATCGACTCCCTTCGGATATGTCTCTCCTCCAAAGAGACCCTCCCGCTATGCAGCCACTAAGTCCCCTCGATGTTGTGGAAGCTTCCTCTCATGCGATCAAAGGAACATCATGGTGACGAACCCCCTTCAGCAGATCTTAAGATGGGTTCTTGTTATCCTAAGCAACCAAAACCTGAGTCTTAACGTATCTGCAGATGTTTTCACTCTAACTTCCACCTGATTCAGGGATCTCCTCTGCCTCCCATTCCTCTTGACCATAGCTTGGTGGTATCAATTGGAAGACCCATATGATGAGGTGTATAACCCGACTCTCGACCAACAACATAGGTTCTAGGTATGCCAGACATGAGCTTATCCACCCGCTGGTCGACGTTAAGAAGGTCGATCCGCCTCCTAGCACCTCCAACTTATCCATTCTGAGCTATTGAGCCTCTGGGGTCGGTTTACCTCTGGGGTTGGTTTACCTCTGTCTGAAACTTGACACCATCTCCTATCTTGGTCAAGAACCCATTTCCTTTTTCTCAAGCTCTGTATACGAGCTCTTCCTCTTTTTCTCAGACTCTGTACACTGGTCAATTTCGGTCCTGTACCTTTTATTCAAAAATAAAGAAATAATTTTTGTGGCTCTGAGCTCTTATCTGGGTTTGTCTCACCTTCTTCTCACTTCTGTGCACTCTTCGGTGATCCTATATTAGACTAAGAAGGTCAGGTCTACTTTCACCCACAAAATCTTTAGATTGTCCAATAGTCTAGAGAAATTACGAGTTTTTCACCTCCACACGAATATTTACTTTCAAATGGACAACTCAAAGATGTGTGAAGACCCCATTTGCTCACGAGGGTAATCCTTAATTGAGAATGGCACGGCACCCGATGTGACTCTCTCTCTTGCTCATGATAATAGGTTGTAATAATACACAAGAATGGCAGTGCATGCTAAGGTTAAAAAAGATTCCCATGGTGGGTAGTGAAATGTTATTGGATTTACTCCGTTGGATCATGACTCGTTGACCTTAGACTCACAATAGTGCTGTAAAATTTGGTCTAGACCTAGTTGACGTCCGATTCAAAAAAATTTAGTTCTAGACATATCTACTAGTATATAATAGATGTTTTGTCTTATGTTATGAATTTATTCATGTATCATTTATCAACTATATATATCACAATTCAGGATACATAGATTTTTTATTAGATTCACTTGGGGCCCCTTTGATAAATGAACAGGGTAAAGGTTGGATAGTTTTTCAGCCGGTTTTGGCCGGTTCACTTCTTATTCGTCGGTTTCAACAATTTGTAAGTTTGGCGGGAGCAGTGTTAACTCGGGTAAACTGGAACTTTTAAGAGCATTTATGAAGTTTTATCGGGATGGCTCGTTCCACTGAAAAGGGTCGAACAAGAGTCGAACAAGATATGAGGGGATAGCTTATTCTTCCCTATCCCATCCATTTACCAAAGGATGAAGTTTGATGTCAAGAGAACATGAACTAAGCGTGAAAATATTTGCCTCCCTTACTTATTTATCCAATAAGATTATTTGATATATTATGAGCCAAGTATTTATTTTAGATCTACATCTATTCAGAGCTGCAGTATTTATTGCCCTCCTCGTAAGTTCGTTGTTCTTTTTCTCATACGTGAGAGTGTGAATTGACGTGGAAAGTATTCCCAAATGTTAGTGAGTGATACTAGCTGTATATTTTGAATGCAATTTTTCCTCTCATTAGGTCACATGGGACCAATGAGATTTGGAGGGTAAGAAACAACTTAAAAAACAAAAAAAACATGGGACCCATGTCTTTCTCGAGCATTTTCTTATCTCCTTAAATCCCATTGATCTAATATAGATCAACGAGGGTCATTTTATTTCAGGGATAGGGTGGAGGTGGGTACATCACCTCAAGTGGTGTATCCGCCCCCACCCCTTATCTCATCTCAGATGACTTATTCTCCCTCTTCCATCAAAATGAGAAAACTCTGTATAGTTTTTATTTGGCCTCAGTTAAGTTAAAATCATCAAAACAGGAATAACTAACTCAACTCCTATTAAGTTATTTTACTCGGACTTATGTGATTATCAAAGTGACCCTTAGAGAATTTGTAATCTCTCTCTCTCTTTTATATATATATATATATATATAGTCATATATATATAATATTATATATATATAATATTAAGTTATTTTACTCAATATTATTTAGTCATGATAGGTATCTTTAATCAACATATCGGTGAGGTCTGAAAACTTGTGTAGAGTATAAAAGAAAACAAACGGAGGGAGAGAATGTGAATAGGGAAGCTTCTTCCAGACAAAGGTACAAGCTGCCCTCTCCATATAAATTTAAAAACCGTTTTCCTAATTAACTTGCAAATATCGGTCCAGAGAAGGCACAAAAAGACAAAGCACAATGAATAATAAAAAAATGGCATTAGTATAAAGCATAAGGTTACTCTCTCTTAGAATTTTATATTAAAAAAATTGTACATAAAATTTCAATTGACAAAGACAGTGTTTTAAAATTGTAAAACTAACAAAATCAAATGACTTGTTAAGAAATAACCACCGCAAAAGACAGATAGCTAGACAAATTTCTCGCAAATTTTCCTACAGGGACTTCCTGCTTTTGATCTCCACATTTCATCGTGTAAAAGATGGACGATCATTTTTCTGAGATAAAAAAAGAGAAAGAAACTCCGATTATAGAGAAATTTTTGTTGCACGCTGAACCACTATAATAAAATGCGGGAGTAAGGATGAATCTTTGAGATGAAATATTTCGTATCAAAATTCGTCACAAATAATGCCAAAATTTCGATGGCCAAAATATCCGTCACAATTTAGAGATGGAATATAATTTCATCTCAAAATTTATCATAATTTTTAACAATTTTTTGGGCGGAATATAATTGTGTCTCAAAAGCTAATAATGATATTTATTTTTAAAAAATATCAAAAATAATTACGACAGAATTAAATTTCATCTTAAAATTTGTTAGAAATTACGACGGATGTTGGTATTGAATTATATTTTGTCTCAAAATTTATTAACACTATTTTTAAAAAATATATTAAAAATAATTATGATAAAATTTTATTCTGTCTCAAAATTTGTCGAAAATTGTGACAGATTTTGCAACGAAATCTTATTTCGTCTCAAATTTTATTGAGGTTATTTATTTAAAAAAAATTAAAATAATTATGAAAGTTTTTTTTTCATCAAAAATTTACAATGAGAAATAACCGGCGATCAATATTAATTCGTTCGAAATTCGTCAAAAATTCGTCACAATATCTCTCTACGATGAATTTTTGACGAAATAAAAATGAATATTGACCATCCCTATTATCACATTTTCTTATTACGAGTGTGAGCCAACTGAGTAATAACACAACAATGGCGATTTGTCTACGTGTACATGGATGGTCTACACAGTTTTGGTCGCATGATAACTGGCTTAGACCAATGGCAACCTCATGTACACCAAACTCTGCACACCCGATGTGCATCAATTATTTCTTTCATGAGAATAGCCTCTTCTGGAACGAACTTCTTACTTGGGAATGGTACAGGAGATCTTGCATCTCCACTAGAAGACCTTATCCCTCGAGACCCTCAGTCGTAATTAGATTGGTCGGCCTTCTCATCTTCTCATGTCAAGAGGAGGAATTGTCTTCTCCCTACACATGCAAATACCTAGCTAGCTAAGGGCATGGCACATGCATGATCGTGACGGGCTTCCTGACTTTTAGCTGCTGGTGGGGGTCACAATCGATTCAAATGCTGTTTAGTCGTGACAAGTATTGGGATGTGGCCGTCCGGTGCATGCATACATAGGAATGGACGGAGATGGAGGCAGGGAGGATTGGGGCTGGCCGGGATGTGACGCTCCTCCGACTCGTCGAGGGACAAGGAACAGAGGAGGATGTGTCGGGAAGGAGGTGTGTGTGTGTCGAGGAGGAAGTGCTCAACCTGAGCTTCATGGAGATCAACCATGGATCTCCAGGTGGTGAGGAAGAAAACTCTCCCGACCCTTAGCTCGCGGCTCGACAAAAGTATTTACTTCCCCCTATGAATGAATGGGACTAGTAGTTCAATTCTGAATGGATACTGATTAAACTTATCTTTAAGACTGTTTTGGAATGAATAATGGGTCCGAGATTTTTTTTCCGAAATCTCTAGAGAGAGAAGAAATTATCTTTAAATAATTTTTAAAAATTTTAAATTCTCCTTTTTTTTTCTCCTTTATCTCTCTCTAAAATTTAAAATTCATATAAAATAAAAATTGATGAAGCATTTAAAAATATTTTTAAGGAAGTGGGAATTCTAATGATGAAAAATTTTAAAATCTCTCCCTAAGATCTATTCCAAACGCTACCTAAGTCATACATGATCTACACCAATTTTAAGTGAAAACGACACCAATGTTTTGCCAAAGTTGTCAAGGGCCACGAAGCATGTCTCGGACAATGTCTTAACAAGGGACCAGGTGTCATCTCTCTCTTTTTAGGGGTTGGGATCTTTTATTTGATCTGATCTTTTTTTAAAAATTTTTAGACCGTTCTATGAAGATGTGACTTGCACGATAAGTTAGAGAACATGAATCTCACGTCACAAAATTTAAAAAAAAATTGATGCAAACCCTAGGTGTATAATAACTCACGGTGTACAGCAAATCTTTTTCCTCTCTCTTTTCTCGTTTGTGGATCACAATGGGGGAGACGTCACATGGCCCAGCTAGCGGTCCACCTCCTGCAACAGAGATGTATGCTTTTGGGGACGGAGAGATTTATGGTGAAAGAAATGGTTATCATACAGTTCAAGCGCGCAAGCGAAGGGAACGGAGGAGAAACACCAACGGTTGAATTCGTGGTGATGATGAAGTGATTGCCAAGTTTAGAGCCGACTGGAACCACTCAGCTCCCACGATGTATTTTCTGAAGAAATGAGTTTCCAGCTAAAAAGATTTTTAAAAAGGATTAATTTTTACATGAGACATGCTATTTTGACTGGTCCATATAGTAAGTAAGAAATATACTGGCACCATAAATGCCCCTGATCGCATGCAACCTCACAACACATAGATCCATGTGCCCCATCATATCTAGAAAATTGAAAAATAGTATACATCTAGATATAGCTCCTATGACGGAAACATATTCCATAAGATTGAAAAATAGAGACTCAAGTAAAATATGCTGCCGTTTGTTTGCTTTGAAATGTACAATTTTGCATTAAAATATTTCAGCCAAACCTCTATTGTCCAGTTTTATAGACTATATTTCAATTGTATAAACTATGTTCCAATGTTATACATTATTTTTTAGTTCATTAGATGTCACTAAGTGTACGAGTCTACGGTGCGGGACTCATGGGAGTCACATGAGGTCAGGAAACTTATGAAACCAATGTCCTATTCCATTATGTGGACCAATCGAAATAAAGTGTACCTACACACACCAAATTGAAGTTGATCAAACATTTGGAGAGTGGTTGACAAAGCCGTGACCGGTCCCTCGTCGCCAGATAGGTCAGTAGCAGGCCAGCCCAGCACCGAGGGACCGTGGATGCAGGCTTTTCTTAGACCATTAAGCTCGATCCGGCCCACTGCGAAGGCACCTCATCCAGCATAAACAGTGATAACACAATGAGACACATGCTGGGAATTATCTAGCTTTCAGAAACCTCAAAATTCACCTCGCTAACACAGAATCCTCGGATAACTGATAATTCATCTCCTTTAAGCGTTGCGTGTTTGCTTTGGAAGCTTATTACTTATTAGGGTGAAACTGAAACCCCATGTCCAAGATCCCACTAATGTGATAGCACTTCCACATCCAGCATCTCCTTTGGCGTTATTCAGGAAACTCTGGGAAACAAAAGGAACGGCCAAAGGCATGGTCTCCACAAGCTGCCTGAAATCACAGTTCGAACGAACTCTGATAACAAGATCAGTTACCCGTTGAAGCCCGTCCCTTGGGAGACATCACCAACATTTCTGTGTTTTTGGGACACTCGGCTGGTCCAAGAAATGGAACACCGAGTCGACAAGCACATCCTTGGGTAGGGCTGGCAAGGAGCCTAGCAAGCTCAAACTGGGTGAAACTCGTTTGACTAAACAAGTCGAGCCCCAACTTCACTAAACTCGGCTAGAAAGGAGCACAAACCAAATTTAACTAAGTACATTTAATTAACTTTTATTTTAATATGATTAATAAATGCAAACACCACCATCTCCAAACATTAAATGTATGCAAGTTACCATCATGTTTACTAATTAAAACTTATTTTACTAAATGTGAGGTAAAAAATAGACGGACTATTTAAAATACAGTAGTTCTCAATGGGCAGACACCAAAAGTGAGACTCAAAATAAGCTCAAGTTTGGCTCGAGTCTTTAGAGGGCCAAGCTCGAACCTACAAAGGAGGTTGGTGACAAGCTCGGGCTCAAGCTCAAACTTGAGCATTGTTGGTCGAGACAAGCTCAAGCTTGGGTAAGCTCGACTAGGCTCAGCTCATTGCAACCCCTATCCACATGGGAACATGTTTGCTTCGCACAAGATTGTATGTTGTCCTTGGACTGCGTAAGGTTGGAACACAGAGGGAGCCAATGCCTGAGATTACACTCAACCGTCTACCATCAATCATGGCTGAAACATAAAGCGGAAAACAAAAGCCTATTCAAACACGGGCATCACCTGTTCTGTTAAGCACAAAGGGAGTGTTGATTTCAGTTGAGCACAATGTCGAACAAGAGGTTGCTACTTGCAAAACACGGTAGAAATCAACGAGAAAGGGAATTGATCGGGGACAGCATCTAAAGATGGTGGCCAGATGTTCACTTCCATGTGCTTAGCTAAGTAGGCTAACAGGGATGTCTGCGATGGAAGAAACTGCATCGATGAAAGATGAAGACCGCCCAACAAGTCACCGGATATTCGTAACAGCAAAAAACATCCAACAGAGAGAACAAGGGGAAAACCATAGGAATGACACAGGGTCTTCAGAAACTGAATTACTGATTGCACAAAAGTATAAATCGCCGGAAGTAGTGCAGTAAGCTTGCCATGGATACGGATCCAACCAGAGGGCCAAAGCATAGGCCTGACTCAACTTGCACAAGCCACGGAACATCAACTGAAACGTCTACAGGTCCAGTAATCCACAAACACTACCCCTTGCCAATGTTCTAAGCATGAGAAAATTTCTTTAGCAATACACCAGATTTTCTTCTCGATAGTGGAGGGAGAAGATACGCAAAGGAGCATCAAAGAAACAGCTACATATCTATAAATTGAAAATTGATATAAGTTCACTAATCCTGCTAAATGAACTCATCCTTAACTCTTAGAGGTATCAGCTAAGATTGGGGAAAATGAAGTCATTTACTCTTGACACCTCAGCAACAAAAACACTCATCACTGATCCCCTGGAAGGCTCTTAATGATGTCAGAGTCACCTAAACAGAAGAACAAGACCTTGATGAATAACATAGTTGATCTTAAAAGTAATCAGGCTAATAGCAATTGTCCAAAGGACGAACCTGGATCAATAATGCTAAGACAACAGACTCGGAAGTATTTTCCACATGCTGTTCCCAAATCTACATTGTCTGAGCAAAAAAACAATTCAAATGCATCAGTGACAAAACCCATGCTTGAAAAATCCTTTATAATTTATAATACAAATATCTAATAGTTTGTCCTTTCCATCTGAATGGTGTGTCAGTGTGACTAAATGTAAAATCCACAGTAGGCATCTGCAATACACCAATACCCTAGGGAACACTGACAAGTCTAGGTAAACCATGAAGTGTCTGGACAAGAATGGAAAAACCAAACATGTATAATATTTTCCAGAAAAGTTCATTGTTTATACTTTAACATTCCCTAAAATAATCCTTTATTTTCTGTCTAACATTGGAATTTAGATATAACCTTGCACCTTGAGTATTTTAAGCGTCACTCCAATAAAAGGTTCCGCCTCAGCCACCCCCAACTCAATAGTTGAGCAAACTGTTTTATCACTGGACATTTATAAAAATGTTCACTACTACAGGAACAACCTGTTCTATGATAGACAATTCCAGCTAGTTAACTAAAGTGTCAGTAGTTTCCTAAGGAATTCTCTTGTCAGTGAAACTGAACAAAGAGCAACCCTAGGGTTTCTTGTTACATATGAAATCAATAGCCAGCAGCAAGAATGACAGGCTGTGCTACTTAAATAATCTATTGCCATTATACAAGGGAAGGGGCTTCTCTTCTCAGACAGAACATTGGCATCTATTAAGGAAGAAGAAATGCCACATGTAAGAGAGAGGTGTGAAGGAATGGTTACTAGAAGGCCGATGTAGGATGGGGCGAAGAATGGAGGTTGGTGAGGGATGAGATGTAATGTGCAAGGTGGGACACATGGCAGGGTGGGGTTAGGGTGCGTGGAAAAGGGATGGGGAAAGGAGTCCCTTCCATTGCAGGTGCCTAGAGCTTGTAACTAGGTAAGCGACACTATCAAACTTGAACCAGTGACCAAAAATTAAGTGGCCACAGAATGTGAATAAACTGGATAGGACAGAAAACTACATATCTTGGAGACAAAGAAGCACTCATTGCACTTAAAAATCAGAAAAGAATAAAAATCATGAATTATTCTTATCAGCATAAAAAGCAGCATATCACCAACAGAGAAGTCTATTAAGAGAATATGACTCTAACCATGACTGATGAAGCTTTATAATGTGTCACCAGAAAATAATAAATGAAGACAAACACATAAAGATAAAGTTGATCGAATGTATAGCCAACTTACTCCCATTAAAGTGATGGACTCCAACTTTTGCCAACATTGCATAGTACTCGATCTCTGACTTACGGAGAGGAGGGCAATTGTTTGAAATGATTATCAGTTTCGCTACAAAAGGTAATAAAAGAATTTAGTCGATGATTGACAACGGATCTCAGTTGCTTTAACAAATTACCTGTGCCCATGTCGCAACATGAGAGTCACAAATAGAGAACTCCTCATGTAAAATATATATTTAGTCATCATATGCCATTAATAAGCACCTGGTGTTGGAAAGGTATAAAAAATGAAGGACAGTATGATGCAAAAGAAAGGTGGCAGAAAAGAACTGAGGCTGTGTTTGGAAACAATTCGAGGGAAGGGATTTTTTTTTCAAAATCCCTAGAGAGAGAAGAAGCTGCCTTTGGGCAGCTTTGGGGGATTTTGGAAGCCCCCCCCAAATTGTTTCCAAACGCAGCCTGAATATAAGATGCAGATGAACACGTGCTATTTGTCAATATGTCACACTGGAATCAGCTTAAGAACAGTATGTCCTGAGACATCAAGGTTGAGCACATAAGCAGATCAAATGTAGGTCTTTCAACAACTAGAAATGTTTTTCTGCTCGATATCATCTATTCAGACAATGTTTAATGTTAGAAAAACAATCACCAGCTCTTATGGCCTTCCCACCCTCACCCACATATAGGAAAATCGGCAAGCTTTGGGTTACAGTTCATTAATAAAAGAAGAAGGACCCACTTTCCAAAAGGAGAAGATACAGTGTTCAGAAAAAACCAGTTGTGAGCCATTTTTTTATGTTTTCACTCTCCATGATTCCCCTGTGCCAGACAATGAATACAGAAGAAAAAGAAAGAGGTGAAAATTGTTGTTGGGAACTGGATTCATCTCTAGGGCACACAAAGGTTAAAAGCCCAAAGAGACAAACTTCAGTCCCAGTAGTCATGTATGATGTGAGATTACCTACACCACACCATATTGTAACCCATGGCAATCCCATTCCTCAGAAAAACTGGCAACGACATGAGTTAAAAAAAACAGAAACTAGTAACCGACCGCGGACCGACCACAGAGCATTATCTAATCCTGACTAAATAACTTCGAAGGGGGGAGAAAAACAGACGCAGAGAACAATGCTATAAGGACAAGGAGGCCCCAGAACATCCCTTTGTCTGAAAACACACCCACACACCAATGTTTAATGTTAGAAAAAAATCACCAGCTCTTATGGCCTTCCCACCCTCACCCACATATAGGAAAATCGGCAAGCTTTGGATTACAGTTCATTAAAAGAAGAAGGACCCACTTTCCAAAAAAAAACAGGAGGAGGAGGAGATAAAGTGTTCAGAAAAAACCAGTTGTGAGTCAATTTTTTTTGTTTTCACTCTCCATGATTCCCCCGTGCCAGACAATGAATACAAAAGAAAAAGGAAGAGGTTAAAATTGTTGTTGGGAACTGGATTCATCTCTAGGGCACACAAAGGTTAAAAGCCCAAAGAGACAAACTTCAGTCCCAGTCGTCATGTATGATGTGAGATTACCTACACCACACCATATTGTAACCCATGGCAATCCCATTCCTCAGAAAAACTGGCAACGACATGAGTTACAAAAAAAAAAAAAGAAACTAGTAACCGACCGCGGACCGACCACAGAGCATTATCTAATCCTGACTAAATAACTTCGACGGGAGGAGAAAAACAGACGCAGAGAACAATGCTAAGGACAAGGAGGCCCCAGAACATCCCTTTATCTGAAAACACACCCACACACCAATCATCTATCACAAAATAACAGGGACAGACAGAATGAGATAAACATGATGCAAAATCTTCGCTTTGCCCTTACTACATAGAAGACACGATCCGATTAGGAAAAACACACAACCTTCGATTTTGCATCACTAAGGAAGAACGCACATAACGATATCAAAGAGATCGGCGAGACAAAAATGCAAACCTTTGGAGCTCCTCAGTGTCCTGAGGACGGTCTTGTACCCGAGGGTGTACTTGCCGCTCTTCATCACCAGCGCGAGCCGGTTGTTGATGCTCTCATGGGTCTTCTTCTGCACAAGGAAAAAGATCACATATTACAGGTTAGAAATCCGAGACATGGATCGAACTGTAGTACAAGGAGCGATTGATGTCGCTGGAGAGACGGGGAATGGAGGCGAGAGCCGGCTTCCCTCACCGTCTTCTTCGTCGAAACCATCGTGGCGGCGGCGTGGGCACACACCGAAACCCTAGAGCACAGTCGGCCCAAGACAACCAAAATGCGGACCCCCGCCTCGAATAAATAGGAGGAATAACAACGTACATGCCCCTACAGTCTCTTACATTTAACTGTGCGTGTCTATAGTTTCGATATTACTACATATATCCTCATAATACCAGTCGCATCCTCATCGACTACCATATTTTACTGTTCACTTCTTAAATGGCCAAAAGATAATCATATCTATAAATATACATGCACTCAAGATATTTAGTATTTTACTGTATATCTCCTATTTGTTTATATGATAAAAATATTCAAAGGTATTCTAAATTTTATATTAATATTAGAGAGATATATTATATTATTCAGGTTTGTTTATTTGCTACACCTGCAACTTTATTAAAGATTACATTATATAAGTATTGTACTTAGTTCTTAGACTTCTTACTAGTGCTTTTGCTTATATACTCAAAAAGAAGTCCTAACTAGGGTTTGCCGACCCGGTGCGTCTCGCACTGACTCGCACGACCCGACCCAGGTCGGGACCGGGTCGACCGGGCTGTGGGTCACCACCGGGTCGACTTATTATTTTAATATTATATTATATTATATTATATTATATTTTATATATAATTTGTGTTTTTCTATTTTTATTATATTATTTTATATTATATATATATATAAAGTGGTGTTTTAGAACAGGACGGACCGGGTCGTACCGAGACGGGAGCGACCAGACCCGATCCAAGTCGAGATCGGGTCGACCGGGCCGACAAACCCTGGCCCTAACGGATCTAACCTGAAACGCGGCTGGAGTGTTGTGACTGGTGTCCGAGTCGCACGACTCAGTTCGGGCAAACGAGTCGGTTCGGTCTCCGGTTGTTCGGATACTGTCATGACGGGATCCGACACCCGAGGCGGCGCAAAAGAGGCGATGAAAGGAAGAGGTGCGAGGAGGGAGGACGCGGAGAAGAGAGGAGAAACGGAGGCGAAGGGAAGGGAGAGGTAGCTTGGAGTAGACGGAAGGGGGAGGGCGAAGCGCGATGGAGAGGTTGCAGAGGATCTTCTCTGTTCCCGGCGCAGTGGGGCCGCCGCCCTCTGACTCGCCGCTCCTCGACTCCTCCGAGCAGGTCTACATTTCGTCCCTCGCGCTGCTCAAGATGCTCAAGCACGGTAATGACCGCAATCCTAAGGTTTTGTTCCTCTTCTTAATGTTCTTCTCTTGTTCGTTGCTTCGGTATTCTGCTTGTTGCTAGTATGTAGCATTGGTCTGTTTTGTGTTCGGCGAAGTTTACTTCTACTTCTTGATGTTTCGAGTGGTGATCGTGTGGGGCGCGGGGTGGGGGTGGGGATAGGGAGGGCGGGGGTTCCCATGGAGGTGATGGGGCTGATGCTGGGGGAGTTCGTGGACGAGTACACGGTGCGGGTGGTGGACGTGTTCGCGATGCCCCAGAGCGGGACAGGAGTCAGCGTCGAGGCCGTCGATCATGTATTCCAGACCAACATGCTCGACATGCTCAAGCAGACCGGCAGGTGCTTTTTCCTGTCAAACCTTCGCTCTCGTTTTCATTTGCTTCTTTTTTTAGTTTTTTTTTTTTGTTTTTGACAGATTGTTGGTTCCCCTACTGCTCTCGTTTACTGCATATGCAGTTGAGTGTATCATGTTATGAAAATGCTGTTTTGCGTTGTTGGCAATACTTAAAAGTTTCTGTTGTCTTTTTGGTTTCCTGCTTCTATATGAATCTTGCTGGTGCCATTTGAGGATAACATCCCGACATGGACAGTGCAAAGTGAAGATTACACAGGAATGTCTAGGCTACTAGAAACTGTCACTATTGATAATGAGCGCTTCACAGATTGCTTGGTTCCTTGGCTAGCAATAGATTATCTAACTCATTTGACATGTCACATGACGCAAGGACATCTTAACTGATTTTGAAATTCAAGAGAAGGTTGGTCAGGACACGGCAAACGCGAAGGCATATCCTTATCCCTTTAACTCTAATTCCTGTCCCTCTTGTATCTCCGTCAATATTTCTACTTTTATTTTTGCACCTTATGTTTCCTTTTCAAAATTTAGTAGTTTTGAAGAAAATCTTATTATGAAGTAGGTTGCCCATTTTTACACTTATGGCAACCTTTTGGGTTTTATAAGTAGTATATGGTCCTTGTTCAACAGGGAACCTCAAGAATAGAATTTGCATTCTACAGTATGAAAGTAGGAATATGAGTTTATAATCAATAAAGGGGAAACTAGTCTTAAGTTTTGTTTCTGAGGATGCAAATATTACTAGTGTCGTAATGTCTATTGCAATTTGGATGATAATACCATAGGATAGTGGGTAAGATATTGCAGGTTTCAAGGTGGAGGGAAAGGAAACGTATTATGTGAGTTAGAGAAGCTTCTTTTAAAAGTATACTAAAAGAAAGACATCTAAAAAAAAATCCTTGAGTAAATTTTCATAGGAAAATCAACAGAAAGATGATTTTCTGTAGTTAAATTTGTATAATGTTTGTAGCCCTTACATTTGATCATAATATACATGTCAAGTTATTGGAAAGTGGTGAGCGTTAGAGAGCATGGTTGTTTGCAGTAACTTGTAACTCATAAGGTTTTCATTAAAAGTGGCCTCTAGCGGACAGTTGACTAGAAGATAACTTTTGTGACGACCTAGTCTCCGGATACCGGGTAAACCCGATACCACTTGGATTTTGAGAGGCCTCCCAAGAGCGGTAAAGCTCCGAAGGGATAGAAAGGAGTGTGAGAGTACATTGAACTTCCAGATAAAGTAGTAAGCAATTAAATTTCTATGATCAGGATTACTAAAATAGCAGAAATAAAATTACATTTTCTATAACAAATTAAACTAATAGAGTCCTGTTCAACCAAAGTACAGTATAACAGGAAAGAGAACGTACTCTCAAGTCGAAGGAAGCCCGACACTGGCAAAGTTGGCAACTAAGAACCACCGCAGCAGTACCTCCAAGCACGAGGAAGAACAGCTACACCTGAAAAGTCAGGGGTGAGCCTCGTCTTACTGGCTCAGTAGGGGTCCCGCAGAACCTTATCACGAAACAACGCAGTAACAGCCATAGTTGTCAAGGCAACAAGGCGACCAAGGCGAGCTTGGGGTCCTCGAGTGCCTAAGCGCTTAGGCGCCTACCTAAGCGGCGCTTAGGCGTCAAGTTCATAAAAAATATCATCATTAATATATACGTAATTTTTTATATATAAATTAATCATGATTATTACAAGTATGAGAAACAACACTAGTATGATCATAGAAATAAAAATTAATAGAAATGACATTGCAATAAAATATCAAAATTTATTTTGAGATAAAATTAACAATAAAAATTAGACTTTCAGAATGAATAAAATACTAACCCGATGTTTGCCAATTTCTTCCAAAAATATGCAAATCATACTCGAATTAACATACATATAATATAAAGTAGATACGGAAAGAAAAAGACATCTCCCATTATCACATACAATCAATAATAAAGTAAACAAACACAACTAGGGAAGTACCATAGATGATCAATGTAAAAAAAAATAAGACATACAAAATTCAAATTAAAATTTAAAATACTTTATTAACAAATTAACCCCATTATTAATTGAAAGGGGGGAAGGCAGGATAGAGAGAGAGGGACTGAGAGAGATAGTTGCGAACTGTGTGTGTGTGTGTGAGAGAGAGAGAGAGGAGGAAGGGTAGGGGAAAGAGAGAGGAGGAAGGGTGGGGGAAAGAAGAGATAGACAGACAGAGGGAGGGGGCAGGAGAGAGAGAGAGGGTGGGTCTCACTGTGAGTGTGAGAGAGAAATAGAGAGAGAGTGTAAGAGTGGAGCCTGAACTCGTCATCGTGCGCCCTCGCACGCCGATCGACCTGCGCGGTCAGGTTGCGGGGGTCAAGGGGGCAGCGCCCCTTGCGGGGGTTTCCGAGAGCGGAGCCCCCGGAAGAAAATTTTTTATTTATGGCAGGGGAGAAGAGGGAGACGAAGTTAGCAAGGGGCCGCCTAGGCGCCGCTTTGGGCGCCTAGGCCGCCCAAGCGGCGCCTAGGCGGCGCCTTTTTCAAGCTCAACAAGGCGTGGGGGCACCTTGTAGTAAAAAAAATGCCTGCCCGCCTAGGCGCCGCTTAAGTGGCGCCTAGGCGGGCGCCTTAACAACTATGGTAACAACAGTGCTAACAATTAAAACAAAGTAGTAACAACAGGAGTAGAAACAACAACAGAAGTAACAGCCGCCACGACGAAAGTCGAAGGAACCACGGCTGAGCTGCAAACTACTCCAAACAGCAACAGAAAGGCAAACCCCGATCTCACAAAGTCGGGAGTTACCGATCCATTGACAAATCACAAAACTCATCTCGTGAAGGCCTACAGAAATAGACGAAGGCCCTACAAAAGACCTACACGGTCAAAGGCACAAGACATACACGATCCCATCGTCGTGTACGCTACAGTAACCGTAACCTCAGGTAAAGTCAAGCATAGACTACCCGGCAAGTCACGCCAACAGTGACGGAAGCCACAAGTCATCGTGTCGTGTGACAGAAGTACCTCCTCACTAGAAGAAAAGTCAGATGTGTTCACTGACGTCTTACACTGCGTCTCAAGCGTCTCCCACTCGCCTAGAACGGCGGTAACTGAGACACTCAACAGGAACCAAGTACCAAGTGACTAGTCAGGGTCACGCCCGTCGGCGCTCGTCCAACGCCCCTGACCACGTGTGCACACACAAGCTCAATGTCTTGAGCCAGGCCTCTAGCTGATTTTCTCCTCCCGTAGGACCCTCACGGCTAGACAAAGGGGCCCACGGCAACTAGCCTACAAACCGTCTCAACCGGGACTGTCCCGTCATCACTCCCAGGTGGGCCGGCACACAGGAAAGTGTCGTCAGACTACGACTAGTGGAGGCTCACTAGACACAGAGACTCAAAACAGCGAACATCGAAGTACAGACAGGGTAAGCACGCACCTGTTGCACGTACTACGGAGTACAATGCAGTATACAACTGCCACCAGACTCAGGACAGTCAACTAAACCTGCTCACAACGATCCTTGAGTCACAAGACTTGGGTCAAGATTGTCGCACATCACGGCAACACGCCGTTAATCAGCCTAGTCCCTAAGCCAAAATCACGGTAAAACACATGGAAGATAGCACAGAATAGCCGCATCCACACATTAACAATGAGTCCTCGGCCTCCAAGCTGTAGAACGGACTCAGAATTTCGCATAACACGAAACACGGAACATGAGGGATTATCAAAACCCTCAAATCACATGGACACGCAAATCGAGATACGATAATACTTCCAAGCGTCCAAAATCAGAGTCTCGATCCTCACAGGATAGACGAGACACTCACGAGGTCACGTGTCAACCACTGGGTCACAACCGGGTTGACCAAGAATCATAATGACCCCCGAAACAACAGAAAACGTCGCTCGGTATAATGGCACTCCCCGACACCCTATAACACGGTAACAACCCTCATAGGACGTCCAAGACATCCACGGAACAATGGGCTAACCAAGGGGTCAAGCCACCACAACCGGAAGCCAAACTGACGAAGAAAACACCCAGAAAGATAGCCGCGGTTTCAGGCAAACCGCCTCTGACGGACAGAACCTAGCCACGGTTAAGATCTAGCCGCGGTCATCAGGGCTGCGGTTTCCGACAAACCGCCGCTCCATAGACGCGGTTCCAAGCCAACTGCTTCAGGCCTATGAACGGAAAACACATAAAAAGAGAAGGAGAAGGCAGAGTCGATGCTTCATAAAGCAGAGTCGACGCAAGACAGCCGCGGTTCCAGGATGACCGCGATCACCTATACGCGGTTACGGAATAGCCACGGTTATCCAGCCGCGGTACGCCACCAACTGTTTCTAGGGGAGAACAGGGCAGATGGGACGAAGACCAGTTGACGCGGTTCCAAGCTAACCGCGGCCGTCAAACGCGGTTGAACGCTGACCGCGTTCTCCCACCGCCATACACATCGAACCGACATAGATTGAAAAGTGGCCGCGGTTCAAGACCAACTGCTGCCAAGGTCGAGAGGTGAACGCGGTTTCTGCCAAACCGCGACTCGTCCTCCGATCCGAAAATCGTAAAACCTACAAAATCCGATCTTTGTACGCCCCAATTGCTCCTAAACGACGGGGAAACATTCCTAGACTCGATATCCACCTTCCACAAGCCGGAAGGGATCAAACCAACCTCAAAACGGCTAAAAACGGACGATTCCCACGAATCGACCCAAAACGAGTCACATGGGGAAACGGCCTCATACCGACCCCAAATCACAACCGAATGGATTCAAACTAGCGGGAAGCGAATCCTAACATGCCAGGGGTTCATATTTTACCATTTAATATGAAAACCATCGCCTAGAACGGCGATCTCTCATCACACCCCCCGAACATGATTTTGCCCTTAAAGCTGGAAAACCCGCTCAAACTCACACCGTTCGGCTCCAAATCGCGAGGAAATGCTGGAAAAGAGTAGGGTATCCATCCCCCTATCTCCACCGAAGATCTCACGCGTCGAAACGGCCGAACCACGCCGAAAACCGTCACACGAACCACCCACGTCGGCTTTGAATCCATGCTCGGGATCGCGCCAACGCCACGTTCCGATACTCGCGCCATCACGCTCCACGACACCTCTACGCCGTCGCCACCTCGTCCCCGGGCCTCCTCCGTCTATAGCCAGAGTAGAGGGGGAAAGAGGAGAGAGAAGGGAGAGGGAGAGAAGTGAGAGATCGTGAGGAGGAGAGAGGAAGGGTTAAGAAAAAAGAAAAAGGAAAATAGGAAAAGAAATTAGCAATTTTCCTAAAATCTGATTTTCTGCTCAAAATTCCGTAAACTCAGAAAAATACGTAAAAATAGTCTTCGTGATCCTCGGAACGAGCACAATGTACCTATAGCGTCCCGGAGTCGCAAAACTCAACGGTTCACTCTCCACGGGGTTCCGCAAATTATATAAGGGAAAAATCCGAGTGGATCGTAATACACGTTTCAGGATCTATGAAAGCGTTCCGAAAGCTCTTCGATTCTGATTCGAAGAATCTAGGGTATTACAGTCTCCCCTCCTTTAAGAAATTTCGTCCTCGAAATTTAAGGAGTCAACAAGTGAAAAAGGGAAGAACAACCCCAACCGCTGGCAATGCTCTCCAAGCTCCAGCCAAACCTCAAACACAAAGCACGATTCTCGAAAAAACACAATTCAGAGGGATATTGTCATACCACAATCACAGGCACACGCTCCGGATCTCAAGGCACATCGATCCACAGAACGAGCATGGCACACAAGGCAACACAAGTCCGGCACCTCCGAACATCATGGCGTCATCGCTATCGTCTCACAGAACAAGGAGACGCGACCCACGCCACGAAACAGTCACCGATAAAACACATGCCTCGGCAGACAAACAAGCATCAGCTTAAACAAGGAAACATAGTCCTCTCAGCTGACTGTTCCAACCATCGACTTCCGCGCATTGAACAACAATGATCGAAACTGACACGCAGAACGCCTATGACAGCACTCGACCACAAAGCACAATCAAGTCAGTCCTCACTCAGACATTACATCTGATTCGAGTTGCATGCTAACTCTACCACGGCAGAAGAGTACAGCAGAACCAACCGACAAGATCTCGGTCCACACAATGCCAAATCAGACTCACAGGGAACTCCTCCCAAGCTGACCACAAACACAACCCAACATACAACCTCAAATAGCACCTGCAGAATTCCCGGCTCCGTTCTCGACACAGAATCACGGAACAACTGCAAGTTAGGTCACATCAAGGTAAAATTACAGCTGAACACACGGCCACAATGTACTAGCCGCTCGCAGCTCACCAACAAGGACCCACAAATAATCTCGGAGAATGCATCTCTAGGACCACGATTCCATCCCGAGAGCACAACTCCCAAGAAATATAGAGAAAAAGGGTACTCAACTAGCATATACGCCGACAGATTTCCCCAATTTTCAAAATTGCCAGTGCCAAGAACCATAATGTCTCAAGCAACGGCACGGCAACCAACAACATCAAGGCACACATAGCCAAGACGAAGTCACACCGAGGAAACAAACCTCTCGACCGGTCAGAATCTTCCAACCAAACGATCCTCGACCTGTGGGTTATAAGCCCACACGCATCCGCTGCGCACTCAACACAACACACACGGGCATCAGAAACAACTCGGCATCCGCATCTCAGCACATCTCTCGGCGTCATCGCAATTCATAAACTGCAATGTACCACGCCTCGAGTACTGATCCTGCTAACAGTCGATCACAAGTCGCCAAAGTGCAAACCATCGTGCCAAGAGCCACAACACAAGCCACAAAGAACACCAATCGTAGCTTATCCTCACGTCCCGAAACGATTACTGAACCTTCACAACACAACAGCCGCCAAACACGGCATGTCGAACACGGTGCACAACGGCCCCCAACTCACAAACTGGGTCCAAAACAAGGCCACCGCCGAAACAAGAGCAGATCAGGTTCAGAACTAACACAGTCCACACATAAGCAGACACAGTACAAAGGCTTCACCGAGAGAACACTTCCAAAGCTTACCTCAAAAAGACATCACAAGATAGGATGAGAAAGATCAAACTCGACTACTACAGCTCACCAGGAAGGAAATCCTAGGCTCGCCCGAGCACTCTCTCAAACAAGGCATCCAATCGACCACCACAACACAACCTTAACACCTCAGGGGCTGACCAAACCTCAAGCTGGGACGCAAAACGACATTAATCTCCTCCGGAGAACATGCACAGCCATTACAATTCCCATCAGCCACCTGATCATGCCACCGAAAATCTCGAACGCCGCACCACAGATTGACGCCTGCCGACAAACTCTGCCCAGCGCAACACAACCGAGACCAACACCACGACGAAAGAAGGACGCTCCATCACATTCTGACGAGAGCAAAACCACATCGCACAGCGCAAACACAGCGCGCACAAGCACTCATGCGAGAGCAAAGTAGTAAACAATCACAAAACTTTTGCCAGCTGCCGACTGTACTGGACCTTATGGACTCTGAATACTGCAATATCTCAAATTCCCATGTACTTTCACAAACACACGCTCAGATAGCTCGGAAAAATTCTGAACAACTCTGAACTCTGCTCTGATACCCACTGTGACGACCCAGTCTCCGGATATTGGGTAAACCCGATACCACTTGGATTCTGAGAGGTCTCCCAAGAGCGGTAAAGTTCCGAAGGGATAGAAAGGAGTGTGAGAGTACATTGAAATTCCAGATAAAGCAGTAAGCAATTAAATTTCTATGATCAGGATTGCTAAAATAGCAGAAATAAAATTATATTTTCTATAACAAATTAAACTAACAGAGTCCAGTTCAACCAAAGTACAGTACAACAGGAAAGAGAATGTACTCTCAAGTCGGGGGAAGCCCGACACTAGCAAAGCTGGCAACTAAGAACCACCGCAGCAGTATCTCCAAGCACGAGGAAGAACAGCTACATCTGAAAAGTCAGGGGTGAGTCTCGTCTTACTGACTCAGTAGGGGTCCCGCAAAACCCTACCACGAAACAACGCAATAACAACAGTGCTAACAACTAAAGCAAAGCAGTAATAGCAGGAGTAGAAACAAAAACAACAACAGAAGTAACTGCCGCCACGACGAAAGTCGAAGGAACCACGGCTGAGCCGCAAACTACTCTAAACAGCAACGGAAAGGCGAACTCCGATCTCACAAAATCGGGAGTTATCGATCCATTGACAAATCACAAAACTCATCTCGTGAAGGCCTACAGAAACAGACGAAGGCCCTACAAAAGACCTACACGGTCAAAGGCACAAGACATGCACGATCCCATCGTTGTGTACGCTATAGTAACCGTAACCTCAGGTAAAGTCAAACATAGACTACCCGGCAAGTCACGCCAACAGTGACGGAAGCCACAAGTCATCGTGTCGTGTGATAGAAGCACCTCCTCACTAGAAGAAAAGCCAGATGCGTCCACTGACGTCTTACACTGCGCCTCAAGCGTCTCTCACTCGCTTAGAACGGCGGTAACTGAGACACTCAACAGGAACCAAGTACCAAGTAACGAGTGACTAGTCAGGGTCACGCTCGTCGGCGCTCGTCCAACGCCCCTGACCACGTGTGCACACATAAGCTCAATGTCTTGGGCCAGACCTCTAGCTGGTTTTCCCTTCCCATAGGACTCTCACGGCTAAACAAAGGGGCCCACGGCATCTAGCTTACAAACCGTCTCAACCGGGACTGCCCCGCCACCACTCCCAGGTGGGCCGACACACAGGAAAGTGTCGTCAGGCTACGACCAGTGGAGGCTCACTAGACACAGAGATTCAAAGCAGCGAACATCGAAGTACAGACAGGGTAAGTATGCACCTGTTGCACGTACTACGGAGCATAATGCATTATACAACTGCTACCAGACTCAAGACAGTCAACTAGACCTGCTCACAACAATCCTTGAGTCACATGACTAGGGTCAAGATCGTCGAACATCACGACAACACGCTGTTAATCAGCCTACTCCCTAAGCCAAAATCATGGTAAAACACATGGAAGACAACACAGAATAGCCGCATCCACACATTAACAATGAGTCCTCGGCCTCCAAGCTGTAGAACGGACTCAGAATTCCGCATAACACGAAACACGGAACATGAGAGATTACTAAAGTCCTCAAACCACATGGACACGCAAACCGAGATACGACAATACCTCCAAGCGTCCAAAACCAGAGTCTCGATCTTCACAGGATAGACGAGACACTCACGTGGTCACGTGTCAACCACTGGGTCACAACCGGGTTGACCATGAACCATAATGACTCCCGAAACAATAGAAAATGCCGCTCGGTATAATGGCACTCCCAGACACCCTATAACACGGTCACAGCCCTCATAGGACGTCCAAGACATCTACGGAACAATGGGCTAACCAAGGGGTCTAGCCACCACAACCGGAAGCCAAACCGACGAAGAAAACACCCAGAACGATAGTCGCGGTTTCAAGCAAACCGCCGCTGACAGACAGAACCTAGCCACGGTTAAGATCTAGCCGCGGCCATCAGGGTCGCGGTTTCCGACAAACCGCCGCTCCATAGACGCGGTTCCAAGCCAACCGCTTCAGGCCTATGAACGGAAAACACATAAAAAGAGAAGGAGAAGACAGAGTCGACGCAAGACAGCCGCAGTTCCAGGATAACCGCGGTCACCTATACGCGGTTACGGAATAGCCGCGGTTATCCAGCCGCGGTATGCCACCAACTGTTTCTAGGGGAGAACAGGGCAGATGGGACGAAGACCAGCTGACGCGGTTCCAAGCTAACCGCGGCCGTCAAACGCGGTTGAACGCCGACCGCGTTCTCTCACCGCCATACAATTTGAACCGACATAGACTGAAAAGTGGTCGCGGTTCAAGACCAACCGCTGCCAAGGTCGAGAGGTGAACACGGTTTCTGCCGAACCACGACTCGTCCTCTGATCCGAAAATCGTAAAACCTACAAAATCCGGTCTTTGCACGCCCCAATCGCTCTTAAACGACGGGGAGACATTCCTAGACTTGATATCCACCTTCCACAAGTCGGAAGGGATCAAATCAACCTCAAAACGGCTAAAAACGGGCGATTCCCACGAATCGACCCAAAACGAGTAACATTGGGAAACGGTCTCATACCGACCCCCCAAATCACAACCGAATGGATTCAAACTAGCGGGAAGTGAATCCTAACATGCCAGGGGTTCATATTTTACAATTTAATGTGAAAACCATCGCCTAGAACGGCGATCTCCCATCACACACTCCGAACATGATTTCGCCCTTAAAGCTGGAAAATCCGCTCAAACTCACACCGTTCGGCTCCAAATCGCGAGGAAATGCAGGAAAAGAGTAGGGTATCCATCCCCCTACCTCCACTGAAGATCTCACACGCTGAAACGGCCAAACCACGCCGAAAAACGTCACACAAACCATCCACGTCGGCTTTGAATCCACGCTCGGGATCGCGCCAACGCCACGTTCCGATACTCGCGCCATCACACTCCACGACACCTCCACGCCGTCGCCACCTCGTCCCCGGGCCTCCTTCGTCTACAGCCTGAGTAGAGGGAGAAAGAGGAGAGATAACAGAGAGGGAGAGAAGTGAGAGATCGTGAGGAGGAGAGAGGAGAGAGGAAGGGTTAAGAAAAAAGAAAAAGGAAAATAGGAAAAGAAATTAGCAATTTTCTTAAAATCTGATTTTCTGCACAAAATTTCGTAAACTCAGAAAAATATGGAAAAATAGTCTTCGCGATCCTCGGAACGAGCACAATGCACCTGTAGCGTCCTGGAGTGGCAAAATTTAACGGTTCACTCTCCACGGGATTCCACAAGTTATACAAGGGAAAAATCCGAGTGGATCGTAAAACACGTTTCAGGACCCACGAAAGTGCTCCGAAAGCTCTCCGATTCCAATCCGAAGAATCCAGGGTATTACAGCCTCCCCTCCTTTAAGAGATTTCATCCTCGAAATTTAAGGAGTCAACAAGTGAAAAAGGGAAGAATAACCCCAAACGTTGGCAATGCTCTCCAAGCTCCAGCCAAACCTCAAACACAAAGCACGATAACACGATTCTCGAAAAAACACAATTCAGAGGGATACTGTCATACCACAATCACAGGCACATGCTCCGGATCTCAAGGCACATCGATCCACAGAACGAGCATGGCACACAAGGCAACACAAGTCCGGCACCTCCGAACATCATGGCGTCATCCCTATCGTCTCACAGAACAAGGAGATGCGCCCCATGCCACGAAACAGTCACCGATAAAACACATGCCTCGGCAGACAAACAAGCATCAGCTTAAACAAGGAAACATAGTTCTCTCAGCTGACTGCTCCAACCATTGACTTCCGCGCATTGAACAACAATGATAGAAACTGGCACGCAGAACGCCTATGACAGCACTCGACCACAAAGCACAATCAAGTCAGTCCTCACTCAGACATTACATCTGATTCGAGTTGCATACTAACTCTACCACGGCAGAAGAGTACAGCAGAACCAACCGACAAGATCTCGGTCCACACAATGCCAAATCAGACTCACCGGGAACTCCTCTCAAGCTGACCACAAACACAACCCAACACACAACCTCAAACAGCACCTGCAGAATTCCCGGCTCCGTTCTCGACACAGAATCACGGAACAACTGCAAGCTGGGTCACATCAAGGTAAAATTACAGCTGAACACACGGCCACAATGTACTAGCCGCTCGCAGCTCACCAACAAGGACCCACAAATAATCTCGGAGAATGCATCTCTAGGACCACGATTCCATCCCGAGAGCACAACTCCCAAGAAATATAGAGAAAAAGGGTACTCAACTAGCATATACGCCGACAGATTTCCCCAATTCTCAAAATTGCCAGTGCCAACAACCATAATGTCTCAAGCAACGGCACGGCAACCAACAACATCAAGGCACACATAGTCAAGACGAAGTCACACCGAGGAAACAAACCTCTCGGCCGGTCAGAATCTTCCAACCAAACGATCCTCGACCTGTGGGTTATAAGCCCACACGCATCCGCTGCGCACTCAACACAACACACACGGGCATCAGAAACAACTCGGCATCCGCATCTCAGCACATCTCTCGGCGTCATCGCAATTCATAAACTGCAATGTACCACGCCTCGAGTACTGATCCTGCTAATAGTCGATCACAAGTCGCCAAAGTGCAAACCATCGTGTCAAGAGCCACAACACAAGTCACAAAGAACACCAATCGCAGCTTATCCTCACGTCCCGAAACGATTACTGAACCTTCATAGCACAACAGCCGCCAAACACGGCATGTCGAACACGGTGCACAACGGCCCCCAACTCACAAACTGGGTCCAAAACCAGGCCACCGCCGAAACAAGAGCAGATCAGGTTCAGAACTAACACAGTCCACACATAAGCAGACACAGTACAAAGGCTTCACCGAGACAGCACTTCCAAAGCTTACCTCAAAAAGACATCACAAGATAGGATGAGAAAGATCAAACTCGACTACTACAGCTCACCAGGAAGGAAATCCTAGGCTCGCCCGAGCACTCTCTCAAACAAGGCATCCAATCGACCCCCACAACACAACCTTAACACCTCAGGGGCTGACCAAACCTCAAGCTGGGACGGCCAAAACGACATTAATCTCCTCCGGAGAACATGCACGGCCATTACAATTCCCATCAGCCACTTGATCATGCCACGAAAAATCTCGAACGCCGCACCACAGATTGACGCCTGCCGACAAACTCTGCCCAGCGCAACACAACTGAGACCAACACCACGACGAAAGAAGGACGCTCCATCACATCCTGACGAGAGCAAAACCACATCGCACAGCGCAAACACAGCGCGCACAAGCACTCATGCGAGAGCAAAGTAGTAAACAATCACAAAACTTTTGCCAGCTGCCGACTGTACTGGACCTTATGGACTCTGAATCCTGCAATATCTCAAATTCCCATGTACTTTCACAAACACACGCTCAGATAGCTCAGAAAAATTCTGAACAACTCTGAACTCTGCTCTGATACCAACTGTGACGACCCAGTCTCCGGATATTGGGTAAACCCGATACCACTTGGATTATGAGAGGTCTCCCAAGAGCGGTAAAGTTCCGAAGGGATAGAAAGGAGTGTGAGAGTACATTGAAATTCCAGATAAAGCAGTAAGCAATTAAATTTCTATGATCAGGATTGCTAAAATAGCAGAAATAAAATTATATTTTCTATAACAAATTAAACTAACAGAGTCCAGTTCAACCAAAGTACAGTACAACAGGAAAGAGAATGTACTCTCAAGTCGGGGGAAGTCCGACACTAGCAAAGTTGGCAACTAAGAACTACCGCAGCAGTATCTCCAAGCACGAGGAAGAACAACTACATCTGAAAAGTCAGGGGTGAGCCTCGTCTTACTGACTCAGTAGGAGTCCCGCAAAACCCTACCACGAAACAACGCAATAACAACAGTGCTAACAACTAAAGCAAAGCAGTAATAGCAGGAGTAGAAACAAAAACAACAACAGAAGTAACAGCCGCCACGACGAAAGTCGAAGGAACCACGGCTGAGCCGCAAACTACTCTAAACAACAACGGAAAGGCGAACTCCGATCTCACAAAGTTGGGAGTTACCGATCCATTGACAAATCACAGAACTCATCTCGTGCAGGCTCGTCTACAGAGACAAAAGCGCAACTCAAGACCACACGGTCTAAAGGACCAACACATACACGATCTCACCGTCGTGTACGCTACAGTGACCTCGGGTGAAGCCGAACATAGACTACCCAGCAAGTCATGTCAACAGTGACGGAAAATAGTCATGAAAGCCACAAGTCATCGTGTCGTGTGACAGAAGCACCTCATCACTAGAATAATAGCCATATGCGTCCACTAACATCCTACACTACGCCTCAAATGTCTAACACTCGCCTAAAACGGCGGTAACTAAGACACTCTAACTGAGCACCAAGGAACTATAGTAACGAGTGACTAGTCAGGGTCACGCCCGTCGGTGCTCCTCCAACGCCCCTGACCACGTGTGCACACATAAGCTCAATGTCTTGAGCCAGACCTCTAACCGGTTTTCCCCTCCCGTAGGACTCTCATGGCAAGACAAAGGGGCCCATGACAACCAGCCTATAAACCGTCTCAACCTGGAACTCGCCCCGCCACCACTCCCAGGTGGACCGACACTCAGGAAAGTGTCGTCAGACTACGACTAGTGGATGCTCACTAGACATAGAGACTCAAAACAGCGAACATCGAAGTACAGACAGGGTAAGCACGCACTGTTGCACGTACTACGGAGCACAATGTAGTATACAACTGCCACCAGACTCAGGACAGTCAACTAGACCTGCTCACAACGATCTTGAGTCACAAGACTCGGGTCAAGATCGTCGCACATCACGGCAATACGCCGTTAATCAGCCTAGTCCCTAAGCCAAAATCACGGTAAAACACATATGGAAGACAGCACAGAATAGCCGCATCTACACATTAACAATGAGTCCTTGGCCTCCAAGCCGTAGAACGGACTCAGAATTTCGCATAACACGAAACACGGAACATGAGGGATTATCAAAGCCTTCAAACCATATGGACACGCAAATCGAGGTACGACAATACCTCCAAAGCGTCCAAAACCAGAGTCTCGATCCTCACAGCATAGACGAGACCCTCACGAGGTCACGTGTCAACCACTGGTCACAACCGGGTTGACCAGGAATCATAATGACCCCCGAAACAACAGAAAACGCCGCTCAGTGTAATGGCACTCCCAGACACTCTATAACACGGTCACAACCCTCATAGGACGTCCAAGACATCCACGGAATAATGGGCTAACCAAGGGGTCAAGCCACTACAACCGAAAGCCAAACCGACGAAGAAAACACCCAGAAAGATAGCCGCGGTTTAGGCAAATCGCCGTTGACGGACATGACCTAGCCGCGGTTAAGATCTAGCCGCGGTTCCAAGCCAACCGCTTTAGGCCTATGAACGGAAAACACATAAAAAGAGAAGGAGAAGACAGAGTCGACGCTTCATAAAGTAGAGTCGTCGCAAGACAGCTGCGGTTCCAGGATAATTGCGGTCACCTATACGCGGTTACGGAATAGCCGCGGTTATCCAACCGCGGTACGCCACCAACTGTTTCTAGGGGAGAACATGGCAGATGGGACGAAGACCAGCTGACGCAGTTCCAAGCTAACCGCGGCCGTCAAACACGGTTGAACGTCGACCGCGTTCTCCCACCGCCATACACATCGAACCGACATAGACTGAAAAGTGGCCGCAGTTCAAGACCAACCGCTGCCAAGGTCGATAGGTGAACACGGTTTCTGCCGAATCGCGACTCGTCCTTCGATCCGAAAATCGTAAAACCTACAAAATCCGATCTTTCCACGCCCCAATCGCTCATAAACGACGGGGAAACATTCCTAGACTCGATATCCACCTTCCACAAGTCGGAAGGGATCAAACCAACCTCAAAACGGCTAAAAACGGGCGATTCCCACGTATCGACCCAAAACGAGTCACATGGAGAAACAGCCTCGTACCGACCCAAAATCACAACCGAATGGATTCAAACTAGCGGGAAGCGAATCCTAACATGTCAGGGGTTCATATTTTACCATTTAATGTGAAAACCATCGCCTAGAACGGCGATCTCACATCACACCTCCCGAACATGATTTCGCCCTTAAAGCTGTAAAACCCGCTCAAACTCACACCGTTCGGCTCCAAATCGCGAGGAAATACAGGAAAAGAGTAGGGTATCTATCCCCCTACCTCCACCGAAGTTCTCACGCGTCGAAACGGTCAAACCACGCCGAAAACCGTCACATGAACCGCCTACGTCGGCTTTGAATCCACGCTCGGGATCGCGCCAACGCAACGCTCCGATACTCGCACCATCACGCTCCACGACACCTCCACGTCGTCGCCACCTCGTCCTCGGGCCTCCTCCGTCTGTAGTCGGAGCAGAGGGGGAAAGAGGAGAGAGAAGGGAGAGAAGTGAGAGATCGTGAGGAGGAGAGAGGAGAGAGGAAGGGTTAAGAAAAAAGAAAAAGGAAAATAGGAAAAGAAATTAGCAATTTTCCTAAAATATGATTTTCTACGCGAAATTTTGTAAACTCAGAAAAATACGAAAAAATAGTCTTCGCGATCTTCGGAACGAGCACAATGTACCTGTAGCGTTCCGGAGTCACAAAACTCAACGGTTCACTCTCTACGGGGTTCCGCAAGTTATACAAGGGAAAAACTCGAGTGGGTCGTAAAACACGTTTCAGGACTCACGAAAGCGCTCCGAAAGTTCTCCGATTCCGATCTGAAGAATCCAGGGTATTATAACTTTGATCTGCCCTGTAAGCAGGCATATGGCGGGCTTATCGAGTGGATAGGTGGAAGAGGTCTTGAAGAGCCTTCTTATCGTCATGTCTTTTCTAGGCTTTGATCCACACCCACTACCCCCCCCCCCCCAAGAAAAAAAAGGAATAGTAGATAAATGGAGGAAAAGTATCATTGTAACTTTTCTTTAAAAACAAAGGAGAAATGCAGAATTGCTTGCAAGAATTGTTGCCTAATTATCTTAGAAAGCATATGAAACTTTCAGAGAGTGTAATTAAGGAGCATCTTAAATTTGCAAGTAGTGTTGTAGAAAACTAGTTCAATATTAGGCATATTCTCTTCTTGAGGTATCTGATGGCAAGCTATATGAGAAAAGATCTACATATGGTTCTCATTGAGCTAGAGAAGGGATATGATCAAGTGCCTAGGGAGTTGATTTGATCAACAGGAGAAAAGAAATCAGTCTTTATAGGATATACAATGTGATTGTGGAGATTATGGACATGTATGAGAGGGAATTTACTATTCTAAGAACGATTGCTAAGAGAAGTGGGTTCTTTATTAATGTAGGATTAAGTTAAGGATCAACCTTAAGATTGTATCTTTTTAACTTGGCATTGAAGTGACAAAATATTTATATGATAATATTCTTTAGTGCATGTCATTTGGAGATGACATTCTTTTAATTGACGAGTGAGTGTATAGGGAGTTTAATTGCTAAGTTAGAGTGTTGGAAAGATGCCTTCAAATCTAAAAGGTTTAGGATTAGTCAAACTAAGTCAGAGTATATGAAATATAATTTTAATAACATGTTATGCAATTAATCAGATTCCATTACAATCGATGGATAACTTGTTGCTAGAAATTGCAATTTTCAATATCTTGGATCCATTTACTCAAGAGAATGGGGTGAATGTTGCACATGGGACGAAGGTAGGTTTGGTAAAATGGAGAAATGTATCTTCAATCACATTGATCATCATGTACCTTGAACTTAAAGGGAAGTTTTATAAATGTACTATAAGATATGCAATTTATTACACTTTAATGTTGTGGTCTACATGTGGAAACTGGTTACCGGTTGCTATTATTAGCAATGGTATCATACACTCGGAGATCACTCTTTACCAAAATCTGAAGGATGCTGAAACTGATGAATATGTTGCTCTATTACGTCTCCTGGAGTCTGTCCATATCAAATCTCATCCAGGGATTCAGTTATTTGGAAGAAGCATGGGAACATATTTTCCATGAAATCCTTATATCAGCTCATTCTTGGACAACGGACAGCGCTTCATCTATTTTGGCAAAATTTGCAAGGTAAAAGCTCCACTTAAAGTAAAGATTTATGTGGCTTCTTTCCCATTGGTGAATTGTCACTTAGGTGTATCGCAGAAAATGGGCTTCTAACTGTGACATGCAGTGTGTTTACCCACAAAATCCAGAAACACTAGATCATCTCTTCTTTCAGTGTCCACTTAGCCAGCAAGTATGGTCTGTCATTGGTTAGCCAGCATGTATGGTCTGTCATTGGAACTCTGACAGGTTTACAATTGTCATTGACATCGGTTGAAGACATGTGGGCATTTATTCAAGACTTGAAGAGGAAACAGCTGCCTTGTGATGGTTTCTAGATTTTCTCTCCTTCCTCGTGTAGTGTACTGGAGCATTTGCAGACAGCAGAACAACACAAACTTTCGGGGAACTTGGAAAATATATGTCTGCAGGCTCTTTATTTAATTTATTTTTGGTCTAGGTTTCTTCATCTAGCAACTGTTGAGTCATGGAAGGGAGCAGTCAATTCCATGTAATTGTCACTTATATTATTATCTTTTTTAACTAAATGGTGGTAGAGGAACCTTTCCTCTATACCAACTGGTTGTACTACCTCTCTTTGCAATAAAATTGGTGGTACAAACCACATGTTTTCTTTAAAAAAAGGAAAAAAACAATTGTTTTATGCTGAATGCTGGACAGCAAGGAAACATTATGTACAGAAAATATGTGTAGCAGGGATAAGGATGTTGTGATGGATGCAGGGTTTGCTGGATCGAAGATCCGGACCCCATGATCCAGTACAAGTCGGCCCGACTCAGCCGAGTTGCTTGTTTGAGGTTATTTTTGGATTTTTTTTGAAAAATCAAAACTTCTTACAATGTTTGGAATATTTACCCTCTATCTTAACCTGTAGAACTACTAGTTCATCGATCCAAAATATGTATGAATTATTGAGTCTATTTTAATTTTTAACTATTTTCTGAACATTATATCATTATCACATAATTAATAAATCAACAAACTCGAAAATAGAGTTTCATGCTCTTCATCCATGAAAAGTAAGACCCATGGCTAATGTTATATCATTATTAGAAATTTTCAATTTTTTAAAAAATTAAACTAATTTCTGAATATCATGCTATTATTTAAATAATTATTAGCACATTGAACTGATCCACCCCAGACCATGGCTCGGATTAGACTCGTACCAGATTGGTCTGAGTTGGGCAACCATGGATGAATGTGCAGGGAGATTAAAAGGGATGAGATTCGGAATGATTGTATTACATGAGGATTTCATAGCTTTGTTAAGTTGAGGAAAGGTAGGCTTAGATGGGTTGGCATGTGTTGTTGTCTACGTTTAGCATCAGTTAGAAGGTATGACATATTCAAGTGGAGGATGGTAAAAAGTGTCGAGAACGGCCTAAAATAAAATGGTTCAACGCAGTAGAAAAGGCCATAACTTTCTAGGTTTAACCATGCATTTGGCACTTTGACAAGAGAATGGTGGAACATGATTCATGAAGCCAACCTCAAATAAAGGGGGTAAGGCTTTGATGATGCCGATGATATGTAGGGGGAGGAGGATGGAAACACCTTCATCTTAGAAAATGTATCAATTAGGAAGCCTTGTCCTGTTAAGAGTATGTATAGCCGACCATAGTGATTGATTTTGTAATTATATACAAGGTTTTCCATCTCAAATATCGGTTCCGTCTGGGAAAGGCGAAAGAGATCTCAGAGAGATTTCGGAAAAATCTCGGGAGATCGGGTTCAATAATTTTGGAAAAAAATTTCATATATAGTCTATTTTTAAAAAAAATTAATTTTTTTCTATTAACCACACAATTTCACAAACATATTTCTCTAATTGACAACTCAATTTTACAAAATAAAGAGTAATTATAACAATAACAAATGCATTCACATGCACCAATGTCAATATACATCAAAAGTTACACCAAAAAGAGATACATAAAATGGTACATGCATCTTTGTCTCCCCCCATCTTTCTCTCTCTCATTCAGAGAGAGAGAGAGAGAGAGTCCGGGGAGAGGGAGAGAGAGAGAGAAGACTGGGGGGAGAGAGAGCTCAAGGGGGTCAAGGTAGAGGGAGATATGGAGAGAGTAAGGAGGAAACCAAGGGGGGGGGGAGAAGATCTCGGTCTCGAGGGCTCCGTTTCTCGCGACCTTTGGAGAGACAGAGATCTTGGAGAGATCTCGGACATCTCGTAATAGATGGCAAACCATGATTGTATATAGAAGGTTTTTATTGTTAACGGACTTTTCCTTTTCTTTTCCATTTTTTCTGTGAGCAAAGAAACAGAAGAAGCATTGTGGTATCATTTTCTATGTTATCATAAGATCAAGGTTGGCCAGCTCGCAGCAGCAGGCCAGACTGACTTGATCTGGTCCAGATATGAGACAGATTAGGCTGACTCGGCCCGACTCCTCTTTGCCTAAGAATTATAACTGCCTAAGATGCATTATTGTAAATATCTAACAATTATAGTTGTCTAAGAATTAGGCAATTATAAATACCTAACATTTATAAATGTCCAAAGGGTCTCGGGCGATCTGGTGCATATCTGGGCTCAGTCCAGCCCAGATACGATTCGACTTGTATGAGTTGGACCGAGTTGGTCCTAGATGGCAAACTATGCATAAGATGACAATGCAAGTTTTCTATTTGAATTATAAATTCTGCTTCACATGTTTGCAGTTTGGTAATGTTTCTTTGAAGCATTCTTGCTGTAGAAATCTATCAATAATCCTTTGATATGGTTCTAGAGATTTTATTCTTCATGTCGTAGGCATATTATTTAAATTTCATGTTATAGGCATATTTTACAACTATTTAGAGTTTACATTCAACATTTGACATTAGCATTGATATGTGCTGAGCATTCTTCCATTTATCTAATGGCTAGAAATTTAGAAATTATGAGACCCATGTTAGCATGGTTGGTAACATCCTTTTTAGCTTTTAGCATTCTTCTTTTGGATCTATAACATGTCATGTGACTGGGGAATGATGGATATCTTGTTGAGAGTGAAGATTAGCTCAAATGATGTTTACTGCATGAGATAATTTCTCCTCTAGTATCCATCTTAGATGTCGTCTTGTCTACAAACCTTGCGTTGCATGTTATAAGTTGTGAAACGATATCAAAATATGATGGTTTCTCAACTTGTTCTGTTTGGATTTGGTTTCCATTACTTGTCTAACATTAATTCTATTCTACAGACCTGAAATGGTTGTCGGATGGTATCACTCTCATCCAGGTTTTGGTTGTTGGCTTTCCGGTGTTGACATAAATACGCAGCAGGTATTTATCATTGCTTTAGCTTTTTAGTCTTTTGTGCTTATTTACCTTCATGAATCTATCCTCCTTGCCTGTCTTCTGCTTTCGACTGAAATCAACTTTGTTGCACTCTCTGATCACTGAAGTTTAACAACTTTTATCATGGTTTATTATCCTTTGCTGCATATTTTTGATGTTACTGTGAAACATGCTTTATGCTGAAGGCCGAAGCTAGGATTTGGACCTGTTTGCTTAAATATGCATACTTGCTTGGTTCTTTGTGGTTCTCTTTCACTGTTTTGACGATTTGGAATAGCAAGCACTACTTAATGCATGTCCTTTTACTCATTCGCTGTAGAGTTTTGAAGCTTTGAATCAGAGGGCTGTTGCAGTAGTGGTGGATCCAATCCAAAGCGTTAAAGGAAAGGTGGTTATTGATGCCTTTCGCTTGATCAATCCCCAGACTATGATGCTAGGTCAGGAGCCTCGGCAGACAACATCAAATCTTGGACACCTTCATAAGCCATCCATTCAGGTGAAGTAGCCAAGCAAAAATGCTAGCATTGGCAAAATGCTTTCTTAACTTCTTTGATCGGTCATTTTTCACCTGTTTTTGATAAACATCAGGCACTGATCCACGGGTTGAACCGGCATTACTATTCCATAGCAATAAACTACAGGAAGAATGAACTCGAGGAGAAGATGCTGCTAAATCTACACAAGAAGAAGTGGACGGATGGTCTGACAATGCAGCGATTTGATGCCCATTCCAAGACCAATGAGCAGACTGTTCAGGTATTCTTGCGAGATGTTGAGATGGTGGTGGTGAGATTTGAGGGAAAAACTGAGGGGGATTCTTGTTGTCCTCGTTATTTTTTACCTTTAAATTGTTTGGGTTACCTTTGCTGAAGAGCTCTGCTGGACTTTTTTCTTTTGCTTTCCTCTTTTTTTTTTTGCGTCTCCCATCTGGATTCGATTGTGATTGTGGAAAATTGTGCAGGACATGCTGAGTTTGGCGATGAGATACAACAAAGCTGTCCAGGAGGAGGATGAGCTACCGCCGGAGAAACTGGCGATTGCAAACGTTGGAAGGCAGGATGCCAAGAAACATCTGGAGGAGCACGTGTCCCACCTGATGTCGGCGAATATAATCCAGACACTAGGAGCCATGCTAGACACTGTCATCTTCTAGTCTTAGAGTGGGAAAAAGTTGGTCTTGTGCCCGTTGCTCTGATTTTCCTGTTTGCCTGCTTTCGTTTTAAATTCTTCAATATTTTTGCTTTTTTGCGCTCAAACTCCATACGAGCTGTTTGTGGATTTCTTTTGATGGAATCCATCAAAAGTGGATCAGATGAATCTTCGGTTCAAGAGGCCATGACCTAAACATGTGATAGTATAATTTTAGACAGAACTATTGCCTTGGATATCTCGTGGATCGGATGACAGATGTAATAAAGATCGATCCGAACTGATCAAATTTAGATGAAGTTTGATCTGATGGTTTGCCATAAGTTTTTTTTTTTTTGGGGGGGGGGGTGGTTTGAGTCTATATCTCTATACAATTGGAAGGTGGTTTATAATATTTTTATTTTTTTTAAGTTTTAGATGAAGTTTTGAGGATCGTTTTCATCGAGTTTGAAATATCTAATGATGCTATTATCCGATGAGATGGTTGGATGCGGGAGATCTACATTCTTTATTTGTGATCGTGTCTGTTTGTATTTTTAGTCGAATCGATTATGATTGATTATCTTATGATCTCAATTCACAATTTCACATTGTCGTCCGATTTGCATTCCTTCCAAATGTGTCATGGCGTGGATTATTCTTTGATCTGCAATAATTTTTCTGCCAAACTTTTATTATTAATCACGAACTCACAATGTTCACAAATAAAGCTGCAAATTCAATCCGATTTGTACATTTTGGCTGTCCTAATTCTTAATTTTATTTGGCGAACTGCTTCTTCGGGGTACGCCTTCCAATATTTTCCCAATGGCGACGAATCCGGATGTAGGAGTAAGAAAATTTACAGCACAACAGACTATGAGAGGGATCCCACCCGGGGTGCCATTGCTGTGCATGGGGGAGGAGGCAGGGCCTCCAAGTCCCACTGGGACTTGCCCCGCAAACCCGGTCGCGTTGGGCGCAGTCCAAGCCCCGTTGGGACTTGTGCAGATGTCGGCCAGCCTCTCCCTCGCTCTCTCCAGGTCTGGCAAGGACTTTCACCGCCGGCTGGCTACCTCTCTCCCCTCCTCTCTTGGTCCCGCTGGGACTGCATGCCTTGGGACACAAGTACCCTCCTCCATATCCAAGCTTGGCTTGGACTTTTCCCTCTCTTAAGTCCCACGGGGACTCCAACCTCCCACATCTCTATATATACATGGGTAGGGGGTGGGAGAGGGCAAACCATTGTTGTGGAGCCGAGGAGAGGATGGTGCCCCTTGTGTGTTCGCCCTACAGAAGAGAGTCCCACCTTCTAGAGAGAGAGAGAGAGTACGTCGTTGTTACCTCTGCTCTGCCCTAGAGAGAGAGAGATGTCGTGAGAGAGAGCAACGTGACCGGCAAGTCGTAGCTGTCACTGCACTTGCCCTCGACCTCTCCCTTCTCCTCTCTTTGCTCTTCTCCTCCTCTCCATCCTGCTTGAAGAGGAGTATAGGCATTGCGTCCCACAAAGCAACACACCCGAGCGAGTCAAAGACATTATGAGAGGAGTCCATGGAAGAGTCATCTTCCCATGACCATCTTGGCCACATCTTCTAGGAGACATCACTACCGTCCTTAGGTCTTGGAGTGTAGAATTATAAGGTGTAGACTTTGGTAGCATGCCCTTCCATCTCCTTGAGGACACATGGATCCGTTACTTCCACTACACAGGTATACCTCACACTCTGATCATGTTAGTCATGTTATTGCTTCGGGGTTACCAATGCCTATGATGGAACCTCTGACCCATCCTAGCAGTGGGAGCAATTCAACCCTCTCCTCACCCTATCCGGTGTATCGAAGCCTATCAAGTGATGTACATGTCCCCTCATCCTAGAAAGAGGTGCAAGCGCTTGGTTCAAGACATTCACACAAGATTCTATCGACACTTCCCAACAACTAGGCTCAGTTTTTCACTGCCACTTCCCTGGGTATACTGGACCCTTCAAGACCTCCGCTTGCCTCATGATCCTCAAGTAGGGGAAAGAAGAGAGCCTCAGGTCCTACTTGGGGTGATTTCACATTGAGACCCTTCAGATCTAGCAGCTAGATGTCTCCACAACCGTCACTATCTTGCTCAATGGCACTACTGACTCCAGCCTCTAGGGTTTTCTCCCTGAGAAGCCTCCTACCTCCTCGCCCGAGCTGATGGCCAATGCTCAAAAATACATCAACAAAGAAGACATTCTCTCTTCTCAACTTAGAGAAAGCCTTGCCAAAGAGGGGCGATGGAGACCTACCAAGGGACCAGATGATAGGCGTCCTTCACAAAATGACCAGAGAGATGAACAACCGCACCAACAAGAGGACTTCCCTCGCCTTTTCATCTCTCCAGCCAAATCCTATTGGAAGTCCAGGACAAGCCATATGTCAGGATGCCTCCTTAGGTGCCCGACGACCCAGAGCGGCAGGACAAGAACAAGTTTTGCGCATTCCACTAGGACCATGGGTATGTCACAGACAAGTGTGCCACCCTATGTCGAGAAATCCAAAGGATGATCCAACAAGGCTACATCGACCCATTCTTTGGTGAAGACAAGAGGAAGCATCCAACACCACAGCCGGAACCATAGGTCGAAGTGCACCCACTGTAGAAGCTTAAAGGCTTCGTCATGACCATTGCTGGCGGGAGCATCGGGAGCAACATCAGTAGTAAAAAAAGAAAAGCTTACGCCTAGGAAATCCTCAACATCATCCGGCATGATCGGCCTACTCCGAGGGAAGCCATCACCTTCTCCGAAGATGACTTGGAAAGCATCAAGACCCCTCACGACGACCCCCCAGTCGTCTCCACTGAGATAAATGGCTATAATGTAAATATGAGTTTAGTCGATAATGGAAGCACCCCCGGTGTCATTTATTATGACTGCTTAGTATAGCTTCAAGTCCCATCTGAATAGTCCGCACCATGTTGTATGGGTTCAGGGACAACATGCAGCCTCTGAGGGAATGATCATGCTTAATATCATGCTAGGAACCATCCCTTGGTCAGTTAGCCTCATGGCCGATTTGATCGTTGTTCGACTATCTTCTACATACAATGCCATCATAGGCTAAGGGATTCTTAGAAGCATCCAGGTGGTCACTTCAACCTACCACTAAAAGCTAAAGTTCGTAACCAGTCGTGACGTAGGTGAAGTTCGGGGGAACCAAATTGAGACCCGAAGATGCTATGTAAACAATATTTAGCCCCCTACCTAGACCCAAACCGAGGACACCTCAGAGGAGGCTGAGTCTTCAAAAGACAATTGGGCCAAACCCACAGGAGTCCTCACTATTGTCAACCTCGGTGGGCAGACAGACTACCAAGTGAGGATCGGAGGTGAACTGTCGAAGCAGTCAACCTTTGAGCTAGTCGACTTCCTTGTCAGTAACCAAGATGTCTTTGCCTAGGAAGACTCGGAGATTCCTAGCATCAACTAATGTCATCCTCGTCAAGAAGCCCAACGGAAGTTGTAGGATGTGCATAGACTTCACTGACCTCAATGAAGCTTGCCCGAAGGACTACTTGCCCTTGCTCCGAGTAGACAAACTCATCAATTCCATGGTCGGTAACGAACTTCTAAGCTTCCTCGATGCCTACTCTAGGTACCACTAGATATGGATGCACCTGAGTGACGAGGAGAAAACAACATTCATCACAGACTTAGGTACATATTGCTATACTTGAATACCTTTTGGTTTAAAAAATACATGGGCAACCTATTAAAGGCTCGTCAACTGCATATTCGTGGGTTAAATTGGGTGAAACATGGAGGTCTACATCGATGACAAGCTCTCAATACTTGAACAGGCATATCACAGCCCTCGGCCGCTTCCTTAGTGGATCTGCCAAGCAAATCCTCCCTTTCTTCACTATCCTCCGCAAGAAAGGGCAATTTGAGTGGGGTGATGATTGCTAGGTGATAGTTTATATATTTTCTGAATTAACTGTGAACATTTCATGAAAGTATATCAATTAAAATCATTATTTTATGTGCAAATCTCTATGAAAAATCATTTCCATAATTAGTTGGGACATTTTGCAAAAAATATATTTTTTGGATATATTTATTTGAGTATTATTGAGAATTATTTAAGTGCATAAATTATTTTTTCTATTTTATTTAAGCACTTAAAATGAGAAAATGATATTGTTGTAATTACTCTTATTACATGAGGACGTAATTGAAAAGCACATGTGCACATGGTTGTCTTAAAGGGGGCGCCACAGTCTCCCAAGAACCCTGGCTTCTATGCACCCCCTCCCTTACCCAGTTAGGAAACTTTAAATGGAAGGAAGAGATCTCGAGGAATTTCAATTGAAAGGAAGGAATCAAAGGAAGATGGAAGGACAATATTGATTGTCATGAGAAATAAAAAATAAAGAAATAAAAAAGAGAATATTAATTTTCTTCTAAAAAACTGAAGACCATTAGTTCTATTTAAAGACCCAAAAAGGGAGGTGCCCTAATTAGGGGGAAGGAAGGGCTTGAGTTGTTTGCAAAATTTTTTCTCGTTCTCTTTTTTTAGTTGAATCTCTCGCTCTCATTTTTTAGTCGCATCGTCCTCTTCTTTTTTATCCTCCTTTTCTTCTCCGCATCCTTCTTGGTGTCGTTCTTCTTCTTCCTTTTTCTTCTTCACTCTCTTATTCTTACCCCCTCTCCCTCTCTCGCTGCATCACGTTCTTTTTTTATTCTTTTCTCTTTTTCTCCCTCTCTCGCTACAACACGATTCTCTTCTCTCTTCTCTTTTATTCTTTTTTCTATCATTCTGAAAACCATTGAAAAAATCAAGTTTAATACATTTTCTGGGCATCCAAACCGATGGTCACTCAGCCTCCGGAAGAAGGCCAGAGAGTTGGCCACCCAAGGTGCTGGGCGGCCAAGGAGCTGGCCGCCCAAAACCCAAGGCGGCCAGACTCCTGGTCACCTAGTTCCCTAGGCGGCTACAACCTTGGCCGCTCAGCTCCCCTTGAAACGACCATCGACCTGGTTGCCCCTTGATAACCGCCCGTCAACTCCACGATCTCGCCCACTCCTAGCATGTCCTCCACACCTATTCCCACTTCGAGGGGTCGAGGCACGCATAGTCTCACACGTCCTCGCCTCCGGATTGGTCTGAATCCCTTTCATGTGGATCTAACTCTATTTTCGAATATTTTCATGGGGGAAATGACCCCACATACAAAAAAAAACCCGTTAGGAAGAATCTCACAGGGGGTTTGGACATTTGGTGGGGAGAGAGATTTCGAGAGGTTGGCAGTTCGGTATGTTGGATATAGTGGAAAGTCAATCTAGAGGGGGAGGGGGTGAATAGGTTGACCCTTTAAAAAAATTGATAGAGCAATATCAACCAATTCGTTGAGTATGTTATTTCTAAATGAGAATGCAGAGTAAGTTAATGCAGCAGTTGAACCAACTCAAGCATCTAATCAACACACAAACCACGCAGATGAGAGCAAACCACATATGAACACCAGGTTTTTAAGGTGGTTCGGTCTCCCTATGGAGACCTACGTCCACCCCTCACTTAATCAGTGAGGATCCCTGCTGAGCCTTATAGCTTAGCTAAATAGAGGAACAATTCCTCACAAATGCTGAGCACTACAGCTTGGCTTACAAGAGGAACCGGTCCTCTTACCCGCTGACAAACAGCTTATGGGCGAAACCCCAACCCCTTGATCCAAGCATAGCCCGCTTGATCAAGAAACCTCCCTCTACAATCACTAGTACAAGGGAGAACGGCAGTAATAGAGTTCAAAATAAACTGCAAAATATAAAATAGAAAACAGAAAATTGAATGAGTTTCAGATACAGATCAGAGATCTTGAACTCAAAGATCTGAAGGATGGAGCTCTTAATCAGCAGGCTTCCTCTTCCTTGACAATGGGATGCAGAAGGGCTCGCGATGCTGCACTCTTGAGGTCCCTTCTATCCATAGTGATTGAATTCTGAAGCTCTTCTACTTCTTGTCCGTGGACCAAGCAGCACCAAAGGAAGATGATGATCCCCAATCTTCGGCTGCAGAACCCCTTTTCACTTCTGCCTTCGACTATTGCTTCTCTCTGTTTTCCCGCGGCTCTCGCCCTTAATACATGTTAATATTCCCTTGTGGGCCCCCAATCAGATTTCCTGGTTGGCCCCAATGATTGTTCTCTCCCAGATGCTTCTGGAATCGCGAAGGAGAAGAGGCGCGTGCCCTTTTTGCTGATGTGGCATTTCATTTATCCATTGACTGGGGTCCACAAATATACATGTGACGAAGCCCAGATGGCGTCAACCTTGTGTGACTAAAAGGTTAACGCATTTGCATAACATATAAGACTGTAATGGTTGGAAGCGTTGACGCATGAAGACCCTGCGTCAACTCACTGAACTAACCCAGAGTCGTCTTTCCTCTGATCATGAACTGATGCGTTGGCGCTATGCCATCGAAGCGTTAACGCACTGAACTATGTCAGTTACTCATTCTTCTAAACATATTGAACTGTGGCGTGGACGTCGTGTGTTCCTTCCAATTCAAGATAAACACATGCATGTATATATGTTAATGAACCCATTTCATTATGCAAATTAAGTTCAAACACAGAGTATCTAAATCATTATGCCTGCTAAACTCAATACCAAATCTCATGGTTGTCATCATCAAAACCAAAGACACAACAATCTCCCCCTTTTTGATGATGGCAACTATGAGTTAGATGACATTGCATCTTTATACAAAAAGAAATTGGTTGAATCAAACAATGAATTCATTTCATAGAACACATCAACAATTTAGTCCATGGTCTAACACCAAAATAACACAAGCAGGACAGGAATTTCATTTCATAGACCACAATCAGTAGTTCATTTCATTTGAGTCCATGGTCTCTAACACCAAAAAGAAAAACAAGCATGGCACAAGAATTTTCTTTCACATGATATGCAGATGCAAGATTGTCCCAGGCCCCCTCCAAAGTGAGTTCATATAGATGACTCTCCCCCTTTGCCATCATCAGGAAGTGCCAAACTGAAGTATGTGAGCAGAAATATTATGTAATGCCCCGGATCTTTGTTGGATCTTTATTGGGTCTTTCGGATCCTTTCGGAGAGTTTCGGTTCACTTTTGTAGCTCCCGAGTTGAGTTTTACGATCCATGTGGGTTTTTCTCTCGTACTAGTTACGGAACCCTACTGTGAGTTTATTTCTCAGTTCATCGACTCGTGGATGCTACAGCGACGACGTACTCTTCGAGCCGGTTGTTTTGGCTATTTTTGCGTATTTTTCTGAGATAGGGCCAATAATCGGATTTTTCGGAAATTAGGAAAATTTCCTAATTTCTTTCTATAAATTCAATTCCACTATCTCTCCTGCTCATTTTTCAACTTCATGCTATCTCACTCCGTTCTCTCCCGTCTATGGTCCGTTTGGCGCGGGGCGCGCACCGTTGCGGAGCTGGCTGAGGCGTGGACGTGCTCGAGTGATCGGTTCGCGGGAAGGAGCAGCGGATGGAGCGTGGTGGGCGCGATCCCTCGGTGGATTCCGAGTGGGCGTCGTTCATGATTCGGTGGTTTTCGGCGTGGTTTAGTCCCTTCGGGGCACGGTTTCTTCGGTGGAGGTAGGGAGATGGACCGCCACTTCCTTCTGCACGTTTTCCCTGCTTCTGTGCGTTGTTTGGTGCTCGATCGGGGGAGATCGGGCCGGTTTAGTGAAAACCGTAGTTTTTGGGGTTTTCAGGGTTCGCCGAAAAATGGCAACCATTCTCGTTGTGGTTAGTGTCAAACTGACCACTGGGATGTCTAGATCCCATTCACGTAAGTTTCGTGTCGATCGGTTGTCATTCGAGACCGGTAGGAGTCCGGGAACCTCGGTGACCCATTTAGGGTCGATTTGTCTAAATCGCCCCGATCTCTCGTTTTAGGGCTTGCATGTGGGCTTTTGAGCCTCCTAGAGTTATTTTTCATCATCTAGGTTTGTTTCCCCTGCGCTTCAGCGTGAATGGGGCGTGGAACGGCCCGATTTGGTGCTTCCACTGTTTTCCCGCCGTGACCGGTGTAGCGGTCGTTTCAGAGACCGTCACATGTCTCTGACGGCCCTACGACAGACCATCACAGCGTCTGGGCATTTTTGTTCTTCGTGGTTTTGGGAGTGTGACGGCCCAGGGGAGGCGCGTCACAGCTCTGTGACGCGTCCGGGGTGATGCGTCACGCCTGTTTTGTCGTCTAACATTTTGGGTGAGTCGGTTCCCCTGACGCGCCCGCCCTGGTGCGTCAGGTTTGTGTAACGCGCCTGCCCCAGGACGTTACACTTCATTTAGCTACGTTGGGTGGCTGTGTTGGCTGTCTCTAACGGCCCTGCCCCCTTGCGTCACAGTGCTACAACGCGTCCGCCGTGGACCGTTACGTACTGCTCGTCCGAGTTCTAGGTTTTGGGCCGGTTGGCGTAACGCGCCTGTCCTCACGCGTTAGGTGGGCGTAACGCGTCTGCGCTCGTGCGTTAGGTCGCCGTAACGCACCTGCCCTGGTGCGTTACGTGGTTCGTGTTCTGTCTTTGTGCCTGTTGTCTCTGACGCGCCCGCCCCAGTGCGTTAGGCCCGTGTAACGCGCCTGTGCTAGGCCGTTACAGTCCTATTGTGGCCGTGATGGCCGTTAGGCTTTTTGGTGTGTGGTCGTGTCTTGTGGGTATGTCTTAGGTAACGTTAGGGGTTATTTTGTGGCGTGTCTGTCTGTCTGTCTGTCTATGTTAGGGTGATGTCTATCGCTCCCGTGGTCTGGCCACTTTCCCGGTGGACATCGGTCGATGCTCCTATGAAGGCTAAGACTACGTTTCCGAGTCTGTCGGAAGTTTCCTATGCTGCCTTTGGTGTTTGAGGTACGGGTGACAGTGCATGTTCGACTGTCTGTACTTCAGTGCCGCGTTTCTAGCTTCTTCCTTGCGTCGCCCTAGACGTGCAGCAGTCGAAAGGTGACCCCGATATACGGTTTGTAAGCTAGTTTCCGTCGGCTCCTGCGGTTACCGTAGCGTCCTATGGGGGGAGAAAACTAGCTAGAGGCCTGGCTTTAGGCCGGAGCCAGTGTGTGCACACGTGGTCAGGGGCTGAGGACTGACGCCGACGGGCGTGACCCTGACTAGTACTTGTATCTGTGGTTCCACGTGGGTCTGCAACTCGGCCTTGTCCGTGTTGGTCGCGCTTGGCGGGTGGTCGGGACACTTGTGGTGGGTGTTCTGGTGCAGTGTAAGACGTCAGTGGACGCATCTGGCCATTCTCCCGGTGCGGGGGTTTTTCGTCGCGTGGCGCGCGACTCCCGTGCTCTTCCTGTGTCGTGACCTGTCCGGGTTGGCCTTTCCATGGCTGTACTTGAGGTCTATGCCTGTCTAGGTCTTTTCTAGACTTTCTTTTGCATGCCTGTTGTAGGTGTAGGTTGGGGCGTTTGTGAGTGATTTTTCCCCTTTTCCTCGTTGCTCCCTACTCCTCTTTCTCTTTCTAGGCCTGCTTGCCTGTTCGGGTTATTCCCCTCATCCTTACCTATTCCCTACTCCTGCTTCCTTTTCTTTTACAACTTTCTAGTGTTGTTTCTTGCTATTGTTCCGTGTTACTGCGTGTTTTTCAGTGAGAATCCGCGTGACCCCTACTGAGCCAGTGACCCAAGGCTCACCCCTGCTTTTCAGGTGGGGTGATGTGTTCGTTCTGCTTCCGTGGATCCTGGAGTTCGAGTTGTAACTGCCAGCTGGTACCTCCGTCGGGCTTCCCCCGACTTCTCGGTACGTCTTTTCTTTCTGTCGAATGTACTGCTAGACTGTTGTCTTTTAGCTTTGGACTTGACTCTGGTATATAATTATCTAAAATCTGTTTATAAAAATGTAATTTTATTTCTGCTACTTTAGCAACCCGATCTAATGAAATTTAATTGCTTGCTGCTATATCTGTCAGTTCAATATACTACACGACAATCCTTTTTCCCTTCGGAGCTTTACCGCTCTTGGGAGGCCTCGCGGGTTCCAAGTGGTATCAGGTGTATTCGGTAGTCCTACCGGGTATATCTGGTATCCGGGATCCGGGTCGTCACACATTATCTAGTTGCTGTTGAAGCTGAGCAATAGAGGAAGCAAAGCTGTCAAGTTTTTCAGAAATCTGTTGATCTCTCTGCAGAACGAACTTGTGAAACTCGTGCACTTTGGTAGAAATGCCATCAAACCAGCTGTGTAAGATATCAAATAGATAATCAACTTGAGCTTTTTGTTGAGATCCCCATTTTGGCTCAGAAGTTTCTGTGGTTGGTGGAGGGCAGTATGCATCATACTGATATTCAAGTGTGGGTGGAAAGTGCTCTTTTAGAATGTTCACAACATCCATAACTTCATCGCCAACTAAGATAGACCGTTCAAACAATTTAGCAAGATCTTCACCAAAGGAAGTAATCTTTGCAAATAATTCGTGAACTTTTTCACCAAATGCATTGTTCTTATCTATCAAGGCTGAATACTTCAAATTTAGATTGGACTGTTTGCCCTTGATGTCATAGTTATATGTCTACACGGCATGCAGCTTGCCTAGAAAGTGCTGATGCATGCCCTTCAGATTGTGCATGACTGTCCCAGCTTTCTCACAGACTTGAAGAAGAGATTCCATAAACCTATGAAGCTTCTTGTCTGACTTGAGTTTTTCATGTTGGGACTGTTCCCATCTGCTATCCAACTTTTGTTCAAGTTGTGTGAGACGCATGTCCATAGTTGAGCTCTAGTGCATTATAGAGGAATCAATAGTCTTAAACTTCATTTCCAGAAACTGAATCAATGTAGGTTTGATACCGGAAGTGTGAGTATCCATCTTAGCAGAGCCATCAACATCAGTTGGAATATCCTCCTCAGGGTGATAAGTAGGTTCAGTATCCCTTATAGAAGAAAGTTCAGGAAAGGGACCATGTACAAGAGTGATATCTCTTGTGGAATTTGAGAGGATTGGAACATCATATGGGGCAATGTTTTCTTGGACAAGACTGGCTTCTAAATGGTCCACTCTAGTAGGACTAACCTCTGGTTGGTCCACTCTAGCAGCACTGGCCTCTGGTCTTTCTAGACTTTCTGCTCTCAATTTTTCAGCAGGTGTCACAGAGATAGATTCATGTTTCTGACTTGGCAAGACTCTGATAGGCTGTCCATTCACATTCTTAAATCCCATGAAATTTTGAATGTATGACAAGGAATATCTATTTCCTTTAGGAATTTCACGTTTCTTCTCATTTCCAAAATCCACTCCAACTTTTCTAAAGATAGCAGTCAGTGGGGCAGCATAGGGAAGTGTCCGAGATTGTGAAAAACACGAACCCATAGTTTGAATAATAACATCAAGCAAGGAGATTTTGACATCTTTCAACATACAGTACAACAAAAATCGTTGCATTTCAGTAACTCTTTCCCTACCACTGCTTTGGGGTGTAATAATAGATGTACAAATGTGATGTAATAGTCATTTGAATGGAGGGAACCTATTTGTCTTCAGACTAGAGAGATATGTCTGTTTGACATTGGTGGGATCACTTGGCTATTCTGTCAGGATAGCAAAAGCCTCATGTTCATCAATGTGAAAACTATGTAGTTCGAGCCCACCCATTGGAATTTTCAAAGCTCTAGCAAACAATTTATTTGTTAACTCAAAACTGATATTTCTGACTGTTGAGGAAACCTTAGGAATTTGTGGTTCATATTTCAGATTCTGGTAAAACTCTCGAATAAGAGTAGGGTAATATATTCTGTGGTTTGTAACAAAAGACCACCAACCCTGAAAATCCAAACTGGGAAATAGCTGCGGAAAAGCTTCAAGCAATTGAACATCGAAATCAATAATGTATCGAGGAATAAGAACTTTCAGAGGTTCTCCAGTATTGGTGTGAAGAGATGAGTCAGGAGACCTTGCATGAGCATCCGAACTTCCTACATGTTGTTTCCCTTTTTCTGCGGCAGAGGATGAGGACTTTCTGGGAGCATCGTGAGAATCTTTCTGCTTCGCTGCCCTTGATTCTGAGAGTTTTCTTTTCTTTGTCGGCGAGCTCTTCTCCTTCCCTTTACGTTTCCGTGGAGCTGACTGAGATGGCGTCTCCTCTTGAGCAGGTTGAAATTTGGTTCGAGGCACAATCGTGCCCTCAGCTGTGATGGGATCTCTTCTCTTCAGACCCTTCTTCTTCTTCTTCTTCTTCTTCTTGTCCTTTTTCCCTTTTTCCGGAGGAGCCATGGCAGTAAGGTGAATCTCACGGCAACAGGGAAAGGATGGAAGAACAGAAGAAAGAGGGAAACGGTGAGACACAGAGAGAGGGAAGGCCCAAACAAGTTTGAGCGAGAGGTGAAAAGATGAAGGCGTTCACGCTGAGAGAGTTTAAACAAAGGTGACACCCTATATTTAAACAAAGAGCCGGTTCAAAGAAGATGAACCGGACGGGTTTGACAGAAAGACCACTCAACAGCGTTGACGCGGTGAGATATTGAGTTGGCGCATCCAGAAGGATACAAGAACGACAGTGTTAAGGTGAGTTCTAATTACACTGAAACATGAACCATGACATTGCATTCAGGGAATTTTAATAAGTAAAAGTCAAATTCCTTTATAAGAGTTATTGCAAAAGACCCTAAATTATTTAATGGTGTGGAGTACAACGATCACAAGAGATTGAAGCAAATCCTTGAACAAGAAGTAAATGTGTATGGAATAGAAATAGAACAGTTTGTGCAATAGGAACTTTCTCCAATCTATATTCCTTGATAGCTCAATTGCAAGAGACCCTTGTAGAGGTGAATTTAATATGTATTGAAGAGAAACTCTTTAGGGTTTTGTGTAAGCTTCAGGTCAACCACACACACACATATATATATATATATATATGTGTGTGTGTGTGTGTGTGTGTGTGTGTGTGTGTGTGTGTGTGTGTGTGTGTGTGTGTGTGTACTTATTATTATTATTATTATTATTTTAATTTTATTAGCAGTCAAGTGTAGCTAGCTTTTTGACACGGGTAGACATGTTTATCAGACACCAGAATCCCCGGTTACTCAGCATAGCTAACTATTCTGCTTCACTTAGTAGAGAGTTGGTAACTCACATCATGACATGTTTCTCAGCACTTCATTGGTGCATGGTGACAGTTTCTCAGTGAAAATTTACCATTGCTCTGCAGCAAGTTATTTTGTTATGCTGGGAACAGAGTTGGCAACTCACATCATGACATGTTTCTCAGCACTTCATTGGTGCGTGGAGACAGTTTCTTAGTGAAAATTTACCATTGCTCTGCAAGTTTTGACATGATATATATATATATATATATATATATATATATATATATATATATAAAGGTGTATTCCTTCAGCTTTTATTGAGCATATTCTGAGTTTGAAGTCAATACAATTATTAAATTCATTTTGAACGAAGTTGTCTCTTTGCTTTTGATTTTCATGGTTCTAGAAAAGATGGGTTCACAGTTTTATGAAACAGTTCTATAGCTATTCCATATGCAAGGAACTTGCAGATTCAAGAAATTTAATGTTCAAAAGCATGAGATCAATGAAGACCAAGAACTCTTATAAGGGAATTATCATTTGAGCTCCCCCTGAATCTAAGATATCAAGTTAAATCTCAGTGTTTAAAGAAACTTCCCTTAAACTGGGGATTGACAAGTTCTTCAATTCAAAAGTTGGAAATTATGAGATGAATGGAACATGAGAAATGGCTTGAAGAGGAAACGAAAAGAATCCAGGCTACAGATTACCTTATGAAAAGTCACTTGAAGGGCTACCTGGTCAAACAGCAGGTGTTGAAGCACAACAACCATTGCATCAACCCATTTCATCAGACAGAATCTCAGAAGACAGATTTTCCAGACCGGCGTTAACTCAATCCTCATTACTGCGTTAACCCACTCAAGCAGACAGAGTGACCATCAGCTCGGTTTTCACACAAATTCAGTCAATGCGTTGGAGCAAGATTCATCGAGCGTTAACTCAGTCTACTTAACCAGTGACTTGGCTTAACGATCGGTGCAGAATTCACTAACCAACCATTTCAAAGTGCCAGCAAACTTTTCTCAGCAATCAAAATGTAATTCAAGCTCCCCCTTACTCCCTTGGATCATGCATGACAAAAAGTTCTAATAAGATAGCAATTTTCAACATGGTATGGGATGGGAATCGACGCCGAGCACTGACTTTTTATTTTACATTTGAGTCCTTTTATTTACTTTTATATCCTTGGGAAAGTATATGTGCAATTGTAAGGCTTTATAAGCCAATGTGTCATTCCCTTGGATCGTTTGGGTTTTTATGCAAAATGTCAGTAGGTCCAGCAAGGGGGCCCTCACTCCTTCCCCATTGGTCCACATAAGCCATATGGGTCCATGTGGGGCTGGTCAAAGTCCTAGGTGGCATCTAGAAGATCAATTGGACACATGGGAGACAAGTGGTTGAAAATGTCAAAGGGAGGCCACCTACCTTACCTACCTAGTCAAAGGAGTGCCCCCTCCGTATGTAATTTATTTATTTTGGATTTTTGACCACATGGGGGAAGAAAATGGCCTATTTCTCATGAAATTCTCAGCCCCCCACCCCTTGCCATTCTATATATAAGCCTATGTATAGTGTCATTAGAGATTAATGAAGAAAATTTGTGAAATTGGCTTGAGCCATTGAAGGGTGTGCCCTTGTTCCTCTCTCCCTCCCCCTCTTGCAGATGGATTTCTGCTAAATCTTGGGTGTAATGCCCTTCTATCTTCTCCTTAGCCCCTCTAAATTCTATTTCTACCGCCGCCGCCGCCGCCGCCATCGTACCGCCGTCGCGCCGCCGCCACCGTCATCGGAGTTCTGTCTCCATCAGGATAGAACCTCTTCTCCGAAATTATATCTATAGTTCTTGTTGTCTGATTGAGACCTAATTTTGAGGGTTTGTTTTGTCCATCTCCCCTAACCTCCAGTTAAAATTTCGTGTCATTTGGAGTCCATTTGATAGTTTCCATATATTTTTGTTTGTCCTCTCAGTAATCTGCCCTTTTGCAGATCTACGGGACAGAGTCTCCTTGTTGCAATTTCCCCACCCACTTAGAAAATTTTAAAAAATCCACAAAACTTCCCTAGTGTTCCTTACGTATACCCCCTTCCACCATAATTTTCGTTGAGTCAAAGAAAATCATTTAGCCCTCGGTCAAAGGTCTGTTTCAGGCAGATTCATCTCTGCCCTATGTGTCTGTTAGTCCGGGTTAGAAAAAAAAAGGCAGTTTGCAGTCATTTTTATTTTTAATCCATTTTGTGGATGGAGGCACCAAAAATATATGTTGTAGATCTCTGAGTCCTTTATCCATTGGTACCTCTTGTGCATCAATCTGACATCGAATCTAGTCGTATGAATTCTTTTCGTGAAGGTGTGCAGAGCAGATCTGAAGTCAGCCAGTACAACTCAGTCTGGGAGAAAATTTAGAAATAAATATCAAAGTCAACTTCAGGAGCCGCCCCTTTAGGGAGTCGATCAGGGACATCCCGCCACAGTCCCAGCCAAGCGGCGCCTTCAGAAGATCCCAGGAAGGCAGCGTTCCTTCTTTGAAATCCATACCTTGCTACCCACCGAGTCAGCAACCGAGTTGGCGCAGCACCGAGTTGCAATAGTGCCGAGTCGGACCAGCAGGCCGAGTTCACCCCAAAAGCGCCTCCAGATTGCTGCCCGTCAACCCAGGGTCGGTCCTCACGGGCCCCACTTGTAGCCCCTTACCTCCCTGCGTGGAGTGGGCAATGGAATTACTGCTGTAATTAAATTTTTTGACTGTTGTTACCGGGAGTTACCGTAACTGGCCGGGAACGTCTTTTCCACGCCCGAAGCGTGGAGGTACACTCGCTCCCCACTCTTTATCGCATTTGCTTATCTTGTATAGCTTTGAATGCCGCTGCGAGTGTAGGTTTCTAGCTTGTTATTCTATTATCATCGCTGCGAGAGAGCGAGATTGAGTGTACCGTCCCGTGACTCGATCCGAGTTAACGCGGAAAGGCCGATACCGGAGACTCACCGCCGGTTTCTCAACCGCGCACGGTCCACGTCTTCCCTCGTATAGGGATGATCGCGAGATAGAGTCCCAGGTCGCGTGTCCGTCCCGCATCAGTATGCCTTTTAATTACCATATGACATTCAGTGCAGAGGACATTACAAATGACTAAGCTCCCCCTAAATTTGTGACTTATTTAAGAGCAAAGCAGATTCTAATCAAACATGGCATGCAACCAGATTATTACTATGCAACATCAAGCAATCAGAATTCATGAAATGAGCTGAGCAATCACATTAGGCAACATTTTGATGATTACACAATCCAAGCTCTCTTCTAAGACAGGTAAATCTATCATTACACAGAGGCTTAGTAAAAATATCAGCTAGTTGGTGTTGTGAATCCACAAACATCAATTTAAAGCTTCCTTTATTAACTTCATCACGTAAGAAGTGATGCCTAATTTCTATATGTTTGGTCCTAGAGTGCTGGATGGGATTCTTTGCCAGGTTAATGGCACTGGTGTTATCGCACAAGATTGGAACACACCCAAGATTAGTTTGATAATCTTGGAGTTGGTGTTTGATCCACAACACTTGAGTGGCACAACTCCCTGCAGCGACATATTCTGCCTCTGCAGTGGACAGTGCCACCGAGTGTTGTTTCTTGGATGCCCAAGAAACCAAACACCCTCCCAGAAATTGGCAATAGCCACTTGTGCTTTTTCTGTCAAGTTCACATGTGGCCTAGTCTGCATCTGAATAAGATACTATATCAAAAGAGCAAGATGCAGGATACCAAATCCCTAAATCTCGAGTTCCAGCAAGGTATCGAAAGATACGCTTAACAGAACTCAAGTGGGATTCTCTAGGATCAGATTGAAAACGAGCACACAAGCAGACACAAAACTGGATATCCGGCCTAGATGCAGTAAGATAAAGGAGTGATCCGATCATACCTCGATAAGTCTTCTCATCTACTTGTTTACCTTTCAGATCTGCATCCAGGGTTGTGTTGGTGCTCATGGGAGTTGTGATCGCTTTGAGATTCTCCATTTGATACTTTTTCAGCAGTTCAGAAATATACTTTGCTTGGTTGATAAAACATCATTCCTTGTTTTGGTGATTTGAAGACCTAGAAAAAATTACAACTCACCCATTGTTGACACCTGAAATATAATCAAGAACAAAGATGGGACCGAAGAGAAGATCAAATCAGAGATAAAGATCCCAGGGATTCCTGCAAAGCCAGAACTATAGAAGAGTCATCACTAAAACTATCTACCCGACTGAAGTCCTCCCCGACCAAGCTGATATTCGGTGTCGTCATCACCCAGAGAGCAGTACTGATGAAATTGCAAGTCTGTTGACTGATGAAAACCTCCAGAAGCATTCTGGTGAAACTATACCAACTCACCAACAAAGAAACCTTCGCCTGTCCTGACAGACTCGAGGGACTAGCAAGTGAAGAAGCAGGGCTAATGGCTTTGATAGTTGGAGCCCACTGATAGAAAGAATTGAAAGCATTTAAAAGCCCTAAATGGGCTTATGATCATGGCGCCGAGATCCTCTCACCAAGCCCAATCAAGCCTTGCACGTCGGGAAGCTCCCCATTCGACTGAGGCGCGCCGGGAAGGTGGGTAAGGCAAGTCGAAATATGCCCGCCGAGAAGACACTGAGTAAGGGGCTATAAAACCCCCCCTTTCTCTTGAAACAAGGAGGATAGAAGAGAAGCGTTAACAAAAGAAGAAGCAGAGAAAAGAGAATAGAAAAAAGAGAAAAGAGAGGCCAGATAATCGAAGAGACCAACAACCTCATCCAGAAAGAAACGAAGAGAGGGAAGAATAGAGCAAAAGGAAAAAAGAGAAGAGACCAAGAGATCAGAGAAGAAGGTGGGCAGCTGGGGAGGGAGAAGAGTCAATACTCCGCCCTCCCCCATAGTTTCTCCGTTATTTTCTCTACTATATATTTCTTTCCCCAATGTTTGTGTTCTTATCTGACGATCAGTTCGTCCCGATGAAACCATGTGTCTCCTGTTGGGTTTCCTTCATTTCTTCCTTTTGGTTTGATGGAGACCATCTGATGTAACTTGTGTGATGATTGAATGAATAAAAGGGGTGAAAGAGCACTGCATGCATAGTGTTCGCTGTTATTCTTTCTCTATATTACTCTGTGTATGTTTCCCTACCCCCGGGTTCTGGCCTTGGCTGCTCCAGAAGGGTTCTCGTGAGGTTCAGATCCTTTCAGTGGATCTTGGACTCTCTCGTCCCCTGGCAGTAGAGGCACTGATACCTTGCTCCGTCATCTGTCTCCCCCTCTGTACGTGTTGTTCAGCAAGATGCTTGATGACTCTGATATTCCGGGTTTCCGTATCTTTCTCATATCAGGGGGTCTGTCCTTTGAGAAAAGATGAGGATGGAGCACCGGCCCTCATCCAATGGGTTATTGGGTTTCATCTCCTTATCCTTTCTTCTCTTAATGACATGCCTCCTGCAAAGATTTTAGCCCTCTCTCGAGCCTTCAGGTTGCTCAGGGATCAGAGACATCAATCTCTTGATCACCTGGACAGCAGGTGACAAAAACCCCATATATCTCCCGAGGGTTTAATGATGGATGATCCTGTCCTTCGACTGATGCTACCATCCCTTAAACATCCGGCCTCTATACTGATAAACCCTCTAATCCTTCCCATCTGTGCTAGAAAATCCTGCCTGAAACCTCTTCCGAAACCAGAAGAACCAGGAACAGAGACCCGGAACCTTCCCGGTGCCAAGAACAGTAACCCCTGAAGAAACCTTCCCGGCGCGGCTGTTTGCGCGCCGGGAACTCCCTATCCCAGCTTCCCGACGCCCAGAATAGTGCCTTGTGAAGAACACTTCTCGGCGCAGTGGTTCTTGCGCCGGGAACTACCCCCTTGTGCCGTAAGCCCCTTTAGGATATGAATGCTCCATCCCTTGAACCCCAGACGAAAACCTCCTGCCACCAGTCAAGAAACCATACAGATACCCCTATAATCCACTCAATGTAACCCTGTATTCTGTCGAGGGACATCCCGGGTCATCATATGCACCTCAAGGATAAAAATCAATGGGGATAACCATCCCCCTTACATGCCCCCCTGGGGTTCGATCTATTTTTATAACCTGACGAACCAAGGAAGCCCTGCCACTGCACAGGCTTCAATGGTCTCAAAAGGGATATTAAGATGGTGCTGCAAGCACGTACATGGGTCAGGGGTCCAGTACCCCCCCTACTCTTTGGCTTTCACCCCGGCACTCCGTGGGTGATTGTCTATCATTCCCTGGCAAATTCTAAGTCCAGGGGAGGTGCTGCCAAAATTCTCCCAGGATGATGAAAGACGATATTAAGCTGTCCCCGGGACTTTGCACTATACTGGTGACAGGGATTCTCTAGACCCTGATTTCCCCAAATCCTCTTCAACCCTGGCCTTCCTTTGGAGCCTAAACCTAATCCAGTTCCAATCTGATGAACTGATCCACTTTGACCCCACAGAACCCATCTACCTTGGCCTGAATCATCAAGAGACCCAAGAACAGGGCTCCGGAAACCATTCAAAACCATCTCGGCGCCGTCTCTTACCCATCCCGGCGCCACGAACAGTAGAATAGGTAAATAGTTCTCGGCGCAAGCCTTCTTGCGCCGAGAACCCCATCTCCTGGGCGCGCCGAGAACCTATCTCCTGGGCGCGCCGAGAACCCATCTCTTGGGCGCGCCGGGAACTCCATCTCAACTTGAGCTTCGCCGAGAACCCCTCTTCCACCTTGCCTTTGCGCCGGCAATCCCATCCAACTTGAGCTGCGCCGAGAACCTATCCTGCCATCCAATTGGGCCTCCGATAGCTTGATCAGACTTACTCAGGGATACCCGCGAGTCACCAGACCGGTCCCGGGGATAAATCTAAAGGGGGACAGACTCCCTTATGTTCCACCGTCCCGTATCGGATTCATGAATAACCCCTTTAGCTCGGGAGGGCTCTGCCACTGCATGAGTGCCACCGGCTTCTATAAGGGAAGAATCGAACATTGCCCCCAGGGCATACATATGTAATTCGGGAGGTTCGGCCTCTCTTTCTCTCGGCTTTCATCCCGGCATTCCGTGGGTGATAGCCTATTCTCTCCTGGGCACAACCCAGATTATGGGGAGATGCTGCCGAAATGTCGATCAATATTTTAACCCCGATAAGCCTCAGGAAATGCACATCATACACCTCCCGTCCGGCTCGATCTATCGGGGGATACAAATACTTCAAGGCGCTCGGCCGGATGAGAAACGTGAGCGGGGACATGTCTCCGATGATTGCCCAGGCCCCGTCCCGCCATTGCGTGGACGGTGTCCTATTTCTACCCGGCATGACCCACACAAGAGGAGGTCATGTTGATTTAATAAGTCTGTCGTTTACCCAATTACATTCTCAGAATAACAAGAGCTTCAATATTATGCACTGTCATTTTTTTAACCGCCCCGAGGGGGCCCCCTATTTTGGCGTTTAATCAAGGGTTGTCCTTCTTAGGAAGGGCGTAATTAACGTCATAACCTTTATGGTATGACGTACTTCCGGTCCCGACTCGGACTTCATAATCGACTGATTGAGTCAGATCGAGCGCATAATAAATCGTCACTCCGGTGACTGGCACGCCTAACAAACCAACCAATAAACCAATAAACACAACAAAAATAAAATAATTAAATAAATGATGAATAAAACCATTCCCACAAGTCTGGCACGCCCGGTGGGACAGAGTCTCCCTTCATCTCTACGCCAAAATAGGAGGCCCGATGGCCCCCCCCCTCATATTTGTAATTCTGTGTGCTTTCTCTTTTCCCAGGAAGCTAGGATGACGGCTGGAATCATGTCCGTGTGCTTTGACCAGCAAGCGGTCGAGGCACATGTTCGAGAAGGCTACCTGGCGGTACCTCTTTCATTTGGATCGATGCCGCCTGATGTCGGAATGCCCAATTGCCTGGGCCTCATTTTCACTGATCTGCTCGAGATTGACAACCAGGCACCAAAAGTTGTTGTCGAGACGTCGCCGCAAGCTACCGGTCCCAAGAAGAACCCAGTGATGAAGGATACTCCTGGGGTCGTGTCCTGCTTTGTCCATCACGAGGCTAGGAGAAGCGCACCCTCTGCTGCTACCGGAAAAGGAGGAAGATCAGACCGGAGAGCCCGATCTATTGCTGCGGGTCGTCGGATGTCCAACTCAGGGAAGACGATGCTGATTGGAGGTATCCGGGCGAACCTCAATGGTTGCCCAAGGGAGGTCAAGCCAGATGTGATCGTCCCAATGGTACCTACCACCAATGGGTTCCGAGTACTGACTGCTAGGAGGGCCGACATGGAACATGGAGATAGAAGGCCACTGGCACCAAAGCCGCCCAGATTCAGGCAGATCTGGCGGCCGAAGAAAATCCAGAGCTGGGCCCCAGCTCAAGATGAAGAACAAATTGCTGATGCTGCTATTGCCCGCTTTAGGGCAGGGAGCAGAAGAGGAGAAAGAAAAGACGAAAGAGATGCTGTTGCTGTTCACCCCAGGGCTCGGGGTAGGAGAGATGAGAAAGAGAATGAAGGAAGAAATATGACTGCTACTCGCCCCAGGATGAGGGGCAGAAGATATGAGAAAAAAGAAGACCGCATGGTCACCCACCCCATGGCCGGGGGCAAAAGATGGGAAAGGGAGAACTATGCTGTTGCTGCCAACCGCCGCCAGGATGGGAGCAGAAGGTTCAGGGAGGAAGAGAAAATGATAATGAGTGAACCAGTCACTGCTGCCATTTCAAGAAGACCGAGAGCCTGTGCTAGACAGGCCGACATATTCAAATACTCCAAAGCCGAACATCTGACTGCTCAGGTGGCAAGACTGGCTTGTCAGCGGAAAGGTCAGGAAAGACTGATGCCCCGACCAGAGCTACAAAGACACAGCCAAGAGGAGATGAAACAAGTGGTTCAAGACTACTTTCACTACCTGGGGAATTCTTCCCTCGGGCAGCAAAGATTATCCCGTGCCTTAGGCACCATAGATGATGAAGAAGAAGCCTTTCAAGAAGTGATGAGCGGAGTCTCCTCCTCCGATTCCAATGATTATGAAGAAGGCCACAGAGCCGGGTATGGGAGAGAAGACCTGCACGGGCAAGAAGCTGAAGAAAGAATATCGGTCTTTGACCGGCTCAAATACCCCGACCAGGTGAAAAGGAAAGTCTACAGGCAGAGGGAGAAGATGCATATCTTCGCCTGCAATATGGCCGGACTTGTCAAAGGGCAAGATATGTTACCGACTCAGCCAGATGAACTGCTCAGACTGGCAACCAGACCAGGCCCCGTCACGAGGAGAAGTCAGGCGGCCAAAGAGAAAATAAAGACTGGTGATGAAGTCCGCAAGATCACCACTATGACAGTTAATGTGGTGACAGCAGAAGAGGAAGATAATCCCTTCGTCGATGACGTTGAAGGGACTTCAGAAGAGATACAGATCCCGTCAACCATGGATCCCATGATCCAGATGATGTTTAGAAGATATCAACAAGAGATCAGTGCTCCCAGAAGACAGTTGAATGAGAGGCAGGAAGCTACACCGGTCTCCAAGCAAGCCGAGCCTGTGGGGCAGACTTCCAGCTCAACAGAAATGGCTATCCCAGCTAATCCTCTCCCGGCCGATAAGGGCAAAGCACCGAGCCAACCTGTTCTACAGCAAACAGCAGCTCAGCCCTCTGTGTCTCAGACACAGCCCACCGTGCCCACCTTGCGTGCAACTGTGATGATAACTCCTTACAGTCAGCAACAAGCTCACTTCTTCCCGGAAAACATAGATCCAGCCATAGCCCACAAGCTGATGATTGAAAAGATTGTGGAAATGAAGCTATCTGAGAAGACTGGTGATGATGCTAGTACCTACGATGTGTACAAGGTACCGTATCCTCCCCAGTATGCTGCTAAGAGACTACCGCCAGGCGTCAGTAAGCCACCGAAGTTTGAAAAATTTAATGGCCAGGGCTCTCCCAGGGAGCACATAGCTTACTATACCACCATTATGGGTGACTTGGCAGCCGATGAAGCTTATCTGCTTAAGTTCTTCGGCTCATCCCTCACCGGGATAGCCTTTGAATGGTATTCAAGCCTGCCGACTGGGTCAGTGGCCGATTGGCCTGATATGCAAAGAAAGTTCTGCGACAGATTTCACGTCACAGAAAGAGAAATTACAATAGCAGAACTATATGCAACCAGGCAAAAGTAAGATGAAACAGCACTGGACTACATCAAAAGGTGGAGGAACTTAGCTATGAGATGCATAAGACCTCCTCATCAAGAAGATGCAGTGCAAATATGTAAGCAGAGCCTCAGGAGAGAGGTACTGGAAAAGATGATTGGTGCAGATGTCAGAACATTTGACCGGCTGAACAATATAGTAGTGGAAGTCGAGACGTTCCTGTCCAAGCGTCCGACGGCCAATGCTCCAACTGTGCCGAAAGGTAAATCTAATGATCGACGACCATCGCACTCTGAGGCTAACACCGTCGATTTCAGAACCTTCGAGCAACAGAAAGGGAAGAAGGGGGCAGATGAAGCTCCCCCGCCAGCAGACACAGCGGAAAGAAAAGATAAGGTCTCTCTGAGAAACAAAATGAGAAAGCCATACTCTTTCCCGAAAGATAAGACAGCCGCACTATTCAATTGGGCATACAAGTTCAACAAGGTAACATTGCCTGAGCCAAAGAGACCCGAGGACGCGGCAAAGAAAGGTGATCCACTGTTCTGTCCATATCATCGTGCGCTGGGGCACACAATTGAAGATTGCTACGTCTTCAAAGATATTATGGAAGGCATGGTCAAAAAGGGTGAGCTACAGCTGGGAGATTACCAGGTAGAGCCACCTCGTTCACATGAGCCTCCGGCCTTAAAAATGGCCGCCAATATGATTTCAGTCTACCAGCAGCTGCCTAAGGAAGCCGTCGAAGAATGCACCAGGCATACTTATGAAGCTTGCTTCCTCACCCCACTGAAGGATCAAGAAGGGTGGCACATGAAGCCAATAAAGAATAGAAAGAAAACTCCCGCAGCCAATACCAGTGGAGCAGTTATCCGCGGTGTCACACCAAGGCCCGAACCACCTCCAGTAGAGCCAGTATGGCACACAGCTGAAACAGGGCCAGTCATCCGGATCCCCACTCATAACCGGAGAAGACAAGTCCCCCTACCTGCACATAAGGAAGTAAGTCCTGCGGCCAGGCGTTTACAGCAGTATATTAATGGGCTCGATGAATATGAACAGAAAAAGCCCGGGCACCTGCTGGTGAAAGACTGTATACTCTGGGAACAGCTCGAAGAATTGAAAATTAAAGAGCAACCGGGGGCAGAACAGGGAAAAGATGAGGCTGAGCCTTTCTGGGGGCAAGAACCAAAGAAGCCAAATTCCCAGAAAAAGAAGAGATGGTCTAAATGCAAAAAGGAAAAGGGAGTCGTGACAGTACAATGCAACACCCTGTCGGCACTCTTTACCTCGCCCGGGGAGAACGATGAGGATGAAACATCAAATGCCCCGCTAGAAGCCAACCATGCCGAGGCCTCAACCTCAGCACATGCAACACGCTCCGGAAGAAGGTGGGGGCGCCCACCACCAGCCAATCATAACATTATGTTCAGAGGGGAACAACCCTACCAGATTCCTGAACCAGAGGTGCGGGGTGTCCAGATTCCTCCCCCTGCTAGCTTATACCAAGAAGAGAAGAAGGGAGGTCAAATTCCAACATTTCTGGAATTTCTATCCAGTCTGGAAAATGGGCAGTCGATACAGGCTGGGCCAGATAAAGGCAAGAGACCTCAGCAGTCGGCATCTGTAGCCTACAAGCAGAATGAGAAAGAGGAGGATAACTCTCCGATGGCACCAGGGGCCGTTGCTATAGAAGAAGCCCCCCAAGAGATCAGTCCAAGGGATGAAACCAGCACTGGGCAGCAGAGGCCACGGGCACCACATGAACCTCCAAAGACCCGATGGGCAGAAGAAATGAGACTGTCTAATGTCCGGGTGGGCAGTCGGATCATGAAAATGCTAATGAAGCTCCCTACCAGATTCTCCATCTGGGAGATTCTCTCCCTGAGTGAAGAGGCTCGCCAAGCAATTGTTGATGCCCTGCAGTCGCCGGCACAGTATGAAGCACTCTTGACAGAAGTGAATTCTGGGCCATCAGTCACATTCACAGAGGATGATATGCTGATTCCAAATTCTGGCCATAACAGGCCGCTGTATATGAGGGGCTCCTGAACTGTCAGCCACTGAGCAGGATACTGATAGATCCCGGGGCTGCTGTGAACATTCTCCCATACCGGATCTACCAAAAATATTACTTTGATCTGCAGCTTACCAAGGTCAGAGACATGAAAATTGCGGGATTCAACCAGAAATGTGAAACGCCCCTTGGGGTGGCTGATTTCAACCTCACATTGGGGGACCTCACTACCGTGGTGCGATTCTATGTAATCGACTCCAACACCACATATAAGGCCCTGCTAGGGAGACCGTGGCTGCATGAATATCAGATAGTGCCGTCCACGCTGCATCAGTGTATTAAATACTGCCACGAAGGAAAAGAAGAAAGGGTGTTTGCGGATTTGCATCCCTTCGAAGTATTCGAGTGTCACATGCTCGATGCATCCTACTACACGGAGGTGTCGCAAAAGGGTGAAGAGAAAGAGGCTGTTGTCAGCCAGAAGAAGCTGGTGACGAAGGCAAGAAATTGGTCTCCACCGCCACCAAGGGGCTATATTAAGAAACATGAAGTATCTCACATTTCTTATGTTGGTGACTTTGCTCGGATCACCCCTCCTAGCATCCACCCAGATGATACTGACGAAGAAATGAAAGAAAAGTACATACAGGTGGGGGTTCCGCAGGGTTTAGTCAAGCCCATTGCTAGCATAGAATATCAGACGGTGCTACCATTAAAGACTATGGAGGTCCCTCGCTTCTGCGAACCTCCTATCATATTCTACACCGGGGAGCCAGTCGAAGACGATGATCAAGACTGCATGGTCCCTGAAGAATCTGCAAATCGGATGGTGCCGATCACAGGCTTGGACTATACTACCCAGCGGGTTTCGTAGATGTTCTCTAAAATGCAGATGCCATCACTACAACCTGTTGCCCAAAAGAAGGCGTTCCAGAAGCTATGGGATCCGCCCCGGGATAATAAAGAACTGAGGAAGATCACTCAGCACCCGGGATTGGGTTATACCCTTCAAGAATACTATGAAGCAGAGGTGGACGTCATCTCTACCTCCTACCAGCATGAATACCCTCCCGAGGTGGGATATGACAAGTACCCCTCGGAAGATGAAGAGATCATTTATCAATCCGTAATGAACAATGAAGCCCCAGACAGTCAGCCGGAGACGGGGACATCTGATGAAACAAAGAAAGGTTGGTGCTGGGAAGACCTACCTTGCAAAGAGGATCTGTTCCATGCTGAAGCAAAGTTTGATACGGGAGCCCCGGATGAAGACCAAATAGCCAACGAGCTAAGAGAATGCCTGGAGTTTGAGCGCATTCTAGAAGAAGTCCGGGCCCTACAGAATGATGATCTCTCAGGGGGGCTTGCACCAGAAGAACCTCTAGGGGCGGAGGAGTCCACCTTTGGGTTTCCTGCTGAACCGGTCACACCCTCGGGGCAGACCGAACAGAATCCAACAGTACCAGCCTTATATGATGAGCCAACATCCGCCGATGACCAGTATGACGGAACCAAAAATCATGAGATCGAAGAGGATTATATCCCAGGAGGCTTTATTGACTTGCAAGAAGCCCCGCCCGAAGTTGAAGATGGGGGTCAGGCCACTGTTGATGAGCTTGTAGAAATAAATCTGGGGACAGCAGATGAGCCAAGGCTGACATTCCTCAGTGCACTGCTGGAGCCAGCTGCCAGGGAACAGTATATACAGTTCTTGAAAGAATTCCGAGATTGCTTTGCATGGACATATGATGAAATGCCGGGACTGAGTTCTGATGTGGCACAGCACCGGTTGGCAATAAACCCAGAGGCTAACCCCGTAAAGCAGCCGCCCAGGAGAATGCGCCCTGAGTTGATAAATCAAATTAATAAAGAGGTCGACAAGCTGATTGATGTAGGCTTCGTTGAAGAAAATCAGTATACTATGTGGCTAGCCAATATAGTGCCTGTAAAGAAGAAAAATGGGCAGATCAGAATATGTGTTGATTTCCGGGACCTTAATAAGGCTTGCCCGAAAGATGATTTCCCAGTGCCAATCACTGAAGTGATGATCGATGCGACTACTGGTCATGAAGCCCTGTCATTCATGGATGGGTCATCCGGATACAACCAGATCTGGATTGCTGAAGAAGACAGAGTGCACACTGCATTCCGCACTCCGAAGGGGATATTCCACTACAAAAGGATGCCGTTTGGCCTCAAGAATGCCGGCGCTACCTACCAAAGAGCTATGACAAAGATCTTTGATGATTTGCTCTTCAAGAAAGTAGAGTGCTACATTGATGATCTGGTAGTAAAAACTAGCAGAAGAGAAGACCATCTGCAAGACCTGAGGATAGTATTCCAGAGGCTGCGCAAATATGAACTCAAGATGAATCCTATGAAATGTGCCTTCGGCGTGTCCAGTGGAAAATTCCTCGGGTTTATTGTCTGACATAGGGGCATTGAAATCGACCCATCCAAGATTAAGGCTATCCAGGAGCTCCCTCCACCAAGGAGTCTGCCCGAGCTAAGATCTCTGCAAGGGCGTTTGGCCTATATCCGACGATTTATATCGAATCTGTCGGGAAGATGCCACCCCTTTCACAAGCTCATGATGAAAGATGTACCGTTCCTCTGGGACGATGGATGTCAGGAAGCCTTTGAGAAGCTAAAAGAATATCTCAAGACCCCTCCAGTGCTGGGGGCACCAATTAAGGGCAGGCCCTTGATACTGTATATCGCGGCCACACACTGTTCCCTGGGGGCAATGCTGGCACAGATAAATGAAGGAGGCAAAGAGCAAGCCTTGTACTACTTGAGTAGGAGGCTGATTAGAACTGAAGAAGGCTACAGTTACATAGAAAAGACATGCTTGGCACTAGTCTTTGCTGTCAAGAAGCTCCGACACTATATGTTGTCACATGAAGTCAGGTTGATATCTGCAGCAGATCCGCTCAAATACATATTGACTCAGCCAGTACTGAAGGGCCGGTTGGGCAAATGGGCAGTGATCCTAATGGAATTTGATATTACCTACACACCCCAGAGGGCGATAAAAGGACAGGCCGTGGCTGATTTCTTCGCAGAGCATCCTGTGCCGGAAAATGACATGCTAGGGACTGAGTTACCCGATGATGAGACACTCGAAGCTTGCCAGGCTCAGCCAGTTATGTGGCAGCTATTCTTTGACGGAGCGTCTAGAACAGAGATAGACTCCGATGGAAAGACCAGAATACGGGCCGGGGCCGGTATTGTGCTGAAGTCGCCAGAAGGGGAGGTCGTGCATACTTCCTGTTCTATAAACAAGCCCTGCACCAATAATGAAGCTGAGTACGAAGCTCTGATAATCGGTCTGCATATCAGCCTCAACATGGGTATCCAAATGCTTCAGGTATTCGGGGATTCGATGTTGATAATAAAACAAATCCAAGGGGAGTTCGAAGTGCGGAAGCCAGAATTGAATCTCTACCACCAGAAAGCTGTGCACCTTATCGTGAAATTCTATCATATTGAGCTCAAGCATGTGGGCCGGGGGCACAATGCCCAAGCTGATGCACTGGCAAAGCTAGCCAGCTCACTAGCAGTCCCACCAAATGAGACACTGAACATTGTTGTTATGAACCGGCGGCAGGTCCCCAGTATGCTAGAAGGGTGCCCCGAAGAAGATGAAGTTGCTACTATCAGCACGGTACAGGCGTCTGATTGGAGACAGCACCTGCTGCAGTGGTTTCTACACCAACAGCTGTCGCAGAAAAGAGAAGAAAAGATGAAACTTCTGAGAATCAAAGATTCTTATGAATTCAGGAATGGAACTTTGTTCCGAATAATGGCAGATGCACGCAAGAAGATTCTGCTCTGCTGCCTATCCACTGAGGAAGCTTGGCAGGCGATGAAAGAAGTACATGTCGGAACAGTAGGTGCCCACCAGGCTGGTCCCAAGATGAAGATAGAAATCAAGAAGCTGGGCTACTATTGGCCCACCATGTTTGAAGACTGCTGTAAATTCGCAAAGTCATGCCAAAAATGTCAAGAGCATGCTACTGTGCCTAGAAGGCCTCCTACGACTCTGTACCCTACAGTTCCCAGCTGGCCATTTGCACAATGGGGAACTGATGTAGTCGGGCCACTGCCGACTTCCTCGGCCGGACATAAGTACATACTGGCCATAACAGATTACTTCTCCCGATGGGCGGAGGCTGTAGCATTAAGAGAAGTGACTGGTGAGCTGGTCACTAGATTCATCAAGCAGAATATTATCTTCCGGTTCGGAATCCCCAGCCGAATAATATCTGATAACGGAAGCCATTTCAGAAATCAGAAGGTCTATCGGCTTGCCGAGAAATATAAAATCGAGTGGAGGACTTCCACCCCTTACAATCCACAGGCAAACGGGTTAGCGGAAGCTTTTAACAAGACTCTGTGCACCCTGCTGGCCAAGGTCGTCAGTTCCAATAAAAAGGACTGGGAAGAAAAAATGTATGAAGCTCTGTGGGCGTACCGCACCGTCTTCAAGACACCTACAGGGTGCTCACCATACTCACTTGTATACGGCTCAGAGGCAGTGGTTCCGCTAGAGCTGGAAGTCCCGTCACTCAGAGTGGCAGTCCAATATGGCCTGGCCCGTGGCGTACAGACCAATGCAGAAAGAAGATTAGAAGAATTGGCTGAATTGGAAGAGAAACGCCTCCAAGCTCAGAAGAATATCCAAATGTATCAGGCCCGCATGGCTAATGCATTTAACAAACTCGTAAGAGGACGAGAATTCAGGAAAGGTGACCTCGTCATGGTCAAGAAAAGAGAAGTCATGGCGTCCAACCCAAAAGGGAAGCTGAATGCTAATTGGGAAGGTCCTTATGTGATACAGAGGGTCTACGAAGGAGGAGCCTACGTGGTTGTCAACCATCGAGGGGAAATTCAATTCTCACCACTCAACGGAAGACATCTAAAGCTGTATCATGCAGCACAACCGACATTCCCTGAGTGATCAGGTAAAACTACCCCTTTCTTGGTCTAGCGGCACTCCGCCCTAGCCGAGCTACCCCTTTCTTGGTCTAGCGGCACTCCGCCCTAGCCGAGCTACCACTTTCTTGGTCTAGCGGCACTCCGCCCCAGCCAAACTACCCCTTTCTTGGTCTAGCGGCACTCCGCCCTAGCCGAGCTACCCCTTTCTTGATCTAGCGGCACTCCGCCCTAGCCGAACTACCCCTTTCTTGGTCTAGCGGCACTTCGCCCTAGCCGAGCTACCCTTTTCTTGGTCTAGCGGCACTCCGCCCTAGCCGAGCTACCCCTTTCTTGGTCTAGCGGCACTCCGCCCTAGCCGAGCTACCCCTTTCTTGGTCTGGCGGCACTCCGCCCTAGCCAAACTACCCCTTTCTTGGTCTAGCGGCACTCCGCCCTAGCCGAGCTACCCCTTTCTTGATCTAGCGGCACTCCGCCCTAGCCGAACTACCCCTTTCTTGGTCTAGCGGCACTCCGCCCTAGCCGAGCTACCCCTTTCTTGGTCTAGCGGCACTCCGCCCTAGCCGAGCTACCCCTTTCTTGGTCTAGCGGCACTCTGCCCTAGCCGAGCTACCCCTTTCTTGGTCTAGCGGCACTCCGCCCTAGCCAAACTACCCCTTTCTTGGTCTAGCGGCACTCTGCCCTAGCCGAGCTACCCCTTTCTTGGTCTGGTGGCACTCCGCCCTAGCCAAACTACCCCTTTCTTGGTCTAGTGGCACTCCGCCCTAGCCGAGCTACCCCTTTCTTGGTCTAGCGGCACTCCGCCCTAGCCGAGCTACCCCCTTCTTGGTCTAGCGGCACTCCGCCCTAGCCTGAGCTACCCCTTTCTTTTCTTGGTCTAGCGGCACTCCGCCCTAGCCGAGCTACCCCTTTCTTGGTCTAGCGGCACTCCGCCCTAGCCAAACTACCCCTTTCTTGGTCTAGTGGCGCTCCGCCCTAGCCAAACAACCCCCTTCTTGGTCTAGCGGCACTCCTCCCTAGCCGAGCTACCCCTTTCTTGGTCTAGCGGCACTCCGCCCTAGCCGAGCTACCCCCTTCTTGGTCTAGCGGCACTCCGCCCTAGCCGAGCTACCCCCTTCTTGGTCTAGCGGCACTCCGCCCTAGCCGAGCTACCCCTTTCTTGGTCTAGCGGCACTCCGCCCTAGCCGAGCTACCCCTTTCTTGGTCTAGCGGCACTCCGCCTAGCCGAGCTACCCCTTTCTTGGTCTAGCGGCACTCTGCCCTAGCCGAGCTACCCCCTTCTTGGTCTAGCGGCACTCCGCCCTAGCCGAGCTACCCCTTTCTTGGTCTAGCGGCACTCCGCCCTAGCCAAACTACCCCTTTTTTGGTCTAGCGGCGCTCCGCCCTAGCCAAACTACCCCTTTCTTGGTCTAGCGGCACTCCGCCCTAGCCGAGATACCCCTTTCTTGGTCTAGCGGCACTCCGCCCTAGCCGAGCTACCCCTTTCTTGGTCTAGCGGCACTCCGCCCTAGCAGAGCTACCCCTTTCTTGGTCTAGTGGCGCTCCGCCCTAGCCAAACTACCCCTTTCTTGGTCTAGCGGCACTCCGCCCTAGTCGAGCTACCCTTTTCTCGGTCTAGTGGCACTTCGCCCTAGCCGAGGTACCCCTTTCTTGGTCTGGCGGCACTCCGCCCTAGCCAAGCTACCCTTATCCTGATCTAGTGGCATTCCGACCTATCACCCTCTAAAAAAAAAGAGAGGAAGGAAGAAGAAAGAATAAAAGAAAGTAAAAATGGGGTTAAAAATAGAGATATCCTGCCAAACTTGCTCCTATATTAGGGACAAGGGTAAAAATGGCCCAAAACCCAGCTGTGGTGAAAACCCGAAAGGGCACTGCAGGCAAAATCGGGTACCCCGCCATGTGAAAACCCGAAAGGGCGCGTGGGCAAAAGCAAGAGGGGGCTGGCTTCGGCGAAAACCCGAAAGGGCGCTTAAACCAGTAATGTGGTAATTTAAAGTTCCCTTCTTCACCCTTCCTGATAAAACTCCGAGAAGGACAATCATCACAAAGTCCCGCCGGAAATCCTGTCTAAACAATTCCTCGGCCTTTGTCATCATCGACAAGATAGGCCGGTCTGTTTCTTTAACCTGGACTCTTCGTCCCTGTTAAGCTAGTCTACATTCCTGGCAACAGCTTCATGCCTAAGCCGCCATCCACCAGCTTCGGTTCAGACCTTCCGTTTGAATTGCATGATGAAGCCCTACTCTCCTTTGCGTTGATGTTCACCCCACATCGATGAATGGCACCTGCTCAGAGAGCAACACAAAAAAAAGAGGGGCCCACCTCGGAATAGACCTTTCGTCTGTTCTGATGAAACACTTCCACTTGTCTTTGTCTAAGATCCACCATGATGAATCCCATCCAGTCTAGATCTTACATCTATTCTGATGAAACCTACCACACGTCCCGGTACCGATGATGAAGCCTGCTGTTGATCGATTGGCACCCTGCCCGATCAACGATAAAGCCTCTCCGGTTTAGACCTTACGTCTATCCCGATGAAACATATGAAATCCTTGCATTGGTATGAACCCGGTACCGATGATGAAACCTGCTGTTGATCGATTGGCGCACTGCCCGATCAGCGTTGAAACCTGTCCGGTTTAGACCTTACGTCTATCCCGATGAAACATATGAAACCTTTGCATTGGTATGAGCCCAATACCAATGATGAAATCTGCTATTGATCGGTTGGCAGACTGCCTGATCGATGCTAAAACCCATCCAGGGTAGACCTTCCGTCTGCTCTGACAAACACGACACAGCTGTTTGAATCAATTCAGACCTTTCGTCTGGATAGATCATGAAACTCTATTCCTTTGCGTTAATGTCAAACCTTACATTAACGATGAAACTCACATTTCCAGCAAATGGCTTCGTGCCCGAGCTGCTATCTATATCCTCTAAATCAATTCGGACCTTTCGTCTGGATAGATCATGAAACCCTATTCCTCTTTGCATTGATGTTGACACCCACATCAATGATCATGTATCCACAATAAACATATGGCCCCATGGTCCATAGAATGAAAGTTCTAGTTCCAGGAAAGACGGTGACAAAGGAAAAGAGAAAGAATACAAATATATATATATATATGAAAAGTGGGGTTAAAAATAGAGATACCCCGCCAGACTTGTTCAGGCATTCTGGACAAGGGCAAGAATGGCTAAAACCCAGCTGTGGTGAAAACCCAAAAGGGCACTGTAGGCAAAATCGGGTACCCCGCCACGTGAAAACCCGAAAGGGCGCGTGGGCAAAAGCAAGAGGGGGCTGGCTCCGGTGAAAACCCGAAAGGGCGCCTGGGCCAGTAATGTGGTAATTCTGAGAAATTCCATACTTCCTTCCCTTGATAAGGCCTTCCGTTAACCGTTTGGCTCCTTGCCCGGTCAACGATGAAACCTTTCCAGGGCAGACCTTACGTTTACCCTGATATAATCTGCATACCCTCTTGCAAATGTCCCACCGACAATAAAACCCATCACCATTCTGATAAAGCCTGGCCAGCTCAGACCTTACGTCTGTCCTGATGAAACTCTTAAACCTTCTCTTGATCGATCGGCTCCTTGCCCGGTCAGCAATGAAACTCTACCAGGATAGACCCTACGTCTATCCTGATGAAACCTACGTATTGTTTAGCAAAGTCCCACAAGCGATCAAACCCTATCCAGGCTAGACCTTACGTCTATTCTGATGAAACCTATGAAACTTCTTTGCATCGATATAAACCCAATGTCGATGATGAAACCAGCTATTGATCGACTGTCACCCCGCCCGATCAATGATAAAACCCTATCCAGTTTAGACCTTACGTCTATTCTGATGAAACTTATAAAATTCCTTTGCATCGATACAAACCCAATATCGATGATGAAACCAACCGTTGATCGACCGGCACCTCGCCCGATCAATGACGAAACCCCATCCAGTCTGGACCTTACGTCTATTCTGATGAAACCTATGAAATTCCTTTGCATCGATATAAACCCAATATCGATGATGAAACCAACCGTTGGTCGACCGGCACATTGCCCGATCAATGATGAAACCTGTCCAGTTCAGACTTTACATCCGTCCTGATGAAAACCACATACCCATTTCACGTCCCACCTGTGATCAAGTCTACCCAGTCTAGACCTTATGTCTATTCTGATGAAACCTATAAACTTTCTTTGCATCAATATAAACCCAATATCGATGATAAAATCAGTCACTGGTCGATTGGCACATTGCCCCGACCAGCTTTGAAACCTGTCCGAGATCAACCATTCGTTTGTTCCAGACGATGTTCTAAACCTCTTTCATTCAACTACCCACAAGATTCGGTTTAAGCACCCTCAGATACCGTCGCGCGGCGGAGCGAGTCCCCCATCCTTTCTCTAAAGGGGTGGACGCTCTCCTGCTAGGTATGGGTTATCCGCAGGAGGATTGCTAAAACCGCTGCCGAATCATCATGAAGTAATGATAATGCAATAAATGAGGAGCAACCACATATGAGACCAACATCAAAATTCCTTTTCACTACATAAAGAAGAAAAAAGAGTACAAGAGGAGCCCCTGAGGGGGAATTGTATTACAAAAAAAAGAAGAAGAAGAGATGTTCACTGGCACCGGAAGATGTCTTCGAAAGCTAGAAGATCCACATACGGAGCAGCCCCCAACTCATGTAGACGAGCCTCCTCCTCTTGCAGCCGAGCGGACTCGTCCTGAAGAGACACCACCTGCTCCTCCAACAGAGCTACTTCCTCTGCGAACTATGGCCGAGAGGTTGTTATCTGCGGCAGTTCAGCGCGGAGATCAGCCAGTTCTGCTTCTAGAATGCTATCCGGTTGCATATAAGCTGCTCCCGCTGTGTCAGAGACCGCAGTTGGCCTCGACGCTCCTGAGGGATGGAGCTCATCTTCCCCAGCTCAGATTTGTACTCTACCTTCTGCAACTTCAAAGCCATTGCAGTAAAGCTATCAAGCTGAAAGATCAAAGAAAACCAGTATTGAAAGGCTGAGAAAGATACTCTCAGATGCTAAATGATGCACCTGCGGACACCGTGCCGCTTATTCTGCGCTTACGCCGTCCACAGGTGGGGGGCATTTGTTGACACCTGAAATATAATCAAGAACAAAGATGGGACCGAAGAGAAGATCAAATCAGAGATAAAGATCCCAGGGATTCCTGCAAAGCCAGAACTATAGAAGAGTCATCACTAAAACTATCTACCCGGCTGAAGTCCTCCCCGACCAAGCTGATGTTCGGTGTCGTCATCGCCCAGAGGGCAGTACTGATGAAATTGCAAGTCTGTTGACTGATGAAAACCTCCAGAAGCATTCTGGTGAAACTATACCAACTCACCAACAAAGAAACCTTCGCCTGTCCTGACAGACTCGAGGGACTAGCAAGTGAAGAAGCAGGGCTAACGGCTTTGATAGTTGGAGCCCACTGATAGAAAGAATTGAAAGCATTTAAAAGCCCTAAATGGGCTTATGATCACGGCGCCGAGATCCTCTCACCAAGCCCAATCAAGCCTTGCACGCCGGGAAGCTCCCCATTCGACTGAGGCGCACAGGGAAGGTGGGTAAGGCAAGTCGAAATATGCCCGCCGAGAAGACACTGAGTAAGGGGCTATAAACCACCCCCCCCTTTCTCTCGAAACAAGGAGGATAGAAGAGAAGCGTCAACAGAAGAAGAAGCAGAGAAAAGAGAATAGAAAAAAGAGAAAAGAGAGGCCAGATAATCGAAGAGACCAACAACCTCATCCAGAAAGAAACGAAGAGAGGGAAGAACAGAGCAAAAGGAAAAAAGAGAAGAGACCAAGAGATCAGAGAAGAAGGTGGGCAGCTGGGGAGGGAGAGGAGTCAATACTCCGCCCTCCCCCATAGTTTCTCCGTTATTTTCTCTACTATATATTTCTTTCCCCAATGTTTATGTTCTTATCTGACGATCAGTTCGTCCCGATGAAACCATGTGTCTCCTGTTGGGTTTCCTTCATTTCTTCCTTTTGGTTTGATGGAGACCATCTGATGTAACTTGTGTGATGATTGAATGAATAAAAGGGGTGAAAGAGCACTGCATGCATAGTGTTCGCTGTTATTCTTTCTCTATATTACTCTGTGTATGTTTCCCTACCCCCGGGTTCTGGCCTTGGCTGCTCCAGAAGGGTTCTTGTGAGGTTCAGATCCTTTCAGTGGATCTTGGACTCTCTCGTCCCCTGGCAGTAGAGGCACTGATACCTTGCTCCGTCATCTGTCTCCCCCTCTGTACGTGTTGTTCAGCAAGATGCTTGATGACTCTGATATTCTGGGTTTCCGTATCTTTCTCATATCAAGGGGTCTGTCCTTTGAGAAAAGATGAGGATGGAGCACCGGCCCTCATCCAATGGGTTATTGGGTTTCATCTCCTTATCCTTTCTTCTCTTAATGACATGCCTCCTGCAAAGATTTTAGCCCTCTCTCGAGCCTTCAGGTTGCTCAGGGATCAGAGACATCAATCTCTTGATCACCTGGACAGCAGGTGACAAAAACCCCATATATCTCCCGAGGGTTTAATGATGGATGATCCTGTCCTTCGACTGATGCTACCCTCCCTTAAACATCCGGCCTCTATACTGATAAACCCTCAATCCTTCCCATCTGTGCTAGAAAATCCTGCCTGAAACCTCTTCCGAAACCAGAAGAACCAGGAACAGAGACCCGGAACCTTCCCGGAGCCAAGAACAGTAACCCCTGAAGAAACCTTCCCGGCGCGGCTGTTTGCCCGCCGGGAACTCCCTGTCCCAGCTTCCCGGCGCCCAGAATAGTGCCTTGTGAAGAACACTTCTCGGCGCAGTGGTTCTTGCGCCGGGAACTACCCCCTTGTGCCGTAAGCCCCTTTAGGCTATGAATGCTCCATCCCTTGAACCCCAGACGAAAACCTCCTGCCACCAGTCAAGAAACCATACAGATACCCCTATAATCCACTCAATGTAACCCTGTATTCTGTCGAGGGACATCCCGGGTCATCATATGCACCTCAAGGATAAAAATCAATGGGGATAACCATCCCCCTTACATGCCCCCCTGGGGTTCGATCTATTTTTATAACCTGACGAACCAAGGACGCCCTGCCACTGCACAGGCTTCAATGGTCTCAAAAGGATATTAAGATGGTGCTGCAAGCGCGTACATGGGTCAGGGGTCCAGTACCCCCCTACTCTTTGGCTTTCACCCCGGCACTCCGTGGGTGATTGTCTATCATTCCCTGGCAAATTCTAAGTCCAGGGGAGGTGCTGCCAAAATTCTCCCAGGATGATGAAAGACGATATTAAGCTGTCCCCGGGACTTTGCACTATACTGGTGATAGGGATTCTCTAGACCCTGATTTCCCCAAATCCTCTTCGACCCTGGCCTTCCTTTGGAGCCTAAACCTAATCCAGTTCCAATCTGATGAACTGATCCACTTTAACCCCACAGAACCCATCTACCTTGGCCTGAATCATCAAGAGACCCAAGAACAGGGCTCCGGAAACCATTCAAAACCATCTCGGCGCCGTCTCTTACCCATCCCGGTGCCATGAACAGTAGAATAGGTAAATAGTTCTCGGCGCAAGCCTTCTTGCGCCGAGAACCCCATCTTCTGGGCGCGTCGAGAACCCATCTCCTGGGCGCGCCGAGAACCCATCTCTTGGGCGCGCCGAGAACTCCATCTCAACTTGAGCTGCGCCGAGAACCCCTCTTCCACCTTGCCTTTGCGCCGGCAATCCCATCCAACTTGAGCTGCGTCGAGAACCTATCATGCCATCCAATTGGGCCTCCGATAGCTTGATCAGACTTACTCAGGGATACCCGCGAGTCACCAGACCGGTCCCGGGGATAAATCTAAAGGGGGACAGACTCCCTTATGTTCCACCGTCCCGTATCGGATTCATGAATAACCCCTTTAGCTCGGGAGGGCTCTGCCACTGCATGAGTGCCACCGGCTTCTATAAGGGAAGAAACGAACATTGCCCCCAGGGCATACATATGCAATTCGGGAGGTTCGGCCTCTCTTTCTCTCGGCTTTCATCCCGGCATTCCGTGGGTGATAGCCTATTCTCTCCTGGGCACAACCCAGATTATGGGGAGATGCTGCCGAAATGTCGATCAATGTTTTAACCCCGATAAGCCCCGGGAAATGCACATCATACACCTCCCGTCCGGCTCGATCTATCGGGGGATACAAATACTTCAAGGCGCTCGGCCGGATGAGAAACGTGAGCGGGGACATGTCTCCGATGATTGCCCAGGCCCCGTCCCGCCATTGCGTGGACGGTGTCCTATTTCTACCCGGCATGACCCACACAAGAGGAGGTCATGTTGATTTAATAAGTCTGTCGTTTACCCAATTACATTCTCAGAATAACAAGAGCTTCAATATTATGCACTGTCATTTTTTTTAACCGCCCGAGGGGGCCCCCTATTTTGACGTTTAATCAAGGGTTGTCCTTCTTAGGAAGGGCGTAATTAACGTCATAACCTTTATGGTATGACGGACTTCCGGTCCCGACTCGGACTTCACAATCGACTGATTGAGTCAGATCGAGCGCATAATAAATCGTCACTCCGGTGACTGGCACGCCTAACAAACCAACCAATAAACCAATAAACACAACAAAAAAAATAATAAATAAATGATGAATAAAACCATTCCCACACCCATTAGACTCATTTCAAATTCTGTAGTCATCAATTTTGCAAATTCCTCACACATGATTGGTTTAGTGGATCCAAAAACTATATCGTCAACATAAATCTGGACAAGAAGAATATCATTATTTCTTACCTTGGTGAACATGGTTTGGTCCACTTAACCTCTGGAATATCCCTTTTTAGTGAGATATGAACTGAGTCTGTCGTACCATGCTCGAGGGGCCTGTTTCAGCCCATAAAGAGCTTTGTCTAATCTGTAAACATGGTTAGGACAGTCTATACACTCAAAACCGGGGGGTTGTTCAACATACACCTCTTCTTTTATTAAAGCATTTAAAAAGGCACTTTTTACATCCATCTGTTGTAATTTTATTCCATGGCAGCAAGTAAATGCAAGCAATAGTCTAATAGCCTCTATTCTAGCTACTGGAGCAAAGGATTCTTCAAAGTCAATACCGAATTCTTGGTTATATCCTTGAGCTACCAGTTGTGAGCGACGTCACGCGGAAATGCCCGAGGAGGCGAAGCGGAGCGCGCGAGGGGCTCGTTTTGTTGCAACACAGAAAGAAGAGAGAAGAGGAGAGAGACCACCACGGGAGATTGCTCCGGTGGGGCATGCGAAATAGATGTAGCGTAACAAGATATGAGGATTAAACGGCCATAGCGAGAAATGACTCTCCGCGACCTCGGGGGATGGGAAAAGCGCAGAATTTAAGTGACTGAAGTTTAAATGGCCATTGCGGGAAATGACTCGCCGCGGCCTCGAGAATATAACAGATATAAGAATAATACAGAATATTAGTGACAAAAATTTAAATGGTCATTGCGGAAAATGACTCGCCGCGGCCTCGAGAATATAGCAGATACAAGAACATCATAGAATATAAGTGATGGAAATTTAAACGGCCATTGCGGGAAATGACTCTCCGCGGCCTCGAGAATATAGCAGATATAGGAACAGCACAGAATATAAGTGACGGAAATTTAAACGGCCATTGCGGGAAATGACTCTCCGCGGCCTCGAGAATATGATATGATCGCCAGGGGTCGAAGACTCCAAAATAAAGAAAGTGATCGCGCCTACCTCAAAAGCGGGAGATGGCGGGTTGCTTCTTCCTCTCCCTTCGGCGACCGATGGAGAGGGCTTTCCTTGGTTACTCTTGCAAAAGAAGAAACAGACAAATAATAGGTGGATCAGAAAAGATGGTAGTGTAATATTAGTCCCTTGATGAAGAATAATGAAATCGTGGCAAGACACCCACCTGGTTGGTGTTGTTTTAAACCCCTTTCGGACACAAGTAGGAGAAAAATGCTATGATGAATGGGGGATCATGCAAACGTGCATAAAAATGGATCTCCCTTATGAAAGAAGATGACAGATGACGGGATGATGCATGCGATAGAAATGACAAAAGAGAAGGGGAGAGAATGGCTTATTGAAGGTGCCGATGGCGGGACCCGGCGGAGCTTCAGCAGCGTGGGGACGACGTGGAAGTAGAACGGATGGAGCTAGCCTTCCTCTCGCGAGCGCGGGAACCCGAGAAGCCGGCAGAACCTCCCCCTACAAAAGACCCACGGGTTAGAAACGGGATCCGGTAGAGTCTCTCCTTCCTCTGTCGGATCTGAAGCCCCCTTCCCTTCGAGGGAGGGGGTCCTCTATTTATAGAGGGAGGTGGCTTGAGGCGTCCGGGGACCTGGACGCCTCAAGATGGGGGCGTCCAGGACCCTGGACGCCTCCAAAAGCACATTAAATATTTTTTATTTTTTTATTTTTAATATTTTTATGAAGGCGTCCAGGAGTCTGGACGCCTCAATGTTGAGGCGTCCGGGACCCCGGACGCGCCCATTTCCGCCCACTGGAACCCCGCCGAAAGCCATAGACGGTGGGTAAAGCACGTGATTTTGGTGGGTACCCGTGACTCACGAGTGGGAGCGTCTAGCTGGCAAGACGTCCCTATATTTTTGGATTTTTTCGAAACGTCAAATCGATCGGCGGATCGGGAGCGTCCGGGTGTCAGAAATTGAAGGCGTCCAGGCACCTGGACGCCTCAAATGGAGGCGTCCACGCCCCTGGACGCCTTCACAATTATTTTTTTTATTTTTTTATTTTTATTTGTTCACTGATGGAGGCGTCCAGGGACCTGGACGTCTCAAAGAAAACCTGTCGGATCCCCCCGAAAGGCCGTCGGCAGCCATCCACCAGACATCTTCCTGGTTTCAGAATCTTCTGATACGTCTGATTGGTGGCGATGCCGTCCGTATGCCGCATGATTTCCGCGACGAGGCGGTTTTCGGATGCCGAAGAAGTGTTACGTTACCCACTCAAAAGGTGAAAGAAGACTCAAGAATGAGAAGCACTCAAGCGATTCAAAATGCGAAAGCCACTGCGGAGCGTCATATAGTAATATGAGATTTTCTCAGGGTGATGTCAGGAATAGCGTGTCTACAACTGTCCCGCCTTGGCGTCTGCTTTGCAAGGGAGTGACACGTAATGGAATGGTATCGAAGTAAAGTGAAATGGAGTGGGAATGGACTGAAAAGTTGATGCCAAGGTGCGATGAGACACGCTTTTGACATTACTGTTTGGAATCTTTCCCGTAGTTTCGCTAAGGCGACCTTGAAGAAGGTCTTCCAAATTTGACGATTGCTTGGACGGAGATCAAACAAGGGAGGGGGAGATGTGCGCTCAGACACGAAAATAAAGGAGACCAACTTCTCGGTGTGGAAGTACATAGGTCGTAAACCTACAGGTTTCACCTTTGGGGAGCGGTTACTAGCCAATGTGGAAGTGTTGCTGCCAAGGTGGGTCAAACAGGGTAAAAAGCAAAGGAATATCTGAGGGTCAGTCCAAACAAGGGTCTCCTTTGGAAGAGCAGCGTAGGGCCATCTCAAGGAAACTCAGTGTTTTATTCGGAGTGGAATATCTCATATTTGTAAGAATTGAAGCACAGTGGTTGTCGTAATCGAATCACTTTGAATGATCTTCCGCAATAAAATCAAAGTCCTATATGAATGCATGCTGGGTTTAAAGAAAATTTAAAACAAACTAAAATAGAAAATAGCCAAGGATAATATTATCAATTCGTTAAGAATGGGTCAGGATACCGGTTCGGTGAGCCGACACTGAGCTGGGGCCCATTTATCCGCGCATCAACTCACTGAACGGAACCATCGTCCCCACGCTACCACAAATTAACGGCCTATCCGTACAACCCAAATTCTTCTGAAATCATCACCGTTTTTGTTGAAGGGGAACTCAAATCCCAGATTCGTTCGGGTCGCAAGGTCCTTGACATGTTCTAATAGCGTAAATATCATATAATATGATGCATGACATGGTGGGACCAATCACCGAATGGTGGTACAAGAGATGGGACAGTGGCGTCCGTTAGTAAAACCTGCACAGATTAATAACATCAGAAAGTAACAGAATCGTACCACAGTACAAGGGAGATCAGACAAAATGCCGACGACTGACCACTAATGTGACGCATTTCATCTTTTAGCGTCTCTCCTTTCCTATAAATGCTCCCTTAGGCTAGTTCAGCCAAATGCACCAAGGAGTGGGCTTAGAAGCTTAAAGGGGAGGAGGAGAGGAAATCTAAGGGTTTCAGGATGGAAAGCGAGTCTTCCCGCCTTATGAAGAGGAGCAGGCCTAGCAGCGAATTTAGGCAGCTCTCCGACTTCGAAGGACATCTGAGTGGGATGATCCAGTCGCGTATAGTGAGTTGATTCATTTCAAATTTCCTGTACGACCTCTCTTTCAACTCGTTCCTCCTTTGTTCTTCTTCTTCTTTTCCAGCCGTACCCTCTCTTCCCAGGTCCGAGGAAGTTCTCCAAACTGCCGTGGCTTTCGAAGCTAGTTTCCAATATCTCCATCGGCATGAGGGCCATACTCACGAGGTGGCATCTTCAAGGGCTCCTGGTTCACGCCAAGCATTACGAAAAGATTTGCATGGACTGGGCGGCTATGGGTGCGCTGGTGGAGATCTGGCATCCTCAGACTCATACTTTCATTTTCCCTACTTTCGAGGCGACCATCCTTCTCGAGGAGGTAGAACTCCTACTCGGGTTAAAAAGGTTCAAAAGTGATGGCAGGATAAAGATCATGCCAATGCCGAGGAGGGTGACTTCCGAGGACGTCCTCGGAAGCTTCATGCTGCCTGGTGCTGCTAGAAAGGTCCGGACTCAAAAGGGAATTGATCTGCGAAAGCTCGCGGAATGGGTCATGGATGCCCTGAGAGGGTCACCAGACGATGACCATTTGGAAGGAATCATGAAAGGGTTTACCATCTGTTTGGCGGGTGCTCTCTTATTCCCTTATACCGACAACATAGTGGAGGAGGACCCATTGAGTGCCATCTACGGGATTTGGAGTGGAAAGAGGGTGGGACCCGCCGTCCTTGTCTACCTTTACAGTGGCCTTACTGCCTCCAGCTTGGGTAAGCCTCCTTTCGGTTGCGCACTTCTTCTGAATTGCTGGATTGATTTGCACTTCAAATTTGACCACCGCGAGGGGATGCCAACTGCTTCGAAGCTCTTCCAACAAAGCCCCCTTCATCACATAGCCGATGTGTTAGGCTTCGGTGGTACCATAGTGAACCGCGTTCCATGGCTAAGGAAGCGTGAAGACTGGAGGTCCCACTTCAGAACTATGACGCAAAGCTTCTTCACTTGTGCACCGGCATGTCTACTTTCTCGCGAACTCCTTACGAGGTCTTCCCCCGAAGCTGAACTCCAACTCATTGGTGCGACTGAGTTTGTTCTTTACAACGCGCATCGGTGCTGCATTCAAATCGGCCTTCCCCGCCACTCGTTCCCACCGTTATCTGGCATCGCTCGTCTAAGGAAGAGAGAGTTGGGCGCGGAAGGCAATGCAAAGGAGGTGAAGGCCGTCAAAGTGTCGTGGAAGACGAGCACCTCGGGGAAGGCATTAGTGCATGTAGAGGAAGAATGCGAGCTGTGGAGGACTTATGTAACCGAACTGGGGAAGTTAAGGCATAAAGCGCCTAAGCCCCTAATGTAGCTCACTCTACTTTCTAATGGAATAAAATGTGGAATTTGGAAATGTGCAAAGTTTGGGTTTTTATCTTTTCCTCTTTTTATTATTTTTTCTATTTTTATTTTTTTTCCTCTTTTCTTTTTTATGATTTTATTTTGACGCGTCCACCAAATTGGACGCTTTATTAAAATTATTATTTTTTTAATTCTTTTTTTTCTAAATGCGTCCAACCTCTTGGACGTTTTTTTTATCATTCTCGCCTTCATTTTTTTATATTTTTTATTATTATTAATTTCTTTTTTTTCTCTTTTTTAACGCGTTCAAAACATTGGACGCTTTTATTATTATTTTTGTTTTATTTTTAAAATTTTTTTATGGACGCGTCCAGGCGCCTGGACGCGTCCAAAAAAGGAGATTTCAAATATAAGAGAGGCCGCCCACGCGGCCTCTCACACTCTCGCTCTCTTCCTCTCCCCTCTCTGGCTCTTCTCACATTCTTTCGACCTTTCGCCCTTAATCTGAGCCTATGGAGCACGGGGAAGCAAGTCAGGGAGGTGAGAAGCGGAAGCGGCTCGCCCGTCGTCCGCGGAGAACGCGGGATCAGGCAGAGGCCGCCGCCGTGGAGGAGGAGATTCCTTTGACCTTGGAGGGGCCCGATGATGCAGGAGAGGATGAGCACGACCCGGTAAGTCCCTTAGAATTCCACTTTATTGCATGATTGTGTGATTTTAAGCGTAAAATGGGGCGAGAGACGGCGTTCAGGAGGGAGGTGGGTGTGAGAGGAGTAGGCGTCCAGGCAATTGGACGCCTCCATCCCTTTTTTTTAATATTTTGTTTTATTATTATTATTTTTGGGTTATTATGTAATCAATTAAAAGAAAATAGATAGAGACGTCCAGACATGTGGACGCCTCCATTAATTATATATATTTTTTATTATTTTTTCCTTTTTATTATTTATCATATATACAAAAATAAAATAAAAAAGGAAGAGGCGTCCAACTACTCGAACGCGTTAAAAAAATTTACTTTATTATATTTTTGAAAAAAAGGTGATAATAATAATAAAGGATTTTTTTTAAAAAAATAATTAAAGAAGAAAGCGTCCAAGCAGTTGGACGTCTTAATTTTTTTTTTGATTTTGTTGAAAATAAATAAAAAACTAAATAAAATATTATGTACAATGTGTTTTTTATTATTCATGACTCTGATGTGTTCCTTCTTTTTTTGTGTTTTGTGGTGTGCAGTGTGTGATGAAGAGCCGGATCAGCTGGTCTCTGGTGGTAGCAGCGTACCGGGGGCTACCGGACTTCCAGAGGGCGCGGGTGGATGCCATGGGATTCGGGGAGTTCCTGAGTATTGAGCCCTTCCAGCTTGACCTTCCCCTTATCCAGGCACTGAGGGAGCGGTGGCACGTGCCGAGTCGAGCGTTCCTGATGCCCTGGGGGCACATGGTGCCGACATTGGAGGACGTAGCTCGGATCACCGGGCTACGAGTGGACGGAGAGGCGGTCAGCGGGGTCACCTACCCCGACTACAGAGAGAGCGCCCTGGACCTGCTGTGGCTGGAGACGAGCGCGACCGACAGAGACAGTAGGGTGGTTGGCCGAGTGGATATCATGGAGGCGCTCGGATTCGAGGACCCGCGGCAGCGGGTTAGTGAGAGCGGAGCAGAGTTCCTAGCGCGTCTGGAGGGAGATGCTCGGGCGGCTTTTACTCAGGACCTGAGCGAGCGGGAGCTGGCGGACCTGGACCTCCGGAGGTTCCTCTTCTTCTTACTGGGCCGCCTTCTGCTGGGGACGAAGGGGGATGGCATCCATTGCCGCTTTCTCGGGATCCTAGCAGACCTAGACCAAGTGGGGGACTACGCGTGGGGAGCAACTCTACTCGCCCACTTGATCGCCGATCTCTCTCAGAGTATAGAGAGGGAGACGACAGTTAGTGGCTTCGCACCTTTTCTCCAGGTAAACATTTTGTTTATGCATTTTATCGTAGTTATGCCATTACTTGTGCTAATGATGCATGACGGATGCAGGTGTGGAGCTACTACTACCTCCCGATGGGAAGAGCCAGGCAGTGGAGGAGGACAGCCGTGCCCCTGGCGCGGCGGTGGAGGCCGGTCATGGTCGCGGCATCGAACGGCTACCAGCTGGCGTCGCTTCGACGTGAGCTGACCGAGTATCCCGAGGCTATGGTATGATGCGTATGATTTTTTTTTATGCATGTGACTCAATTGAGCAAATTGGCAACTAATATGATGCATGTATGGCGATGCAGGTGGTGTGGAGGCCCTACCTGGGCATGGCCGATGCTGGCCAGCCTTGGGTCGTAGCGAGCCGACCTCGTTTTAGGCGAGACTTGTGGGTCCACTGCCTGAACAAGATCAAGCCGATGCGGCTTAGGCTGGTCATGAGGACTTTGGGGCTTGCCCAGGAGTGGGTTGATGTAGATGAGCCGGGCCGTGTCGGGTGGAAGACCCGGGGCAAGGCTAAGATCGTTGACTGGCGTACGCGCTTCCCTGCACAGTACCGACTACCTGCGACGGTACCGGACTACGTACGCGGAGCGTCTCTACCTCGGCGTGGCGGCAGGGGTAAGGATGAGATGAAGATCCTTTTCTCTCCTTTCTATGCATGTGCATGTGACACTAACCTACATGCATAAATGCAGGATGCTCGTGATAACATTATTGCCGACTTGCGGGCCTAGCTGGCAGACGCCAGGTAGCAGCTGGCAGCCGTCCGGCAGGAGTTGGAGATCCTGGTGAGTCTATGCAATGTATTATGCATTTTTTTTGACCTGGATTTTTCGATGCTTAGCCTCTGATTGTCGTTTGCTCTTGTGTTTCAGCGTGCTCATCAAGCAGCGGCAGCCGGGATGGCTGGCGGAGCGGGTTCTAGTTCATGGGGCCCTCCTACGGAGGTCTCTTCCCTCCAGGAGCAGCTGGCGCATGCGGTGGCCCGGGCTGAGGAGGCCGAGCGTGACCACGCGGCTCGAGTGAGTGCTTGCTTGACCCCGGCTCTCCTTCCAGTTGCTCTTCTTCCTTCACCGATCTTTTACGGGTCATGCGGGCTTTGGTAGGTGGCGGAGATCCGAGATGCCCTGGCTCGTGCAGTCCGTGCCGAGCAGGAGCGCGACGCCTGGGCGGCAGAGCGTGACGCCCGGATAGCGGAGCTAGAGGAGGAGCGACGGCGGGAGGCTGAGGAGCTTCCTCGCGACGTGCTGGAGCTACGGATTGCCCTTGAGCTGTCGAGGAGAGAGGCGATGAGAGAGAGAGAGGAGAGGGAGGACAGAGAGAGAGAGAGAGGGAGGATAGGGAGAGGGAGAGAGAGAGAGGGGGAGGACAGGAGGGTGGAGCGACAGCGAGATTGGGACGAGAGGAGGGCTCTGGAGGCCCAAATGATGGAGCTTCGATTGAGCCTCGGCTCGACGGAGGGGAGGCTTCGGGAGAGTGAGGAGCGGTATTAGAGGGCGAAGGAGCGCGGGGTGCGACTTCGTCAGTCTGGTTCTTTCTCCATGGGCAGCTTCCTGGTTTCTTCGGCCGAGGAGCGTCGTCACGCCTTCGAGGCTGGCGTGGCACCACAGGGTGAGGTGAGCACCACCTCTCAGAGTTCGCAGAGGCCCCCTAGGGATCCCCGTCAGAGGAGGGAGGCGAGAGATGATCAGAAGGGTGGTGGCGAGAGTTAGAGAGTTACTTGTACACCCCACCTTCTCACTTTATGATGTACAACTGACTATTTGCTTATGTGAAATGAAATGGTTCCTTCTGTTGTGTGCACTTTCCCTTTCCCACGCTTCTTTTCTTGCACCTGTTCTTTCGAGGCACACTTCACGAAATCTTGCCCTGAAAAGTAGGGAATTACGCCTTGCACGGAGGGATCCTATTTTTTTTCTCTTTTTTGGGCGCGTCTAGGCGCGAGGACGCGTCTTAACTTTCAAATTTAAATTTAAAGCGCCAGGCGGCCCTTCTTCTTCCGTGCCTTGCCCGCAAACGAGCCCGCCTCCCATTGAGATTTGCTCGCCTATCTTCGTCTCCTTCTACTCTCGATCCATGGAGTTTGATGGGCCGAACCATGGTGAAGGGAGAAAGGGGCGAGGAACTCCTCGCCCGAGGAGGGACGCGCAAGAGCACGGAGAGCCGTCCATGGAAGAGGAAGGGCCCCTTCGGGCACTTGAGGGACCCGAGGGGCCCGATGGCACGGAGGGAGGTGAACACGGCCCGGTAGGTCCTTCGATCTCCTCCTCTTTGATCCATTTTGAGTTTGGAGCGAGCCATGTGAGAGGGGAAAAGGGTTCGGCGAGTGTTGCACTCAAATGATGGACGCATCCTTGACAGGAGACGTGTTCTCGTTGTTTGACGTAAGACCCTCCTTTCTTGATATAGGGCATGGCAAGGACCCCGAGCTTGGCCGATGAATGGGCGAGCGCGGATTAGCCGAGCCGTGTCAGGAAGGAGAGTCGCGGCAAGGCGAAGCTCGAGGACTGGCGCATACGTCTCCCTGAACAGTAAGGGAGCGTATTGGTGTAGGATAGCGCCGACTTCCTGCGGCAGCGGAGAGAGAGTCATGTGGGACCTCTCCAATCCGGGGATGCGCGTGACATCAATGACTTGCGTGCCCAACTAGCAGAGGCTAGGCGGCAGCTGACCGTCACTCAATAGGAACATGCGATCCTTGTAAGTTAAGTGTTGCATTTTTTTAATAATAATTTTTTTTTGTTTGGAGCTTAGCCAATGGCCGTTGTTTGTTTATTCTAGCGTGCCCAGCGGGCAACGATGGCAGGAATGGCTGGCGGTGCATCTTCCAGCTCCTCGGCCCCTTTTCTTGAGATTGCCTCCCTCTGAGAGCAACTTGCTGGTGCGGTGGCCCGCGCGGCCCGGGCTGAAGAGGAGCGTGATGCCTGGGTAGTGACTATAGCGAAGCTGCGGCGTCATAGTGAAGAGAGGCCACATCCGGACATCCTAGAGTTGAGGGTGTTGCTCCAGGTGGCCAAGAGAGAGGCGGAAAGAGAAAGGCTAGAGAGGGAGAAGGAAAGGGAGGCAGAAGAGCCATGGAGGTCCAGGTGAGAGAGCTCCAGCTAGGCCTTCGAGCTATCGGACATAGGCTAGAGGACATGGAGGCAAGCTATGAGAGGGCACGAGAATTCGGGGCGCGACTCCGCCAGTCTGGCCAGCTCCATATGGGTGGCTTCTTTGCTATGCCAGGGGAGCAGCAGCGGGTCGCCGCTACTGAGCAGGTGCCACGAGGCGAGGCGAGTGCTGCTGTACGGGGCTCCAGAAGGCCCCTGAGGGACCCTCACCTTAGGGGAGAGGAGAGGGACGCCTAGAGAGATGAGTGTGAAGGTGATGGCGAGAGTTGGCGAGCTAGCATACGCCTCCTCTCTATGATTGTGATGTTTATGACAGTTTATGTAGACTTATGAATGGAGTGATTTGATTTCCTGCCGCTTATTTATCCTCTTGTGTGTTCCTTCTTCCTTACGCTTCTTCACTGTTCCCATGTGACGTGCTTGTCGAGACCTCATCCGAAAACGGGGACTCATATCTCGCTCCGACCGTCTTTCACACAGAAATCTACCACCGAAGTCAATAATGACGGCTCTAGCCTCTTCTCCTTTACAACCTTCCAATCTTCCCGGACGACCTCTACAGCATGACAGGGCACCCCTAGACTGCGTAGGGAGTGAGTCATCATATCGCACCATCAATCAATTACCCTGCGAGCGGTGAAGTGACACATGTGGGACCGCAAGGAAGGTGCCTTATCCTGAGGGTTATCGTTAACAGTGATGTAGGCAGTCTTGACTCACCCTTCTCCCATTTCTATAAATATCGTCCTCGTTCGTCTCCCCAGGGGCACCGGTAGCCAACAAGTTTCCACGGAAATGGAAGAACTAAGGGTTCTAAGGTTCAAAATGGAGGGTGAATCTTCCCACTCCTCGAAGAGAAGCAGGTCCAGCGGTAGCGGTTCCAGGAAACTCTCGGACCTCGAAGGGCACTTCAGTGAGAGGACCCAAACGCAACTCGTAAGCTGAGTATTCTAGCCTAATCTTTCTAGTTCTTTCTTCCTCCCTTCTGACCAAACCCCTCCTTGTGTATGCGCAGGGTGTGATGAAATCACACATTCCATGGGAGTTGGTAGTGGCCGCATACAGAGGTCTCTCGGATTTTCAGAAGGCCAGGCTAGATGTGATGGGGCTTGGAGTCTTTCTCCGGATTGAGCCGATCAAGCTCGACCTCTCTCTCGTCCAAGCATTGCGTGAAAGGTGGGATCCAATGAGCCGTGCCTTCTTGATGCCTTGGGGGCACATGGTGCCCAGCCTGGAAGATGTGGTCCGAATTACGGGCCTGAAAGTGGATGGCGAGGCACTGACCGGTATCACGTACTCTGACTATAGAGAGGCTGCCCAGAGGTTACTAGGGGTGGACCTAGATGATCGCAAGAATAGGTCCATAGCCAAGACGCCTATCATGGAGACACCGGGGCTTACTGATGTTCATCCTCGTGATGATGAGTCCTCGGGAGAATTCATGGAGAGGACTGAAAGGGGATGCCGCGCCGTCTACTGCGTAGACGCGAGCAATTGGGAGAGAGCCAACATGGATTTGAGGAGATTCCTGTTCTTCATGTTGGGGAAACTGTTGTTGGGCTCGAAAGGAGACATTATTCATTGCCGTTTCTTAGAGTTCCTAGTAGACCCCGAGAAAGTGGGGCGATACGCCTGGGGAGCAGCCATGCTGGCGCATCTATTTGTAGGTCTGTCTGAAAGAGCAGATCGAGAGATAACAGTGAGTGGTTTCACGCCGTTCATCCAGGTACCCTGCTTCTCTCCCCCCCTTTTTTTGATTTTTTTTGATATGTTAATGACACATGACGGTGTAGTTATGGAGCTATTATTACCTCCCCATGGGAAAAGCCTAGCATTGGCGACTGATGGCGGTGCCGCTGGCGAGGCGGTGGCAACCTATCACGAGCCCAACCTCTCTATCCTACCAGCTGATGGTGTTAAGGCGCGAGTTGCAAGAGTTCCCTGCGGCAATGGTGATTATTACTTCATCATCATCTTTTTCTCTCTCTTTTTTTTATTAAGAAGATGTGTGTGACCTGACCCAGGTGGTCGGGAGGCCTTATGCGGGCATGACTGACGCCGATCAGCCATGGGTCATAACTAGCCGTGCCCGGTTCGGACGCGACCTCTGGATGCACTGTTTGAACGAAATCGAGCCACTTCGGCTACGATTGGCCATGAGGACTCTAGGGCTGGCCCAAGAATGGGTGGACATGACTACCACACCACGTGTCTGGAGGAAGACGAGTGGGCCGGCGACCTCCGTTGATTGGAGACTGCGGTTCCCCGAGCAATATAAGGACTGGCAACAGAGTGGCACTCCCGTGGAGTCACATGCTCAAGACAGCGAGGATTATCTACGCCTCTATAAGGCGATGTATGTAGAGCGACTCCATCCTGAGGGGGCCGTGGAGGTGAACAACATTTTTTTTATTTTTATTATATATATATATTATGTTGACCTATGCCCTGGCCACAGGATGTTCGCGACACTATGATAGCGAACCTGCAAGCTCGCCTGATAGGCACGGAGCGGCAGTTACATGATACTCGCGCCGCCTTGAGTTCTTCAGTAAGCCTACATACACACGATCATAGACCAAGATTTCTGGCGTTAGGTCCTCAGTGTCACCTTATGTGTGTTGCAGCGCGCCCAGCTTGATGCGGCTTCCTCAGCAATGGGGGCGGATGGTGTCTCTTCCAGTTTATGGATCTCCACTTCCGAACTTGATTTGCTTCATGAGCAGCTTGCTCATACTACGCAGCGAGCCGCGGAGGCGGAAGGCATGCTCTCCGCCCAAGTGAGAGTCTGGTCATTGAATTTCACTTATTCGTGCCTCCACATACCTGAGATGATGGTTATGGCAGACGAAAGAGGTGCAAGATGCACTTGCCCGCACCGCGCAGGGGGAAGCCAGAATAGCGAAACTGGAGGAAGAGTTATGGCATCGTCCAGACGATGGCTCTTCTCAGGACGCCGTGGAGCTGAGGATCACCCTTCAGCTGGAGAGGGAGGACAGAGAGAGAGAGAACGCGCGGAAAGGGAAAGAGACACCGAAACATAGAGAGCCGACAGATTGGCTGAGAGGGAGGAGCGTAGGGCCATGGAGGCCCAACTGTTTGAACTTCGGACCAGCCTTGGTCTCGCTGAACAAAGGCTAAGAGATGGCGAAGAGCGCTACCGAAGAGCATGGGAGCGTGGCTTTCGTGTTAGTAGCTTCTTTGCTGCCCCTGTCGATAGACGGGGAGCAGAGACGGGAAGAGGGGTACAGAGCAGCAGAGGCACCGCCTCGCATGGTTTAGCAACACCCTCCAAGGTTCTTCGCCTGGAGAGTGGAGAAAGGGGTAACACTAAAAGAGAGGACGGAACTTAATGTACAATTTCTAGAAGGAAATAAAGGAAGGAATGTTCAGTTTCATGTCTTCTGTCTTCATTCCTGCTTTTCAATCCTGTACACATTGCTCAATGAAACAAGTCAGTTTTTCCGTTCTGACTTGGCCCCTTGCTCAAAAGTGGGAGATTATTTTGAGACTAGCCTTGATAACGAGTCAAGGGGCCAAGCCTTTATCGATTAAGACAAGAGCAAAGATGATGAATGCAACATACGGGCACACAAATGGGAACATAACGTAAAAATGTAGCACACAAATGAGATCACACTGATGCATTTTTTTGTGTTGTTTGTTTATGTTTTTTTTTTGAATTTTCTTTGAATTTTTTTTTGAATTTTTGTTTGAATTTATTTTTTTTGAAAGACACTTGTTATTACAACTGGCATGGTTCTTGGACCAGGGGTGCTTAAATCGTTCTTAAGTAGCGTAATGCGGGGTTAACATGCTCCAAAAGAATTCCCACTTTGGGACTCACCCTACGGCGTCTTCCGAGGGCCACTTCACAATTTTTTTCTCTTTTTTTTATAACTAATGCCTAGCGACCATTTTTATGGCACCTGACTCTTATGAAGACATGGTTTCTTACTAACCCCCCAGGTATCCTATGCACACATCTAGATTGATTTGGGCCCCTAGACTCCTCAGTGATAATCTTGCCGGTTAAGACTTAACCTGATGATAAAACCGTCATGCCATGCTTAGGCTCCCAGTTGCTTCCGACCGCAAGGATACACCGAAGAAGTGTTCGAGGTAAAAGATTTGCCCGACCCGGGTCTATTTCCTCACAACTCTAGATGGTATATGATGGAACACCTTGGAACCCTAACGGCCAACCGCGCGACGCTGACCCGGAATCAGACGCCGTCGCACCTATTGGTGACGCGCTTGCATTGACCTAAGCCCGAGGTTGAAGTAAGAAACCACCGGGGTAGTAGATAGAGGTCTTGACCGGCCAGAAACACCGAGACTCCTTCGTGGTGATGGCTTTTGCCTTTCGAAGTAGACAATTATATGTGTGTTTTACTAAAACGAGGTCGCTTGCCTTATCGGGCGCGCCTTTCAGGATTTCCAATGAGCTTTCATCTTTGAGGGGAGAAAGAAGAGTACGGGGGGGTAAACCTTCCGAGAGGACCGACAAAACCGTTAACCTGACGAGCTAATCGGGACCTACTCGACCTCTCCCTTTTGGGCGACTTCGGACCAAACCTCGAACAGAATTACTTTGCCCCTTTGTGGAATTTAGCTTTCGTTTTGAGGGGTCTCGCCTGTTGAAATCAGGCACGGCCACGACCAGACTTTCATCTGACTTTGGATTTTTTTTTTTGAGGGAGACATGATGATTTGATATGTAGGGATCCCTCTTGTATGCCTGCGGGGACACTGCCCTCTTCTTGTGCTCTGACTCGAGTTCGAGGAGATGAATCCTACTGTCGCCTTCAGGGTATGATATTTTGGTTCCCTTATGCTCAGCGTTTTAAGGGCGCCGGCTGTCTTATTGGGTCGAGGTAGAAGAGAACAAAGATTACGACTTTCCTGGAGACATTCGAGCACGGCCCCACAATAAGCAATACGACCAATTTTTTGGCTAAAACAGCTGCGTGTACGTGTGTTGCCTCCTTTTAGTGGGCGTAAGCCGACATGACCGGACAGGAATCTCCGCGGTTCTGGCGAGCCAAGACCCGAGACCTACCGAGCCTTAATGGGTCCTAACCTACATGAGGGACAGATGCAAAGACTTGACTGCATGATGAACACTAGGCACTCCTTTTTTTCTTTTTTTTTGTGGCCTCCCTCGAATTCCGCTTTGTTTGATCCTGAAAGCGAGGTGTGGGAATATGCGCAGGTTAACCCTGAGTTAGACTACAAAGACCGAAGAGTGAATTTTCGGCTCCGATGGTCCTCGTACCATGCCAGTTATTACACTTATCTAAGGGTAGTATTTCTTAATATAAAGCCCGTTCCAGGGGTGGGATAACTCGGTCCCTTCGGCATTGACTAGCTTGTAGGTGTTGCCAGGGTACACGGCTTGAACCACATATGGTCCTTCCCAATTGGGTTGAAGTTTAGAATGCGGCCCTCCAGGTTTGACAAAAATTCTTTTCACGACCATCTCGCCAATTTTGAATTTTCTCTCAACGACCTTCTTTTGGTAAAAATGGGCGAGTCTAATTTGATAAACACGTGCATGCTCGGCAGCGGCCAGCCACTTCTCATCTAAGAGTTCCAACTGGGCAAGGAGTGAATCACGACGTTCGTCGAGGGAAAATTCCTTATCCAATTGTACCCTGAGAGAAGGGATCAGAGTCTCGTACGGGACTACCGCTTCCATCCCATAAGTAAGGGCAAACGGAGTCTGCCCGGTGGGGGTACGGATTGAGGTGCGATAGGCCCATAGAGCTTCGATAAGCTTTTCTGGCCAGTCTGAAAACTTACTAGACTCGCATGTTTTCTTTATGATTTTGATCAATGTTTTGTTGGTGGCCACTGCTTGGCCATTACCTTGTGGGTAATAAGGTGATGAATGATGCAATGCGATTGCGTACCTTTTGTAGAGGTCTTGAAGATCCTGAGAAATGAACTGTGGCCCATTGTCAGTGACGATTGTGCTTGGGATGCCAAACCTGGTGAGGATGTTCTTCACTTGCAGACTGTTGACGCCTTGATTTCTGCGTAGGCTTCGGCCCATTTGGTGAAGTACTCCGTCGCAGTGAGGATGAAAGATTTCTGCTTGGTGATGGAGTTGGGATCACCTAAGGGACTAATGATGTCGAACGCCCACATGGAGAAAGGCCATGGGAGGATATTGGATGAAGTGAGGAAGATGGTGAATGAATTTGTCGGCGTGGAGTTGACACTTGACACACCTACGAACATAGATGGCACAATCCTCTTCCATAGTGGGCTAGTAAAAGCCTTGCCGGACGATCTTCTTAGCGAACATTTGGCTATTTACATGGCCACCGCACACACCTGAGTGTGCTTCCTCTACGCACTTCCAGACCTCATTGTCATCAAGACATCTTAAGAGAACACCAGTGAGGCCTCTCTACAACAATCCTCCAACTAGGGCGGTTTATTTTAAATAAGTGGGGATAAAACCAGACTTAGGTGAAAGATACCTAGAAGAATTTACAGGATGAGAAGAAATCAAAGAAAATAGTGAGGACTAAAGCCTCAGAAACAGTGTGAGAATGGGCAGGTGCCCGAGGAAGTTAATGTGGAAGGAACCGGGTCGAACTCGGGAGCGGGATCGGGAGGAATTAGAAATTGATGAATCGAGAGAGGCGGATCCGAAGGGTCCGGACGTAAAGGAGGAGAATCATGGGGAAATGAATCCGGAGGTTCCGGAGGAATAAGATCATGAGGGACACGATGCCCTGGGAAGTATGTAAAAAGGCAATTCAAAGGGGTGAAAAGAACGAAGGACGCGATGACTTGGAAGAATAAAAGGATAAATCGAAAGAAGGAGAGGCCCGGAGGTTCCGGATGGATATGGGAAGGAAGGGCGCGATGCCCTGAGAAAGATAGAGAATAAGATAAGAAATCTGAGGTTCCGGATGGGGTGAGAGATGGATAAAGACATGGAATTAAATAGGGAGGGGTCCGGAGGTTCCGGACAGGGATGAATGTAGGGGTCCGGAAGCTCCGGACAACAAGGAATGTGAGGGTTCAGGGACCCTAGAGCAGAGGAGCTTGATGGCTTAGATTTAGATGACGGAAGGCGTCTCCTTAACCAATGGACTGCCCATAAAAAGAAGCTGAATAGCAGCATGAGCAGTGATGGACTGGGATAGGAAGTGGATGAACTGATGTGGGCTCCTTCAACAAGGGATTTATTGTCCTTAAGCTTCACTTTATGCTTTTCCCTCTTCTTGGTAGATACTCTCTCATAGTGCGGCCTCTCAACCTTCAACATGGCTTCTTGGCCTCTTGGCCTTGCATGCTCTCTCCAATGAAGAGACGGCCTAGTCCTTCTCTGACCAACCAGTCCAATCAGTGCGGTCAGGGCCCATGGGCTCTCATTTGGTGAATTTTTAACAAGACCCCTAGGACGTTCAAAAGCAAACGGTAACTCTCTTGGCAAATAATGATCATAGCAAAGATTTGAGAGTTTCGCTTGTGCAGTAGGGATCTTGACATGGAATGGCTCCTTTGGAAATAACTCCCTTGATAAATAAATGGTATCTATCATTGGGAATTTGATGTTCGGCATAAGGAGCTTCTTATTTGGGCAGTGCTCAAGGGTGTTGGAATATGCTTCATGAATATGCTTGGTAGCGTAGGTGTTCCCCTCTTACATGGAGGTTGGTAGGGTGTGGATGAGGTGTCAAAGGCTTCCAACAAGGATTGCCCTGACTCACCCTTGAGCGTAGAGTTCATGATCTCCTCTACAGTAGAATGTGTAATCATTTGATTGGCCATTTGGACTATGACCGAACAAGGGGTAATAAGAGCCTTGAAAGCATGTTGGCCCACGAGTAACGTGACCGCTATTATTTTGGCCCCCGATTGGCTCGGCATCAATTCCTGAGAGTCCTTCGTGATGGACATTGATACGGATGGAGATTCAGGCTTCTCAAAAGTGCCTGGCACAAGAACTCGAATCGACATTCGACAGATGAAATCTTGGATTTTGAAAGGCATAGCCGTAACCGACTCCTTCTTGTCCGGTTCTTGAGCATCACCATCGGCACATGTGTTTGTCAGAATACACCCACTCTGAGAGGAAGTAAAAGGAGGTGATATGGAGGCGGCAGACTCAATGGGTAATGGAGGTTCAATGAAAGGGGTTGTAGGAAGGGTAAGTGAGGGTTGAAACACGACGAGCTTCTCCTCTTGCTGGGGAGCAAACGAGGTTGGCTCGAGTGCAAGAATCGATGGGCCCTGCTTAGAGTTAGTCACGGGTCTGGGTAAGGGGTGGAGTGAAGGAATATGCGTGGTTGGATTTGGGGTTATAGGGATGGTGGAGGCCTTAAGTGGGGGCAATGGAGGGTTACTAGGTTGGGGACAAGGGCTGATGGGAGGTTCGACAGAAGCCGACAGTATGGGGGTTACTTGCGTAGTTAGAGGGGCGATGGCAGGAGACTTGGTACATAGGAAACGTCAGATTTTGGTGGTACGTGAGGAGTTTAGGGTAGGGGGTGATTCATGGTGCGTTGACGCGGGTTGTTGGAGTGTGGACCCACCATCATAACACCATGTGATTTCATTGGCATGGGTAGGGACAGTGACTTCATCCTGAGTAGGGGGATATTCTGGTGGTGGTGGAAGAGGGAAGGAACGAAGAAAACTCAGAGTAGGTGCATATTCAAAATATTCACAGATGTGATCATGTGCCATTTGCAATTCTTCAAAATCATTAGGTTCAAATGGATGCCGTGGTGGAGGCGTGTTGATGAGATGAGGTGACGTATATTGGCATGGAGGAATTTGCGTATATAGATGTGGATGGGGAGGCGGAGAGCCGTATGGATCAGTGTGATGAATGGATGGTGGGCAGACGGCGTCCACTTGATTGTAACGACTTGGAAGAATATCTTGCTCACTCATATCCTAGATGCCGTACTCATCTCTTCTCTCCTTCCAATCCTTCTCCATTTTGGTAATATTATTCATGAAAGCGTGAAGGGGGTTGGCTTGAGGAGGGGAAGGAGGAAGAAATTTCCTCTCAATAACAGCCTGTAAGGATCCAAGTTGAGAGCTGAGAGAGTCGATATGAGAAGCCATGAAATCCCAGGCATAGAGAACACTAGTGGAGGGGGAAGCTCCACTAACAGTGGCCTGTATTCCATATGAGGACTTATAGGACGGGCCAACGTCCATGGGATGGGCCTGTGGGTCAGGCTGATAGCCCCAGTCTGAGTTATAGACCCCATAAGAGTCGTGACCTGGGTCACGCATTTGAGACCCATAACGGAAGGCGTCGGCCTCGAAACCAATATAATTATATTCAGCCATCCATCATGTTTTTCGAGAGCATAATAGCATACACCAGCAAACGATTAGCGGAGATTAACACACAAGTGAATGCCTTACGTCGACTTTTTTTGCTTTTCCTTTTTGATTTTTTTTAACCAATTCTGAAGTTCACACAAAATAGGAAGGACCCTAATTCCAATTTGTTTCACCGCCGTGTTAGCTAGGGTCACTCGTCTCACCATAAATGGGTTACTAGCTCTGGGGAACTTCAATGGTACAACCAGCCCAGTGAACAAAGAGGGAATCCTTCGCTTGTCGGGGACTTACGGAGGTCCCGGTGGAGGATATTCTAGTCCGTCGAGAGGAATTCCCGAACGGAGAGTCCTTCCTTCACCGAGAGAGGGTGATCCTTAGAAAAAAATGAAAAAAACTAGAAAAGGGGTTGGCGATGCATGCAATGAAGTGCTGAACAGATATACGGAACATAAGAAAACAACAGAGATAACAAAGATATAATCAACACCCAATGAATCACAAGGGACTAGGGGCGAAGTGCACGAGGTGCACGAGGGATAAGAACTGAAAGTGCTACTGTGAGCACAACTAGAGCGCGCGAGGGCACAAAGGTGGAGGAGCACACAGCGGTGCCGAACTTGCAAGGGTAACCGAAGGAAAGCGAAAGTGGTCCCACCGTGATCGCCAATCTGTGAGCGACGTCACGCGGAAATGCCGGAGGAGGCGAAGCGGAGCGTGCGAGGGGCTCGTTTTGCTGCAACACAGAAAGAAGAGAGAAGAGGAGAGAGACCACCACAGGAGATTGCTCCGGCGGGGTGTGCGGAATAGATGTAGCGTAACAAGATATGAGGATTAGACGGCCATAGCGGGAAATGACTCTCCGCGACCTCGGGGGATGGGAAAAGTGCAGAATTTAAGTGACAGAAATTTAAACGGCCATTGTGGGAAATGACTCGCCGCAGCCTCGAGAATATAACAGATATAAGAAGCACAGAATGTAAGTGACAAAAACTTAAACGGCCATTGCGGGAAATGACTCGCCGCGGCCTCGAGAATATAACAGATATAAGAATAATACAGAATATTAGTGACAAAAATTTAAACGGCCATTGTGGGAAATGACTCGCCGCGGCCTCGAGAATATAGCAGATACAAGAACAGCACAGAATATAAGTGATAGAAATTTAAACGGCTATTGCGGGAAATGACTCTCCGCGGCCTCGAGAATATAGCAGATATAGGAACAGCACAGAATATAAGTGACAGAAATTTAAACGGCCATTGCGAAAAATGACTCTCCGCGGCCTCGAGAATATGATGTGATCGCCAGGGGTCGGAGACCCCAAAATAAAGAAAGTGATCGCGCCTACCTCAAAAGCGGGAGATGGCGGGTTGCTTCTTCCTCTCCCTTCGGCCGACTGATGGAGAGGGCTTTCCTTGGTTACCCTTGCAAAAGAAGAAATAGATAAATAACAGGTGGATCAGAAAAGATGGCAGTGTAATATTAGTCCCTTGATGAAGAATAATGAAATCGTGGCAAGACACACACCTGGTTGGTGTTGTTTTAAACCCCTCTCGGACACGAGTAGGAGGAAAATGCTATGATGAATGGGGGATCGTGCAAACGTGCATAAAAATGGATCTCCCTTATGAAAGGAGATGACGGATGATAGGATGATGCATGCGATAGAAATGACAAAAGAGAAAGGGAGAGAATGGCTTATTGAAGGTGCCGATGGCGGGATCCGACGGAGCTTCAGCAGCGTGGGGACGACGTGGAAGCAGAATAGATGGAGCTAGCCTTCCTCTCGCGAGCGCGGGCACCCGAGAAGCCGGCAGAACCTCCCCCTACAAAAGACCCACGGGTTAGAAACGGGATCCGACAGAGTCTCTCCTTCCTCTGTCGGATCTAAAGCCCCCTTCCCTTCGAGGGAGGAGGTCCTCTATTTATAGAGGGGAGGTGGCTTGAGGCGTCCGGGGACCTGGACGCCTCAAGATGGGGGCGTCCAGGACCCTGGATGCCTCCATAAGCACATTAAACATTTTTTATTTTTTGATTTTTAATATTTTTATGAAGGCGTCCAGGAGTCTGGACGCCTCAATGTTGAGGCGTCCGAGACCCCGAACGCGCCCATTTCCGCCCACCGGAACCCCGCCGAAAGCCGTAGACGGTGGGTAAAGAGCGTGGTTTTGGTGGGTACCCGTGACTCACGAGTGAGCGCGTCTAGCTGGCAAGACGTCCCTATATTTTTGGATTTTTCCGAAACGTCAAATCGATCGGCGGATCGGGAGCGTCCGGGTGTCGGAAATTGAAAGTGTCCAGGCACCTGGACGCCTCAAATGGAGGCGTCCACACCCCTGGACGCCTTCGCAATTATTATTATTTATTTATTTTTTTTTCACTGATGGAGGCGTCCAAGGACCTGGACGCCTCAAAGAAACCCTGCCGGATTCCCCCGAAAGGCCGTCGGCAGCCATCCGCCAGACATCTTCCTGGTTTCGAATCTTCTGATACGTCCGATTGGTGGCGATGCCGTCCGTATGCCGCATGATTTCCTCAACGAGGCAGTTTTCGGATGCTGAAGAAGTGTTACGTTACCCACTCAAAAGGCGAAAGAAGACTCAAGAATGGGAAGCACTCAAGCGATTCAAAATGTGAAAGCCACTGCGGGGCGTCATATAGTAATATGAGATTTTCTCAGGGTGATGTCAGGAATAGCGTGTCTACACCAGTCTTGCTTTATTCCTAACTACAATTCCATTTTCGTTTTGTTTATTTCTGAAAACCCATTTAGTTCCAATCACTGAATGTTCGGTGGGTCTTGGCACAAGGTGCCACACTTTGTTTCTTTTGAATTGATTTAATTCTTCATGCATTGCATTTATCCAAAATTCATCTTTCAAGGCTTCATCTATATTTTTGGGTTCAGTTTGAGAAACAAGTGCCAAATTATCCATTTCTTCAATGATCCTAAAGTGAGATCTAGTTCTAAGAGGGTCATGCAGACTACCAAGGACACTTGATAAAGGATGATCTCTTAACACCCTAACATTGGTAAGAGGATTACCTTCATTAGCTGATGCATTACCTTGAGCACTTGATTCTGCTGGATTCTCACCTGACCTTGATTTTTTTTCTTGTAGATCTTGATCTTCCTTTACTTCAAGAAACTCCCCATCATCCTTGTCCCTGCAAGGTTGTTCATTTTCAGATTTAACATTCATTTCATCAAACACAGTATGTGGGGATTCTTCTACAGTTTGAGTTTTGACATTCAGAACTCTATAGGCCCTAGAGTGATCAGAATATCCAAGAAAAATGTCTGGTTCACTCTTTGGTTCAAATTTATCCAAGTCCCATTTGTCATTATTTTGAATAAAGCATTTTGATCCAAAAACTCTGAAGTGGGCAACTGATGGCTTCTTACCTTTCATTGACTCATAGGGAGTCTTTTTGGACAGAGGCCTTACCATTGCACGATTTACAATGTAGCACGCGGTGTTTACCGCCTCGGCCCAGAATTTCCTTGGAAGTTGTCCTTCGATTAGCATTGTTCTCGCCATCTCCACAAGAGTCCCGCTTCTTCTTTCCACCACTCCATTTTGTTTGGGAGTTCTTGGTGAAGAGAATTTGTGTAATATGCCTTTCTCCCTGCAGAAGACATCAAAGTTTGAGTTCTCAAACTCTCCTCCATGATCTGACATGATAGATGAAATGGTAAACTTACCATCCTATTGGAATCTCTTGAAGAATGCCTGAAATTCTTTAAATGCATCATTTTTATGAGATAGAAAGAATACCCAGGTAAACCTAGAAAAATCATCTACCAATATAAAATCATATCTACTACCACTTAGACTTGTTGTTCTAGTGGGTCCAAACAGGTCCATATGAACAAGTTCAAGAGGTCTAGAAGATTGGTTTTCAATTCTGGATTTAAAAGACTTCCTAGTGTGCTTACCTTGAGCGCATGCATCACAGACTTTATCATTATGTTTGAATGAGACATCAGGCAAACCGTTTACCATGCTGAATTTTGCTAACTTATGCATGACACTATAGCTAGCATGTCCTAGCCTACGATGCCATAGCCAAGCTAGTTCACTTTTGTTCACAGCAAGACAAAGATTATTGTGTGTAGGATCATCTAAGTCTACCATGTACATATTATTTACTCTCTTTCCAATGAACTTAACATTTTCAGATTTCATTTCAAAGATGGTACATGCATGTGAATCAAACACAACCTTGTGACCTCTATCACACAGTTGACTTATACTAAGTAGATTATACTCTAATCCATCAACAAGCAACACATCATCAATGGAATTCAAGGGGTTTTTGCCAAATTTACCCTTTCCAATAATCTTACCTTTATTGTTGCCCCCAAAAGTGACATACCCTCCTTCCTTTTCCACCAATAGGCAAAATTTGGCTTTGTCACCCGTCATATGCCTTGAGCAGCCGCTGTCGAGATACCATCTGTTGTGTACAGCTGCAAGGCATTCCTGCACATCACATCAATCAAGAGACTTTGGAACTCAAACACACTTGGGTCCCATCAGACCATATATTTCTTTCAAGCAAGACAGCATGTTTTTCGGAATCCACATCTGTTGTTTTGGAAATTTTTAGAATGTGGAATTCATAGGTTTAGAATTTTTCTATTTCATCTGATTGGATTTATGTTTTGTTTGCGATGAATTATGTGGACTAGTTTTGTTATTGAAAGGGCATGAATATTCGTTCCAGTTTTCATTCTAATAAACATTAGGAATCCAGGATGCACTGGGAAATTTAGGATGAGCAGCTCTATATGAGGCTTGAGTTCTAGAGGGAGCAGACCCTGATTGTGTTAACCTCCTAGCCTGGTTGCGTTGACCCATCCATCCAAAATTCATGTAATTGGGGTTCTGGTAGACAGAGTGCGTTGACGCACTATAGTGACTGCGTTGACCCATTCCATTGTTTCTGAAGTAATACCCATTCTGGAAAGGTCTATGCATTGACGCAGAGTGACTGGTGCGTCGACGCCACTGTCTAGTGCCAGTCTAGTGACTCCTGAGATTTCCATGAACATGATGTTGGTCTGAATTTGTGGAAGCCTTGGGTTGATTTGTTGTCTTACTCCTAAATTTTGGCATACTTGTGCAATGATTGGTATTCATGGTAGAATTCAGTTTCTCTTTCCCCTTTTTCTCATTAGTATTATTTGTTAGTTTGATTTTCTATTTTGACTTTTCTTGAGTGTTCTCTGGGAGCTTCATTGTTGTCAAGGGATTTTGCTCAGATGTGCCTTGTTCGGGAACAAAGGTGACTAATCTCACTCCTAAATCCTTCTTTTTTGTAGGATTATATCCTATCCCTTCTTTTCCAAAATTACTTTTGATTCCCATAACAGCTTCTAGGTTATTCTTGCCTTGTGTCATTTTTTCAAGGGAGGCTTGCTTATCTTGATTTTCAGCTTGCAATGTTTTCAGATTTTCTTGGAGTTCTAGATTTACTCCCTGAACAGCTTCATATTTTTCTTCAGCAATTCTTAGATCACTTTCCAGTTTCTGTATTCTGAGTTTTAAATCATCAACAACCTTCTGTAAAAATTCATTTTCTCTTTTCATCTCACTCAGTTGATTTTTGGACTCATCACTTTCGGCAAGAGTCTTTCTTAAGTTGGAGATTTCTGTTTCTAAACAAGTGTTTTTCTCACTTAAGGAAGTGTCTTGACTAGCCGAATTTTTCTTCTTCTTCAGTGATTTATTTTCTCTCTTCACATAATCATACTTATCAAGCAGATCATTAAATGCTTCTTCCCAATCACTACAAGAGAAGTTTTCAAAGGAGGAGGTTACCTCATCTTGATCATCTCCCTTGGCCATAAAGCATAGCTTCACATCACTTTCTTCTTCAGATGTGCTGTCTCTTCTTCTTCCTTCTCCTCATCACTCCAAGTACTCAACATTGCCTTTGGTTTCCTGTTCTTCCACTTTGGTTGAATTTTCTTCACATTGTCTGGGCATTCAGATTTTATATGACCTTGTTTCCTGCATTTGTAACAGACAACTTTGTCAGATTTCTTAAAATTCTCAGACTTAAATTTTGAATTCTTTCTTACCTGTGATCTTCTGTTTCTTAGGACCTTACCTTCCTTCCTTAGGAACTTTCTGAACTTCCTAGTGAGCATTGCTATCTCACTTGAGTCATCCTCCGATGTAGATAACTCACTATCCTCTGAACTTTCTTTACTGCTCGGACCTGCCTTCAATGCAAGTGGCTTCTTCTTTTTCACATCCTCATCATTTCTTTTGAAGTTCAGCTCATAAGCCATAAGTGATCTGATGAGCTCATCAGGAGTAGTGGTAGGGAGATTCCTAGATTCCTCAACAACCGTGGCCTTAGTGTGCCAAATTGGAGTTAGGGATCTGAGAATTTTCCTAACCAGTTCATAATTACTGTAAGTTTTTCCTAAACCTTTAAGATCGTTAACTAACAGGGTTAGCCTTGCATACATTTCAAAAATATTCTCGTCTGGTTTCATTCTAAAAGCTTCATACTCAGATATTAACATGTTAGCTTTTGTCTCTCTTACCTCTGACGTACCTTCGTAAATGACTTCAAGTTTGTCCCACATTTCTTTAGCATTGGCGCATGAGGACACTCGTGAGAACTCTATAGGGTGCAGCGAGCATTGCATGATATTCATTGCTTGCCAATTGAGGTTGGACTTCCGAATCTGCTCCTTGACCCACAGTTCCTCATCTCATTGTAATTCATATGGTCCTTTGCTCACGACCCTCCAAATCTCATGGTCCTGAGCTCTAAGAAATACCTGCATTCGGTTTTTCCAATAAGCATAATTAGTGCCATCAAAGAAGGGTGGCCTATTCACAGCATACCCTTCAGGCATGAGCCCCTTATTCTCCATTCCACTGAATCTCTCTGGGTTGTGAAACCCTCGGTAAGAGAGCCGAGCTCTGATACCACGTGTTGGATATAGTGGAAAGTCAATCTAGAGGGGGAGGGGGTGAATAGGTTGACCCTTTAAAAAAACTGATAGAGCAATATCAACCAATTCGTTGAGTATGTTATTTCTAAATGAGAATGCAGAGTAAGTTAATGCAGTAGTTGGACCAACTCAAGCATCTAATCAACACACAAACCACGCATATGAGAGCAAACCACAGATGAACACCAGGTTTTTAAGGTGGTTCGGTCTCCCTATAGAGACCTACGTCCACCCCTCACTTAATCAGTGAGGATCCCTGCTGAGCCTTACATCTTAGCTAAATAGAGGAACAATTCCTCACAAACGCTGAGCACTACAGCTTGGCTTACAAGAGGAACCGGTCCTCTTACCCGCTGACAAACAGCTTATGGGCGAAACCCCAACTCCTTGATCCAAGCACAGCTCGCTTGATCAAGAAACCTCCCTCTACAATCACTAGTACAAGGGAGAACGGTAGTAATAGAGTTCAAAATAAACTGCAAAATATAAAATGGAAAATAGAAAATTGAATGAGTTTCAGATATAGATCAGATATCTCGAACTCAAAGATCTGAAGGATGGAGCTCTTAATCAGCAGGCTTCCTCTTCCTTGACAATGGGATGTAGAAGGGCTTGCGATGCTGCACTCTTGAGGTCCCTTCTATCCTTAGTGATTGAATTCTGAAGCTATTCTACTTCTTTTTCATGGACCAAGCAGCACCAAAGGAAGATGATGATCCCCAATCTTCGGCTGTAGAACCCCTTTTCACTTCTACCTTCAACTACTGCTTCTCTTTGTTTTCCCGCGGCTCTCGCCCTTAATACATGTTAATATTCCCTTGTGGGCCCCCAATCAGATTTCCTGGTTGGCCCCAATGACTGTTCTCTCCCAGATGCTTCTGGAATCGCGAAGGAGAAGAGGCGCGTGCCCTTTTTGCTGATGTGGCATTTCATTTATCCATTGGCTGGGGTCCACAAATATACATGTGAAGAAGCCCAGATGGCATCAACCTTGTGTGACTAAGAGGTTAATGCATTTGCATAACATATAAGACTGTAATGGTTGGAAGCGTTGACACATGAAGACCCTGCGTCAACTCACTGAACTAACCCAGAGCTGTCTTTCCTCTGATCATGAACTGATGCGTTGGCGCTATGCCATCGAAGCGTTAACGCACTGAACTATGTCAGTTACTCATTCTTCTAAACAGATTGAACTATGGCGTGGACGCTTTGAGCACCCTGCGTGGACGCCGTGTGTTCCTTCCAATTCAAGATAAACACATGTATGTATATATGTTAATGAACCCATTTCATTATGCAAATTAAGTTCAAACACATAGTATCTAAATCACTATGCATGCTAAACTCAATACCAAATCTCATGGTTGTCATCATCAAAACCAGGGGCACAACACGGTAAGCCTATGAGGCGGTGCGAGCTCTGAGAACCTTTCCTCACCTCTGTCTTGTGGAAGAGCTTCGCCGCGGAAGAGGCAACAATAGGAGACGGCCATCGACATGGCCGCCTACCACCTTTGAACGGCCATACTGATGTGACACAACCTCGGACCTAATGCAAGCAAGCACAATCGCATTCAAATGGGCCGAATTGGGCCGCCGCTCTCTCGTCGCTCACCCAAGCCCGGGGTAACTTGGCAATGCCAAGGTGAGGTTGAGGGGTTGGGCCCTTGCTGGTAGAGGGCCAGCAATGCCAAGATGTGATTCCCAATAGGTGTGGATGCCCAATTCAAGGGGGCCGGCAAAGTGCCAAAGGCACCGGTTGCACTTCTCCCACGATGATCACTCAAGACAACGGGGCTTGAGGATCGGGCTCTCACTCACATAACCAGCGGAATTAAGAACTAATACTGAAAGACAAGCACTAAATGGAGTGAAGGTTTGAGCACTTACTCGACCGGTTTGAAGAAACCAGTCCCGGTCGGAGACGAGGGCGAGCGGGGAGGCGAGTGGATCCCCACACGCCGCGTCGGGGTAGCTTGACCTGCCCAAACAAGTTACAACACTACACCTCTCGCAGGAGGGGGATCTTGGGGTGGGGGTTAAGGGATATTACAACCAAAATTACCTCCACACAGGGAGGGGCCTTCAGCCGGCCAAGCGGGGAGGGGAAACTAGGATTAGAAGTATTGAACGATGAAGTCACCGGTTCTGCCTGCTCTCTTCGAACAGGGACAGGTAGTCGGTGTTGCTGCTGTAGAACTCGCTCAGGAATTCTGCTGATGACGAGACCAGTGGGGAAATCGTCATAGCTGGGAAGGGAATGCCTCAGAATTTCTTTAATTTCTTCTAGAGCTGCTGCTGACCGGGATGGAGGTTTGAACAGAGCTTCAGATTCTCGGACCTGCAGTTGTAGACTTCTAACAGCAGATTGCAGAGAACGCCCTGGCAGTTCCCGACCTCGGAATCAAGCGCCGTCGGAGACGTTGGAATCGTGGACAAGTCCTCTTCGTAGAAAAACTAACAGGAAAGCCAACCGATGTCGGATAAGACTAGGGGATGCAGAACAATGATGACTGGTCGATGCAGACTGTGGGTAGCAGGATGACAGAGCTGAGGGAGAAAAAATGATAACTTCTGCTACCGGATGCCGAACGGGATTCTGCTTCTTGATTCTGAAAGTAGACAGGAAGGAGAAGAACTTTGTAGAAGAGCTTGTGGGCTGATTCCTCCGAGGTTCGTCGTAGCAGAGCTTCTAATCCGGTTCTGGTACTCAGCAGGGACAGCTATGCACAGTCGTGGGAGAACGGAGCTCCTGAGCAGCACACAGATCGGATGAAGACGAAACCACTGCCGTTGTGAAGGAGACCGGTAGACGCTTCCAACGGTGGCTCTTGGGTCTTCAAACTCGTCCGGAGGAAGTCGTGGTGGCCGCTGCAAGTTTCTGGTTCACCTGCAACTTCTGGACTGCAAGCAGCAACCTAGGGACAGCTTCCAATGCCTAGAAAGAAGGAGGAGAATGGGGTATGTGGTGAAGGGGAGGTGGATGAAGGGTGAGAGGGGGGGGGGTTGTGGGAGGTGTGGAGGGGGTCTAATGGTGGAGGGGAGATGGAGGAAGAGGGGGAGGGCGCAGGCTTCAGCTGGAGGTAAGGGGGGATGGGGATTGCAAGGGGGGAGAAGAATGGATGGAGGTGGGGGTGACCTAGGCTAAAGGGGATAGAGGGAGGGGCGGCCAAAGCTTGGAGGGAAGGGATTTCAAATTTGAAATGGCCTTGGAAGTTGAGGGATTGTGTGGGGAAGGGGGTGATTGTGTTGGAATGGGGGTAGATTGTGTGGGAATAGATAAGATAGTGTTGGAATGGGAGAGATTCTACCTTGGGACTATGGGGGTGGAGTAATGGCAGCTATAGGAAGTGGAGGGCCTTTAATGGGGTAGGTGGGGGTTGGAAGTTGGGAGGGAGGAGGAGGAGAGAGAGAAAGGGGCGAACCCCATAGTGGAGGAGAGAGAAAGAGGGATAGAGAGAGAGGTGGGGTGGGGAATCACTCCCCTAGGGCTTCTCACCCAACTATAGGATTCACTCCACTAGAACTAGATTTGAATACTCAAATGGAAATCTTTTTGTATTGAATCATTCATTTCCTCCAAATGAAGGGAATGGGGCCCTATATATAGGAAACCCACATTTTACAATAAGTCCCTTACAAAAGACTCAATGACAAATAACCAAAGGGGTAGGGGGGGACTTATGGACCAAGCCCGAAGAATTGGGCCCAATAGCACATTACACAATCTAATGATACTCAAACCTAGGAAAATAAATGCAAGACCTAGGGACATGACTCAAATAAACTGAAAAGTACATCAAATGACTCAAAAAGATAGCACAAAAGGGATAATTGGGTCTTTATAGAGAGAGGCCCGAACTCAAACGATGCCGGAATGTGAAGAAGACCCTAGCCAAAGGGAGTTGTGGATGATGCCTCCATCAAATCCCCTGGGATGTGAAGAGCTCGACTCCGTCGAGTAGGGGTCCATCCGGCTGTGGTACTGCTCGAGGAGGTCTGGATCCAACTGCTGGAGATCCTCTCGACTCATCCAAGAATCCTCCGAAGGAGGCCGATCCTTCCACCTGACGAGATAGCGCTCATATACCTTGCTCCGAGTGATAGTGACTTGTACATCCAATATTTGTTCAATTTGTTCACGCTGGGCTCTTTTGGTTGGTGGTCTCTCCTCACGGGTGGGTGCGCTCTCAAAGGAAGAAGTAGGCTCAATCTCCTCACTAGGTACTACCGTGGGTCCCTTATATGGCACTAGGTCGGCGACATTGAATGTGGGACTTATTCCATACTCCTCAGGGAGATCTAACTCGTAGGTATTTGCACCAATGCGCCTCAAGACCTGGAAGGGACCAGCCCCACGTGGCCTCAGTTTAGAGTTGGCTCCCGGGGAGAGCCTCTCCGTCCTTACCATCACAAAGTCACCCACATGGTACTCTTGGTGACGCCGATGAGAGTCGGCCATCCTTTTATAAGCCTCATTCTTTTTGCTGATGTGCTTGCGAATTTTTTCATGCAATTCTCTAATATGTTGTGCAAAAGACTCGGCTGAAATGGACACTCTAGCATGCTGGGGAAGGGGAATGAGATCGGAAGGCTTTCTTGGCTTGTACCCATGCACGGCTTCAAATGGACTCATCCCTATGGACTTATTGATGGAATTGTTATATGCAAATTCCGCCTGTGGTAAGATGAGATCCCAATTTCCGGGGCGATCCTCAACAAGGCACCTAAGGAGGTTCCCTAGACTCCGATTAACAACTTCTGTTTGGCCATCCGTTTAGGGGTGGTAGGCAGTGGAGAATTTAAGAAGGGTACCCATCATGTGCCAAAGAGTTTTTCAAAAGTAGCTAGTGAATTTGACATCCCTATCGGAGACTATGGTCTTAGGTAGCCCGTGGAGTCGGACAACCTCATCAAAGAACAATCGGGCCATATGGGAGGCATCGGAGGTCTTGGAGCATGGGATGAAGTGGGCCATCTTGGAAAACCTATCCACTACCACATAGATGGAGTCATGCTTTCTTTGAGTCTAGGGTAGTCCTAGCACAAAGTCCATGCTCAAATCTTGCCATGGACGGTCGGGAATGGGGAGTGGGGTGTATAGGCCGGTGTTTTGTTTCACTTGTTTGGCCGAAGCACATGTTCGGCATTGGCCCACAATCTTGCCTACATCTCTCTTGAGACTTGGCCAATAAAACTGTCCCTCAACTAGGGCAATGGTTTTGTGGACTCCTAAATGGCCAGCTAGTCCTCCCGCATGTAATTCCCAAATCAAGAAGTCACGGAGTGAGGTCCGTGGGATGCAAAGCTTGGGTCCCTTGAAGAGGAACCCATCCTCTAAGACAAATCCCTCATGTTCCTTGTTAGAATGGGTGATCAAGGGGGTATAGATGTGCCCAAAGTCGGGGCAGCTTGGGTACTCATCCTTGACCCTATCAAATCCGCTCACTTCCACTTGGATAGTGGATAACAAGGAAACTTTTGATGCGGGACGGACACGGGAGACGACACTATTAGGTGCCACCTTGGACTCTAGATGAACACGCGACCAGCAGCACACACCAGGGAGACACTAAGCCTGACACTACGAGCTCCTAGTGGCAAAACGTTGCTAACAGAAGTGGAAGCTCACTCGTCGTCCCAAGCGAGGGAAAGCACGGACCGTGCGCGGTTAAGGAACCGGCGGAGGTCAAGGGTAGTCCGACTCAACTTCCGGACTCGGATCGAGTCACGGGACAGGTCACACTCACTCTCACAGCGGTGACATGAACACACGGGCTAGTACCTACGCTCTCGGCAACGGCAAAAGACCGTATACTAGCTAAGCAAATGAACGCCAAGAGGTTCGGACCATTACCTCCACGCAGCCGGCGTGGCGAAGACAACCCCGGCCGAATCACGGACTCCTGGTTAATAATGATTACAGCAATACACTAAGTCGACCCACTCCACGCAGGGAGGTAAAAGGTCACATGTGGGGTCTGGGAATCACGCAACTCGGGTTGACGGGCAGCATCTTGATGTCGCCCGACGGTGCCGAACTCCGCATTTTCGTGCTTTCCGAACGGCGGCTTCTACGGGCCCGCGGGGCCCACGGACGGCGCTATCCTCCGGATCTACGGGGGTGGGACCCACTGTGACGGGGACCCCTGGTGGCGCGCCTCCACGGACGGCGGTCAGCCGGGAACACCGATCGGGGGTCGATCGTTCCGATTCCCAAGCTTTGAAGTTGCTGCCCACGGATTTTTAGTTGCTGTTTTCAGGCGCGCGCTCCGGCGAAAACGGCCGCTGTGATCAATCCCGACGTCGGATCGGGACGCATGAGCTATCGTTGGAAAGCTCTCTTCAAATTCTTCAATCTAGACCCAGAGAGATCTACTGGATCTAGTCAGATCAGAACTTTAATGAATTTACAAGCCCCTGTTGTACAGTAACTGAAACCTCAGGTTTGCATGGTACTTGTCTGAGAACCACCGTTGACCGCCTAGTAAACCTCCGATTCAGCTCTTGAGCTCTTCTTCAAAGTTGTAGGGGATCAAACCACAGAACTGGGTCTATTTTAGGAATTTGATTTGGAGGTGGTGGTGAGTTACTATGATTTTTGGGGTGACTGGTGGTCGGATCTGGGAACAGGGGGACAGAACTATAGCTGGGACTGAGAATGATTTTTATAAAATATGAAATGGACGAACCAAAAATTGAGAAAAATTTTGGATGAAGGGGTGGATGGGTGGAACCTCCAGTAAAATTGGGCGAACCAAAAGAAATCAAAAGGTGGACCTAAGACATGAAACTTAGGGCAGGAATGAATCTGGACAGAACTCTGGCAGAACCGAAATGGAAGAGTTGACGAAAATCAAAAAATATGAAACAAGATCTGAATGGCAAACAAAAATTTGTGGGATGTCCTTGACGCCTCTGGAACACTCAATAAAATCTCCAGATCTATCTGAGTTCGGGGCTGAGACAGGAAATTCGTGGAAGCTCCTGTGGTACTGCGCGGGCAGAACTCCGTTGACGGCGATGGTGGTGCGGTGGCGGCTTGTGGCGGCGGCGGCGGTCGTCGGAACCGATACACGAGGCGTCACACCTCAGAATGGAAGCCTTCACAGCTTCAAGGGGGAGAGGGAGGAGAGAGGAGGGGGGCGCACCAGCCCTTGCTCTTGGAAATACTTTGATTCAAATGGCATTAATTCATGAAAATAGGAAAATACAAGCATATATAGGTCACCCATCTAATCCATCCTCCACCGTTGGATCTAGGAGTTAGGGATGGATGGCTAGGATGAAGTTTGATCAACATACAACAAAAATATTAAACAAATAGGGAGGGGGCGCACCTTGACCAAGGGGGGGACATGGTAGGTGGGTTTGGTTGGAAATGTTGACCATTTTGGTCCCTTGTCCCCCATGTGGACAATTGACTAGTCAAGGCTTCTAGATGTCCACCTTGGATGTTGACCAACCCCACAAGGCTGATATGGACCAATGGGAGGGGGCCTGGGGGTCCCATGGGGCCCAGGGGTCCCATTTTACAAATAAGCCCCTCGTACACTCATAATTGCAAACCGTATAAAATGAAATAAACACACCTTACACACAAATAAAGTCTAATTAAATATGAAAAATGGGGAGGCTCAAGGCGGAGTCTCCAGGCTGTCTCCGAGCCAGATGGACGCTGAGGTGGCTCGAGTCGTGCTCCGTGTGCGGTACCGGTGGCTCGGCGTGTCGGCCGCTCAACTGCTCGGGTGTCCGCACCAATTCTCCCCGGGTGGGAGAAACTCGACCCTGTCGAGTAAGGGTCTGCATCGCTCCTATATCACTCCAGAAGGTCCAGATCGATCTGCTGCAACTCGCCATGTGTGATCCATGTGTCCTCAGTAGCGGGCCGTCCTCTCCATCGCACTAGGTAGCGCGGGTAAGATCCACTCCTGGTAACTGTCACTTGCTCGTCCAGTATACGATCTATATGCTCACGCTGCCGTGAAAAAGGGGCTGGAGGTGGAAGTGGACACTCAGGCGTGGGATCACTCTCAAGGGGAGGAGATGGCTCAAAAGGCTCACTAGGGATCACCGCTGGGTCCCTATATGCAACAAGATCCGATACATTGAAGGTAGAGCTTATACCATATTCCTCGGGCAAGTCCACAACGTACGCATTGGATCCAACGCGTTTCAACACTCTGAATGGACCGGCTCCGCGAGCTTGCAACTTCTTAACGGTTCCAGAGGGAAACCGTTCAGGTCTTACCCTGATCATGACGTATTCGCCCTCGTGAAACTCTCGGTGGTGTCGGTGGGCATCGGCTAACTCCTTGTACCGTGCATTGCTGGCCTCAATGTGACGACGGATGTCGTCATGCAAACTCCTAACGTGCCTAGCAAACGACTCGGCCGACTCCGACACTCTAGCATGGATAGGCATGGGGACAAGGTCAACGGGTTTCCTAGGCCTACGACCTGTGACAATTTCAAATGGACTCATGCCGGTAGACCTATTCACCGAATCATTGTATGCAAACTCAGCCATAGGTAAAATGAGATCCCAATCCCCAATGCGGTCCCTGACTAGACACCTCAAAAGATCTCCCAGACTTCTATTGACTACCTCGGTCTGACCATCGGTCTGGGGGTGATATGCAGTGGAAAACTTGAGGTGAGTACCCATCATATGCCATAGTGTCTTCCAAAAGTAGGAAGTGAATCTAACATCACGGTCAGACACTATAGTGCGAGGCAACCCGAACTTGCACACCACATGAGTAAGGAATAAGCGGGCTACCCTAGAAGCATCCGACGTCTTAGAGCAAGGAATAAAGAGGGCCATCTTCGAGAAACGGTCAACCACCACATAGACCGAATCATGCTTCCTGGAGGTACGTGGCAATCCCAAAACAAAGTCCATACTAACATCCTGCCACGGGGCATCAGGCACGGGTAGAGGCGTATAAAGGCCTGAGCTTTGCTTCTTCATCTTGGCCGTAGCACATGTACGGCACTGAGCCACGATGTTAGCAACATCGCGCTTCAAGCTCGGCCAATAAAATCGATGCTCCACTGCCTCAATAGTCTTGTTCCGACCAAAGTGGCCGGCTAGACCTCCCGCATGTAGTTCCCACACTAAGAAATCTCGAACCGAAGTTCGGGGAACACACAGCCTGCTACCTCGAAAGAGGTAACCCTCCTGAAGCATATATTCATCAAGGTCTCTCGAGGGTCCGGCCTGGAGAGTGGTAAAAATCTGACCGAAGTCAGGGCAATCAACATAGGCCTCCTTCATCTTCTCTAACCCTATGACCTCGGCACTCATGGTGGTAAGCAAACATGCTCGCCGACTCAAGGCATCAGCCACCTTGTTCTCCACTCCAGCCTTATGTTTAAGCACAAAGGTGAATTGCTGGAGATACTTGACCCAACGACTATGATGCGAGTTAAGCTTCTTTTACGAATGGAGGTACCTCAATGCCTCGTGATCGGAGTATAGGACAAACTCCTGATGTAAAAGATAGTGCCTCCAATGCCTAAGAGCCTGAACAACTGCGTAGAATTCTTTATCATATGTGGAATATCACAGTTTCGCGTCATTCAGCTTCTCGCTGAAATATGCGATCGGGTGGGACTCCTGACTCAAAACTCCTCCAATTCCCACGCCCGACACATCACAAGAGACCTCAAACACCTTCGAAAAATCTGGCAGTCGAAGGATAGGTGTCTGGGTCATGCGCTCCTTGATATCTTTGAAGGCGGCAGATGCGGCCTTCGTCCATACAAATGTGCCCTTACGGATGCAATCCGTGATCGGGGCGGTGACGGAGCTAAATCCGCGGATGAAGCGACGGTAGAACGTCGCAAGGCCATGAAAGCTGCGGACATCATGAACCGTACGGGGTTCCGGCCACTCAACAATGGCCCGGACCTTCTCCGGATCGGCGGAGACCCCAGTACTAGACACAATGAAACCCAAGAAGGTAAGCTGAGGTGTCATGAAGGCACACTTCTGTGGGTTCGTAAACAACTGCTCTCGCCGAAGAAGTAGACAGACCTGCCGAAGGTGGTCCAAGTGGTCCCCTGTGGTGCGGCTATAGATAAGGATATCATCAAAATACACCACTACAAAGACTCCAATGAAAGGTCGAAGGACCTGAGTCATGAGCCGCATGAAAGTGCTAGGGGCATTGGTCAACCCAAAAGGCATGACCAACCACTCATATAGACCGTCCTTGGTCTTAAATGCGGTCTTCCACTCATCACCTGGCCTAATCCTCACCTGATGGTAGCCACTCTTAAGATCGATCTTCGAAAAGATAGTGGCACCTGCCATCATGTCCAGCATGTCATCAAGGCGGGGAATAGGGAACCTGTACTTCACAGTGATTTTGTTGATGGCACGACTATCAATGCATATTCTCCATGTGCCATCCTTCTTCGGGGCGAGTAATGCAGGTACAGCACATGGACTCATGCTGTCCCGGACAGATCCTCTCTGCACAAGCTCATCGACCTGCCGTTTAAGCTCGGCATGCTCCGTGGGGCTCATTCGATAATGAGGAAGGTTGGGCAAAGAAGAGCCCGGAACAAGGTCGATGGCATGCTGAATATCCCGCATGGGTGGGAGTCCCTCGGGAAGCTCATCGGGAAAAATATCAGCAAACTCCTGCAGAATAGGAACAACCTCGGGTGGGAGCTCACCCTCGGAGTCCCGCTCCACCTCTCGGACCGTAATGGCAAACACCGGACAGCCCTGACTAAGCTCCTGCTCCATTTCCCGGGAGCTAATCATCATCAATCTCCTCGTCGAGGGCTCTCCTGGGCCAGAGGTAACAGTCATAGTCTGAGCTGGGGATGGGGTACTGGGCCCGGGTACGGAAGGCTTTGGAGTACTAGGGCCAGTAGGACCCCTGACTGATGGGCTCCTGGGCCGAACGGGGTGGAGGGTGACCTGCTGGCCATCGTGGTCGAAGGTACAGGTGTTCGACCGACCATGGAGTGTGGCATCTCGGTCGAATAACCACGGCCTACCAAGAATGATACTTCCCACTTCCATGGGGAGAACATCACACCAGATCTCGTCACGGTAGGAGTGGAGCTGCAGCGGGACCAAGCACCGCAGCCTGACCGAAATGGAAGTGGTATCCACCCATGATACCTGATAGGGACAAGGATGGTCTACGGGTGTGAGACCAAGACGAGCGACAGCGTTCGTGGAGATTGCATTGATACAACTCCCGCTATCGATGACCACCTTGCAAATTTGCTTTCCCAGCCTACAGAATACCTGAAGGATAGTGGTCCGACGCCAGTCATCACTGGCCTGTGGCTGGGTGAGGATACATCTGACGACCCCCACGTGGGTATCATCCGAATGCTGGGCATCCTGGGCCTCACCTCCCATCTCATAGTACTCGTCAGCTAGCTCTTCATCTGCCTCATAGCTGACTAACTCGAGGCCCGTAGGGGTGGTATCCTCGGCCTGTGTGTCCCCAATGTGAAGAGATGGGCGGGTGGGACACTGGTTGGCGAAATGGCCAAACCCATTGCAGCGATAACACTGCTGCCGTGATCCACTAGGCTCCCCAATCATAGGTCCTTTACCTTTATACTCCCGACGGATAGGAGGCGTAGGCAACAAAGGACGTGCAGGAGGTGCGGGTGCCGGTGGACGGGCTATGGGTGGGGCCATAAGATGCTGGGGACGAGGAAGATCCCTCGGGGGTGGAGGACGAGGCCTAGGAGCAAAGGGCTCGGGGCGAGCGGGCTCCTGAGGTCGTGCCATGGGGGCCCTCGGATACGTGCCAGATGAGCCACGGGACTCGACACTACGAAGGGGAAAGGAGCCCAACCGATGGGGTGACTCAAACTCGGCCTCGAACTGCTCCAATTCGAGAGCAATCTGATATGCCTGCTCCAAAGTGGTGGCATTGCGGCGAAAGAGTTCATATTGATAATTGGGCCGCAAACCTCTCCGAAAGCGGGATATCGTCATGGTGCTCTCTTCCGTGACCCCGCACCGCAAATAATACTCATCGAACTCGGCGGTGTACTCGGTCACGGATCGGTTCCCTTGGGAGATGCTTTGCCACTTGTCTATGAGACGTTGGCGATATGAGGCGGGAAGGTACTTCTCCCTCAACTTGGTTTTCATATCATCCCAAGTACCGATCTGGGGTTGACGTCACTGGTTGAGCAGGCTCTCCACATTGATCCAATAAGTTTGAGCCTGCCCTTGCAGCTTCATCTTAGCGTACCGGACTCTCGGGTGGTCCGTCATCTCAAACCACTCGAAGTATCGGTCCATGCCGGCCTCCCAATCTAAATACACCCGAGGGTCCAAGGACCCGCTAAAAGTGGGAGGGTCCGCACGCACACCCCTAAGAATGCGGTCGTCATCCTCGTCATCACGATTCCGTCGTTGATGACGACGACCGTTACCCCCGTGATCATTGTCGGAGGCATAATCATCCACTATAGGTGCCTGTTGCCTCCCGACATCCTCCACCTGAGCCCTTGGCACAGCGGGTTGCTGCACCGGCTCTTGTTGGCCGTTCGTCGGCGCGGGTTGCGCCGCTACTGGGCCCCTCTCTAGGACGGCAATCCTCCCAACAAGGCCTTGAATGGACTGCTCCGAAACCCCAGCCCGATCCTCGAGGACCTTCATCCGCCCTTCTAGACGCGTTCCTATGCCATCCATACGCGTACTAAGACCATCCATACGCATATCTAAACGATCCATGATGGCCCGGAACATCTCGGCCGTGGAAGACTCATCGGAACTACGGGCTCGGGACTCCGCCATAGGTGGTGGTGGCGAGTACTGGGTGCCTCGACGGGTGGGCATGCAACTGACACACGACCTAGAAGACACCGACTAATGCAAACACACACTAAATGATGCACTTAGACCTAAACCAATATCCGGTACGGGGCGAAGTTAATCGATCCGAAAATCACTCCCGCAAGTGTGCGACCTCCCGGTAGGTGTAGCCTAACGCTCGGACAACACCTTTTAAGATACCGAATAAAGGGTGCAAATGCAATTTAAAACACACTTTTTTTTTGTTTTGAGAATAATGATGGTCCTAGACTCGACTTAGACCATGATGCATGTAAGACATATGCAATGACTACCCTAGACTCGACTCGCTCTGATACCAAACTGATGCGGGACGGACACGGGAGACGACACTATTAGGTGCCACCCTCGGACTCTAGATGAAGACGCGACCAGCAGCACACACCAGGGAGACACTAAGCCCGACACTACGAGCTCCTAGTGGCAAAACGTCGCTAACAGAAGTGGAAGCTCACTCGTCGTCCCAAGCGAGGGAAAGCGCGGACCGTGCGCGGTTAAGGAACCGGCGGAGGTCAAGGGTAGTCCGACTCAACTTCCGGACTCGGATCGAGTCACGGGACAGGTCACACTCACTCTCACAGCGGTGACATGAACACACGGGCTAGTACCTACGCTCTCGGCAGCGGCAAAAGACCATATACTAGCTAAGCAAATGAACGCCAAGAGGTTCGGACCATTACCTCCACGCACCCGGCGTGGCGAAGACAACCCCGGCCGAATCATGGACTCCCGGTTAACAATGATTACAGCAATACACTAAGTCGACCCACTCCACGCAGGGAGGTAAAAGGTCACATGTGGGGTCCGGGAATCACGCAACTCGGGTTGACGGGCAGCATCTTGATGTCGCCCGGCGGTGCCGAACTCCGCGTTTTCGTGCTTTCCGAACGGCGGCTTCTACGGGCCCGCGGGGCCCACGGACGGCGCTGTCCTCCGGATCTGCGGGGGTGGGACCCACTGTGATGGGGACCCCTGGTGGCGCACCTCCACGGACGGCGGTCGGCCGGGAACACCGATCGGGGGTCGATCGGTCCCGATTCCCAAGCTTTGAAGTTGCTGCCCACGGATTTTTAGTTGCTATTTTCAGGCGCGCGCTCCGGCGAAAACGGCCGCTTTGATCAATCCCGACGTCGGATCGGGACGCATGAGCTATCGTTGGAAAGCTCTCTTCAAATTCTTCAATCTAGACCCAGAGGGATCTGCTGGATCTGGTCGGATCAGAACTTTAATGAATTTACAAGCCCCTATTGTACAGTAACTGAAACCTCAGGTTTGTAGGGTACTTGTCTGAGAACCACCGTTGACCGCCTAGTAAACCTCCAATTCAGCTCTTGAGCTCTTCTTCAAAGTTGTAGGGGATCAAACCACGGAACTGGGACTATTTTTGGAATTTGATTTGGAGGTGGTGGTGATTTACTATGATTTTTGGGGTGACTGGTGGTCGGATCTGGGAACAGGGGGACAGAACTATAGCTGGGACTGAGAATGATTTTTAGAAAATATGAAATGGACGAACCAAAAATTGAGAAAAATTTTGGATGAAGGGGTGGATGGGAGGAACCTCCAGTAAAATTGGGCGAACCAAAAGAAATCAAAAAGTGGACCTAAGACATGAAACTCAGGGTGGGAATGAATCTGGACAGAACTCTGGCAGAACCGAAATGGAAGAGTGGACGAAAATCAAAAAATATGAAACGAGATCTGAATGGCAAAACCAAATTTGTGGGATGTCCATGACACCTCTGGAACACCCAATAAAATCCCCAGATCTATCTGAGCTCGAGGCTGAGACAGGAAATTCATGGAAGCTCCTGTGGTACTGCGCGGGCAGAACTCCGTTGACGGCGATGGTGGTGCGGTGGCGGCTTGTGGCGGCGGCGGCGGTCGTCGGAACCGATACACGAGGCGTCACACCTCAGAATGGAAGCCTTCATAGCTTCAAGGGGGAGAGGGAGGAGAGAGGAGGGGGGCGCACCAGCCCTTGCTCTTGGAAATACTTTGATTCAAATGGCATTAATTCATGAAAATAGGAAAATACAAGCATATATAGGTCACCCATCTAATCCATCCTCCACCGTTGGATCTAGGAGTTAGGGATGGATGGCTAGGATGAAGTTTGATCAACATACAACAAAAATATTAAACAAATAGGGAGGGGGGCGCACCTTGACCAAGGGGGGGACATGGTAGGTGGGTTTGGTTGGAAATGTTGACCATTTTGGTCCCTTGTCCCCCATGTGGACAATTGACTAGTCAAGGCTTCTAGATGTCCACCTTGGATGTTGACCAACCCCACAAGGCTGATATGGACCAATGGGAGGGGGCCTGAGGGTCCCATGGGGCCCAGGGGTCCCATTTTACAAATAAGCCCCTCGTACACTCATAATTGCAAACCGTATAAAATGAAATAAACACACCTTACACACAAATAAAGTCTAATTAAATATGAAAAATGGGGAGGCTCAAGGCGGAGTCTCCAGGCTGTCTCCGAGCCAGATGGACGCTGAGGTGGCTCGAGTCGTGCTCCGTGTGCGGTACCGGTGGCTCGGCGTGTCGCGCCGCTCAACTGCTCGGGTGTCCGCACCAACTTTCCTACTAAGGGCATCCGCCGCTCGATTCTCACTCCCAGCTTTGTGTTTGATGACAAAAGTGTAGGATTGGATGAACTCAACCCATCGGGCATGTTGGGCATTTAGCTTTTGTTGGGAGTTGAGGTATTTGAGGGCCTCATGGTCGGAGAAGATGACAAATTCTTTGGGCAACAAGTAGTGCCTCCAATGTCGGAGGGACTGCACCATGGTATAGAACTCCTTGTCATAAGTGGAGTATCTCGTCCTAGCATCACATAGCTTCTCACTAAAGTAGGCTACCGGGTGTCCCTCTTGACTAAGAATCCCTCCTATCCCTATCCCGGATGCATCACATGTGACTTCAAAGACTTTAGAGAAATCAGGAAGGCATAGGACCGGGGCTTGGGTCAACTTCTCCTTAAGTTCTTGGAAGGCTTTAGAGGCTGATTTGGTCTATACAAAAGTCCCCTTCTTGAGACAATCGGTGATTGGGCCAGTGATAGTGCTAAATCCACGAATAAACCTCCTATAAAATGTTGCCAATCCATGGAAACTTTGGACCTCATGAAGGGTGTGGGGTTCCGACCAATCAATAATAGCTTGGACCTTGTCGGGATCCATGGAGATGCCTTTGGTGGACACCACAAATCCTAGGAAGGTGAGGGAGGTGGTCATGAAGTGGCACTTTCCTAAGTTGGCAAATAGGCTCTCTTGTCGAAGGATGGTACAAACTTGCCTAAGGTGGTCAAGGTGGGCCTCTTGGGATTGACTATAGATGAGTATATCATCAAAGTAGACCACTAGAAAGATCCCAATGAATGGCCTAAGGACCTCCGTCATAAGATGCATGAAAGTACTTGGGACATTTGAAAGCCCAAAAGGCATGACTAACCATTTAAAGAGACCATCTTTGGTTTTGAAAGCCGTTTTCCACTCATCCCCGGGCCTTATCCTAACTTGGTGATAGCCACTCTTAAGATCAATTTTGGAGAAAATGGTGGCTCCAGCTAACATATCAAGCATGTCATCAAGCCTAGGGATGGGAAACCTATACTTGACGGTGATTTTGTTAATGGCCCTACTATCCACACACATTCGCCATGAACCATCCTTCTTGGGAGTTAGAAGGGCCGGGACGGCACATGGGCTTTTGCTAATGCGAATGAAGCCCTTCCTAATGAGTTCCTCTATTTACCTCCGAAGTTCGGCATGTTCCGTGGGATTGAGGTGATAATGAGGAAGGTTTGGGAGAGTGGCCCCCGAGACTAGGTCAATTGCATGTTGCACATCCCGCATAGGAGGGAGTTGATCCGGGAGCTCCGTTGGGAATACATCATGGAATTCTTCTAGGAGTTGTTAGATTTCTATGGGATGTGGATTGGTGGAAGTGGGTTCTCCAAGGCAAATGACCACCACACATAGTGGTACTCCTTGAACTATCTCCTCTTCAAGTTCTTTCCTAGTGATGAGATGAAGACCCTTGGCCAACCCTGAGGTCCCACTTTGTTTGGGAGTTTGGGTGAGGGATGGGGTTGGAGGGGTGGAGTTCCCTGAGACTTGTATGGTGGTGGGGTGTTGTCCTTGAAGGGGAGTGTCCCTCTTGGTCATGGGACGAGGTGGGGAGGTGTTAAGACGGATAGTCTTACCCTCATGTTCAAAGGTGCATTTGTTGCTCCTACCCAAGATGGTGGCATCTACATCATAAAGCCAAGGTCTTCCTAGTAGGATGCTACCTACTTCCATGGGAATGATGTCACACCATATTTGACCATGGTATGAAGATAAGGTGAGGGGCACAAGACATTGAGTGTTGACCGGGATGGAGTTGTTGTTGATCCATGAGACCCGGTATGGACTTGGGTGAGGGGTGATGGCTAGCCCAAGAAGCTTGACGGTATCGGGTGATACGGCATTGACACAACTCCCACTATCCAAGATCACTTTCCTTACATGGCTCCCTATTTTGACAAAGGTGTGAAAGATTGAAGTTCGACGCCAATCTTCTTCTTGGGGTTTTGTGAGGGTGCATCTAATTACTCCTAGATGAGAGTTGGTAGATGGAGTGGTGTGATCTAGACCCGATTCTGGGTATTGGGCTTCATACTCCTCTTCCCAATCTAGTGAGGCTTCATGGTCCTCAATGACATCTTCAAGTTCCTTTTGGGGTGGAGCTTCTTCCTCAATAAGTAAGCTAGATAATCCCTTGGATGGACATTGCCCCGCAAAGTGGCCAAACCCTTGACACCTAAAGCATTGTTGACGCCCGCTACCCGAAGTAGTTCCTACATTTGGGCCTTTGGGAATGTCTTCCCTCCGTGGGAGGGGGTGACTAGGGGTGGGTTTGTTTGGAGTGATGGTGGGAGGAGGGTTGTAAGGCCTTAATGGGGTGTTCCCACTTGGATTATGGGCTTTCATGGGAGTGGCCGGAATGGGCCGTGGTCCCATATTTTTGGGATCGACCGGTCGGGGAGTAGCAAATCGAGGGATCCTAGAGAATCTTTCTACATCCCTAGCTATTTGATAATCTTTCTCAAGGTTATCAACATCACTCATAAAAAGCTCTCTTTTGATGTGACTTTGAAGCCCATTCCTAAAGCGGGACAAGGTAACGGCCGGGTCCTCATGAACTCCACACTTCAAATGATAGGAGTCAAACTTCTCAATGTATTCAACCACGGTCTTCCCTTCTTGGGTGAGGCTTTGCCATTCATCTAAGAGCATTTGATGGTAAGATTGGGGAAGGTATTTGTTCCTAAGTTGGTTCTTCATACCCTCCCAAGTATCAATAGGCTCTCCCCGCCTAATCATTCTTAGACCCTCTTGGTTTAACCAATAAGTTTTGGCTAATTTGATGAGATGCATTTTGGCCAACCTTACCCTCCTTTGGTCGGACATAGGGTACCATTCAAAGTATTAGTCCATGGCGGTTTCCCACTCTAAGTAGACACTTGGTTCATGGGAACCATCAAAGTTTGGGGCCTCTACTTTAATCATCCTTAAGAGAGGGTCATCCGGGTCATCCCGTGGACGCCTTTCATGAATTGGATGGTGTCGGGGTCTCTCATGGTCATGGTAAGGGTCATGATCCAAGTCCTCCCTATAAATTTCAGCATGTGGATGATAGGCTCTTGGTCCATGGTTCCTAGGATGGAACTCATCCCTATGAGGCTCGATATGTGGAGGGTGGACTCTTGGGTCATTGTTCCTTGGGTGGAACTCATTCCTATGCAACTCACCATGTGGTGGATGAAATCTTGGCTCATTATTCCTTGGATGAGGGTCTTCCCTAGGAGGCTCAACATGTGGAGGGTGGACTCTAGGCTCATTGTTCCTTGGGTGGAACTCATGCTCTTCAAGCCGAGCAATTCGAGTGGTAAGGGACTCAAGTTGGGCAAGAATGTTGGTAAGGGCAGCATCTACCCTACTCATTTGACCTTGAGGTTCCTCCCTAGGAGCATCTTGATTGAGTTGAGGATGGGGATCCATGGGTGGATTTGAAGATGAAGGATCGGATCGGTAACTAGCACCACTACGGGTGGACATGCAAGACAAGGGACAAATGGAGTTGGACACACGATGCAAAGGTCCTAGGACTTAGACTTGATAGAGACAAGTCAATGACTTGCTCTGATACCAATTGATCTGACACAACCTCGGACCTAATGCAAGCAAGCACAATCGCATTCAAATGGGCCGAATTGGGCCGCCGCTCTCTCATCGCTCACCCAAGCCTGGGGTAACTTGGCAATGCCAAGGTGAGGTGGAGGGGTTCGTCCCTTGCTGGTAGAGGGCCAGCAAGGCCAAGATGTGATTCCCAATAGGTGTGGATGCCCAATTCAAGGGGGCCGACAAAGTGCCAAAGGCACCGGTTGCACTTCTCCCACGATGATCACTCAAGACAACGGGGCTTGAGGATCGGGCTCTCACTCACATAACCAGCGGAATTAAGAACTAATATTGAAAGACAAGCACTAAATGGAGTGAATGTTTGAGCACTTACTCGACCGATTTGAAGAAACCGATCCCGGTCGGAGACGAGGGCGAGCGGGGAGGCGAGTGGATCCCCACACGCCGCGTCGGGGTAGCTTGACCTGCCCAAACAAGTTACAACACTACACCTCTCGTAGGAGGGGGATCTTGGGGTGGGGGTTAAGGGATATTACAACCAAAATTACCTCCACACAGGGAGGGGCCTTCAGCCGGCCAAGCGGGGAGGGGAAACTAGGATTAGAAGTATTGAACGATGAAGTCACCGGTTCTGCCTGCTCTCTCCGAACAGGGACAGGTAGTCGGTGTTGCTGCTGTAGAACTCGCTCAGGAATTCTGCTGATGACGAGACCAGTGGGGAAATCGTCGTAGCTGAGAAGGGAATGCCTCAGAATTTATTTAATTTCTTCTGGAGCCGCTGCTGACCGGGATGGAGGTTTGAACAGAGCTTCCGATTCTCTGACCTGCAGTTGCAGACTTCTAACAGCAGATTGCAGAGAACGCCCCGGCAGCTCCCGACCTCGGAATCAAGCGCCGTCAGAGTCGTTGGAATCGTGGACGAGTCCTCTTCGCAGAAAAACTAACGGGAAAGCCAACCGATGTCGGAGAAGACTAGGGGATGCAGAACAATGACGACTGGTTGATGCAGACTGTGGGTAGTAGGATGACGAAGCTAAGGGAGAAAAAATGATAACTTCTGCTATCGGATGCCAAACGGGATTCCGCTTCTTGATTCTGAAAGTAGACAGGAAGGAGAAGAACTTTGTGGAAGAGCTTGTGGGCTGATTCCTCCGAGGTTCATCGTGGCAGAGCTTCTAATCCGATTCTGGTACTCAGCAGGGACAGCTATGCACAGTCGTGGGAGAACGAAGCTCCTGAGCAGTACACAGATCGGATGAAGACAAAACCACTGCCGTTGTGAAGGAGACCGGTAGACGCTTCCAACGGTGGCTCTTGGGTTTCAAACTCATCAGAGGAAGTCGCGGTGGCCGCTGCAAGTTGCTGGTTCACCTGCAACTTCTGGACTGCAAGCAGCAACCTAGGGACAACTTCCAATGCCTAGAAAGAAGGAGGAGAATGGGGTATGTGGTGAAGGGGATGTGGATGAAGGGTGAGAGGGGGGGGTTGTGGGAGGTGTGGAGGGGGTCTAATGGTGGAGGGGAGATGGAGGAAGAGGGGGAGGGCGCAGGCTTCAGCTGGAGGTAAGGGGGGATGGGGATTGCAAGGGGGGGAGAAGAATGGATGGAGGTGGGGGCGACCTAGGCTAAAGGGGATAGAGGGAGGGGCGGCCAAAGCTTGGAGGGAAGGGATTTCAAATTTAAAATGGCCTTGGAAGTTGAGGGATTGTGTGGGGAAGGGGGTGATTGTGTTGGAATGGGGGTAGATTGTGTGGGAATAGAGAAGATAGTGTTGGAATGGGAGAGATTCTACCTTGGGACTATGGGGGTGGAGTAATGGCAGCTATGGGAAGTGGAGGGCCTTTAATGGGGTAGGTGGGGGTTGGAAGTTGGGAGTAGGGAGGAGGAGAGAGAGAAAGGGGCGAACCCCATAGTGGAGGAGAGAGAAAGAGGGATAGAGAGAGAGGTGGGGTGGGGAATCACTCCCCTAGGGCTTCTCACCCAACTATAGGATTCACTCCACTAGAACTAGATTTGAATACTCAAATGGAAATCTTTTTGTATTGAATCATTCATTTCCTCCAAATGAAGGGAATGGGGCCCTATATATAGGAAACCCACATTTTACAATAAGTCCCTTACAAAAGACTCAATGACAAATAACCAAAGGGGTAGGGGGGGCTTATGGGCCAAGCCCGAAGAATTGGGCCCAATAGCACATTACACAATCTAACGATACTCAAACCTAGAAAATAAATGCAAGACCTAGGGGCATGACTCAAATAAACTGAAAAGTACATCAAATGACTCAAAAAGATAGCACAAAAGGGATAATTGGGCCTTTATAGAGAGAGGCCCGAACTCAAACGATGCCGGAATGTGAAGAAGCCCCTAGCCAAAGGGAGTTGTGGATGATGCCTCCATCACATACATTTGGCCGCCTTCTGTTGGTCGACGAGCAAACCCCGTATTTCTTCCTTTGTTCTCTATCTTGCTGTATTTTAGTTCATCTTAGTGCATTCATACATAATAGATTTTCCTAAGTCCCTATCTTAAATATGTTTTCAATCCAAAACATAGGGAAGGCGGATGGTCGAAAGTCTCAGACACCCCCCTTCCCAGCCCCCTTCCCGGTATGACTGACCCCATTTGCATGTTTTCTTTTCCTCTCTAAGCATATACTACATCTTCTCAGTCTAATGGTCTATCTTCTTGTGTTTATTGGTTGATTCGCAGGAACTTCACGTTGGACTCGCAGATACAAGCTCCCTGTTCTCGACCGGCTGAGAGCGAGGACAGGAAGAACCCATATTCTTCCGCTTCAAAGGCATTCGCGATCATCACTCCTGTGAGGCTCAGGTATAAGCCTCTGGTGATCACCCCACTTCTTCCTTTCTAACCCGTGCACTATAGGCCTAGTAGCATTTCAGAGAGGCACACCTTTCCGGCACCTACAACCTTCTGGCGATCATGGTGGGACCCTCTTGCTCACTGTGAGTCCTTAGTTTGAAGTCTACTACATTTATTTTCTAGTAAATAGTCTTTTCCTATTTTATATTTCATTTTTAGTTGCTCACTACGCCTGTTTTGCATTTGGTTCACCTGCGGGGCCAAAACAGGAGGCGGCCAAGTTTCTGGCCACCCAGAGCCAAGGCGGCCAGACACCTGGCTACCCAGCTCCTAAGAGGCTAGAGACCTGGCCGCCTAAGTCCCAAGGTAGCCAGATACCTGGCCGCCCAAGTTCTCTAAGTGGCCATCAAGTTGGCCGTCTTCGATTCACGTTTCTACCTCCATTTTCATCCTATCTGCATAGTTTAGCTTCTATTTTGCATTTTTTTGGTTCTGTGTGCCCTAACATTTTAGGTTTGAGTCTGGGGTGGGGTTAGGAAGAGCCAACATCACATCGATTATGAAGACCCTCCCTTTGATTTGGACTCTTCACTCGGGGATTCCCACTCGGGTGTAACTAGTCTTTTTCAATTGGGAACCTCCGTAAGTCCCTGCGAATCGTGGATTCCCACACGGTCGCCAGGCAGGTTGTACCTTGAAGTCCTATTATATTTCCTAAAGGGGTTTGAGTGAGATCATCCTTAAGATTGTTCCAGAGTTTGGCATTAATTCCCCTAGAAAATTTCATTCTCATCTAAGAGGGAACAAATTCAAATTGGACTAATCATGGGATTAACCTAAGCTAAAAATTATGGGGTTCATTGTTTGAATACATGATTGCTGATAGATACCATTAATTCAATCCTAGTTGGCCTTACAAATTCCACTTCAATCTCTAAAAATTAATTAGGCTGAGTTACAATGGACCAATGTTATTCTAACATGCATGTTGTTGATGAGGATGATTTTGAATTTTATGACACACAAACTCGGCTTGATGCTAAAGAAGATATACCCAATGCCTTCATTGGGATGTATAAAAATTCACAAATTGATGTAGGTCAAAGCACAAGTAGTGAAGAATCATCCTCCGAAAGTCAAGAGCCCATCAATGCCAAAACCCCATGGATTCTTCCAAAAGAGGATCAAGAGCTAGCTAGGGTGCTGTCTCGATACTCCCCTAACCATTTGATTGCCCTAGCTTCCCAAAGAAGATCACATCTCACTCCTCAACCCATTCCAAGGAGATCCGCAACCCCGATTTCAATGTTAAACTCATTCAATAGGACTCGCTTTCGTGTTCCTAGTTAACCTAACCATCCTCTTCACCCTCAAGGGGTTGCATCCTCTCCAATCTCATGCTATGCCTAATGTCAATGCACCCCTTAGGCAATCCAATCTCATATCCCGACAAGAGGTGGGGAGGTATATCTGGCAAGTGGTTGCCAAAAGTCTCCCCAAACGTCAACCTCACTCCTTTACTAGCTATTGTAAACTTCCAAATGTTTATTTTTCCCCGGGTTTCAAAGCCCCTAAATATCGGAACTATGATGGTTCCACCGATCCACATGAACATCTTTCTTGTTTTCTTATGGATTCTCATCAATGGCTTTACGATCGGGTCCTCCTAGTCCATCTCTTTCAAAAATCTCTTGAAGGAGAGGCCACCAGGTGGTTCTCTTCACTCCCGACCATTGATCCTATCCATTTTGACATTGTGTCCGAGTGTTTCATCACTCATTTCAGCCACATGGCTAGTGTAGCTCCCACTCTCACAGACCTTATCATGGAGAAAATGAAGCCCGACGAGGACTTCATTCAATTCTCTAATCGATGGAGAGCTATGGCTTTTACGTCTGGAATCACCATCCCGTAATCTCAAGTCATCACTGTTCTAGTCAATAACACAACTCCTCAACTCCGTGCTATCTTGATGCTTAGCGAATTTCACACATTCGCTCAGCTCTACAAAAGAGCTCATATTGTCCAAGCTCAACTCAAACATTCCTCCTTTCCATTCTTCCTTGATGATTACGATGTCTCGACATCGGAAGGAGCAAGTTCCTATGATCATGTCAATGCCTTCCATCAGCCCCCCAATTCTACCTACCCCATGGTTGCCACCGCAAACTGTAGGGTGCCCACGAGAAGTGTGGAGAACACCCAAAACTCCTTTCCTTTCCACCAATCTTCTCATGTCCCATCCTATGCTCAGGAAAGGTTAGCCATGGTAAGGGACAATCAAGAGTCTAGGATAATGGAAAGAGGACAACATTGGCAATATGATGAGGAAGAAGTGAGAATGACCAACCCATAGCGCGCTCGAACATAGGGAACATGATTGGCCATGGACAAGGGACAGGACCTATGGTCTTGATCCGACCCAAGAGTGAACCACCCTGAACACGCCAAGACATCTCTCCTTCCACTCCAACTCCACCTAAAGGGGCAAGGCCCTTAATTCTCATTCTACCTAAGGGCACATTCTCTACTCGGTAGTCGAATCAAGGTGTCTCTTCTCCGCTCATAGTAGAGGCTCGCTCAACTTCATCCACTTTTCACCAAGACACCTCATGAGAAGAGCTATTATCATCTCTTACTCTAATTAAACTAGCTCCTACCCGAACCATGCTGCCAACTCAGTTTGAACCAGCTCCTGTTGTTGATGAGTCATTTACGACCCTCACCCCAATCAATCCAGCTCCAATTCAACTTCCCCAACATGAAACCATCCCTTTTGATGAGTCAGATGCTGGACTTGCTCTCCCAAATCAAGATGTCATTCCAAATGTCCAATCAAGCTACCCACATATCCCTAACCCTCATATTGCTCCTGCTTTAGAAATATTGGCCGACATCTCCACGGTGTTGGACCCGGCCACGATCACTTCATGCCAAGGCAAGGAGCCCATCATCTATGCTCTGGATGTCCATCAATTTACTCCATCCTCCGAATCCTTAGAGTCATTCGTGTCTAAGGAGAAACCTCAAGAGATAGGATGGCACATAATGTCCAAGATGGGTTATACATCTGACGCAAGGTTAGGAAAAGATGAACAAGAATTAAGAGCCGATTCAGGAAAGTTGAATAGTTGAGAGATTTGGATTAGGGTGTCAACCAATTAAGGTCAGCAAAAATGAATCAACAAGGTGGAATTTTCACAATCATTTTGTAAAGGAGTCATGTCCAGTGGAAGAGATAATCACAAGTGTAGAAATATTCCATGATGATGAACATGTGGATCCAAAAGAAAATCCCCACGACGTAAGTTATAATTTGTTAACTCAAATCTTAATGTTTAGTTTAATGAATTCAATAAAACTGTTACAAGATGAGGAACGATCTAACCCGCCTCCTATGGCCGAACATATTCAAATCAAAGAGCCCATTAATCTCAGTAGGTATAGGGGTCGTGTCTATGGCTGTATAATTACTTCTCACCCACTTGAATCCTATTTCTGGCCTACCAAGGAGATGGACTGCTCCTCTTCCTCATCTAGTAGTCCACAGAGTGCCCAGACGACGCCGTCCACTCTGTAGGAAATCTTGTACATAGCTGTAGAGGTAGAAAAATGATTTCTAGCCCTCGTACCACACTTTTCTATTTATTTATCGGGGAGGACCGCCTGGCACTCGTGGAAGCCTACAATCACCAGAAAGAAAGGCGTCAGAAGGAGCCCCGGGCACTACCCCAGGAGACAACCCTCTGATGCTTAAGTTAGCAACGGTTCAAGTGAAGAACATAGAAGCGTAGGAGAGATATAGGAGAATGGAGGTCACAGCAGGAGATCTGAGAGAGGTGTAGAGTCTCCGGACGAGTGCTCGCTACCCCCAGTGGTCACTCGGAGAGTGCTCGCTGAGTGGTAAGGTCGTACGGGAGGGATTCTCTCTCAGTCGTGACCTCTCTTGTAACATGGTGAGTAGCTCTCTGACTTGCTTCTCTGTAAGCATTTGTTGGTGAGATTCACTATGTCCCCCATGTCCTTTGTCGAGGTCCCTTTTATAGGAGGTTATCCTGGTGTCGAAGGCCAATCCCTTAGCAGGGAAGGGCGTAAGTCGTGGACTAACGTTCCCCGCGATCGTGGTGGGTGTTTCCCGTTGAGGGACGATTACCCCAAAGTCGGTCGATCCCCAAGTGAGTCTTACGGCGCCCATGAGACGTGCTCGCCCATTGTGGGGTCGAAGCCAGCGTCGTGGGGGGTAACGGTCAATCGCCGGAGGGTCATCCGATGGTCATTGCGCCTGGGCCAGAGCCCTTCATGCTGGTGAATCCAAGGTCCGTTCGTCCTGGGCTGTTCGTAGCGGGCCGTGGCTGTAGTGGCCTGTTAGGCATGTTGTGGACCGTGAGTCGAATTGGGCTTACTGTAGATGGGCCCGACATGGGCCGAGCCGGATTTACCCTCCTCACTAGCCCCCCACTCTCAAATACCGAGCACTTTTTGGGATCTGAGAGATGAGTTGAAGAGGGTACGTTGGAAGATTGCTGCGAGGAAGATCTCCTCGTACTACTTTCTTGGCGCGCAAGGTGCATCTGGCGGTGGCAGGTGCCACTCCTGTAATCATGACACGGGCCCTTTATGTCTGGGAGCGCGGGCCTTGACCGGGCGCCTGAGCCCGGTGATCGTGTGGTGATAGCGATGGGCGCCTTTTCACCTACCCTTGGGCTTCGAAGTGGCCATTCTGTTCTGGGAGACTATAAGAACCACCCTAGGGTTTTTCTTAGAACCCCATCTGCCCTTCCGTCGTCTACCGCGCCCGTTGTTGGCTCCTTCTCTTTTCGCCTGGTGAGGGTTTTCTTTCTCCTTCTCGTTTCTGGAGTCATGGCGCCCCGCAGGAGGGTTCTCAGCATCGGGTCTAGCTCTTCCACTGGGGAGGTGGGAGTCGATTGTGGGGGAGTCCCGAGCACTTCGGGATTCAGCCCAAGTCGCCCATGTTCCCCTCCATTAGTCGCTTACAGGGTTGTTCATGGCCTCCGGCAGGCCTTTCAAATTCCCTAAGACTTCGATGTCATCTTCCCCACTGTTGACAATGATTTGTGGAGCCATCCATCAGGCGGCATCGTAGTCCCCATAGAGTCCTTCAGGCACTTCACAGCATCCTAGGCCCGATGGAAGACCAGGTTGGACTCAAAGCTGTGCATGTGGTCGGCCGGATCGGTGGTGCCTTCATATGGGGTGAAGGATGACAACTGTAGCTTCAGCGGGATGGGGGCTTCCATGATCTCCTTGGAGAAGGGAGCGTGGAAGTCCCAGTCATCGCCGATGAGGCCGCGAGTCTTGGTGGCAAGGAGGACGTCGTCCAGATAGCGGACCTTGTCCTCGATCTCGTCGATGCGTAGGAGCCGCTGGTCCATCTCTGGGTTGGAGTGTAGCGGGCTGTGCACCCTCGATGCAGGTGAGCTGCGTGGCCGCCGGGTCTGTGTGGTGGAGGCGTGGGAGGCTTCCCGTACTTGGCGGGAGTTCGCCATAGTTTGAGCCCCCTCATTCTGGGGCCGTTCTGACGGGATGTGTTGGGGGTCCGCGGGTCTGTTCAGGATATCCAGACATATCCCCGCAAGGGCCTGGATCTGCTGACATATCTTGGTGAGGTCGTCCGCAGTGACTTCCCGAAGTGGACGGGTGGCGGAGGAAGCTTCCTACGATCCACGACGGGAATGAGGACCTTGGTGAGATCTGCACCCCCGGTTGCTGGCATTGGGGAGACTTCCACGAGGTGCCATTGGCTTTTTGCTCGAAGTTCCCACAGAAGGCGTCAAAAAGTGTAGAGACAGAAAATTGTTCTCTAGCCCTCATACCATACTTTTCTATTTATTTGTCGGGGAGGACCGCATGGCACTCGTTGAAGCCTGCAATCACTTGAAAGAAAGGCGTCAGAAGGAGCCCCGGACGCTATCCCAGGGGACAACCCTCCGATGCTTAAGTTAGCAACGGTTCAAGTGAAGAATAGAGAAGAGTAGGAGAGATGGAGGAGAATGGAGGTCGCAGTAGGAGATCTGAGAGAGGTGTAGAGCCTCCGGACGAGTGCTCGCTGCCCCCAGTGGTCACTTGGAGAGTTCTCACTGAGTGGTAAGGTCGTACGGGAGGGATTCTCTCTCAGTCGTGACCTCTCTACTAGGAGGGTGAGTAGCTCTCTGGCTTGCTTCTCTGTAGGCATTTGTTGGTGAGATTCACCGTGTCCCCCATGTCCTCTGTCGAGGTCCCTTTTATAGGGGGTTGTCTTGGTGTCGAAGGCCAATCCCTTAGCAGGGAAGGGCGTAAGTCGTAGAGTAACGTTCCCCGCGATCGTGACGGGAGTTTCCTGTTGAGGGGCGGTTACCCCGGAGTCGGTCGATCCCTAGGCGAGTCTTACGGCGCCCGTGAGACGTGCTCGCCCGGTTGTGGGGTCGAAGCCAGCGTCGTGGAGGGTAACAGTCAGTCTTCGGAGGGTCATCCGGCGGTCATTGCGCCTGGGCCAAAGCCCTTCATGCTGGCGAATCCAAGGTCCGTTCGTCCTGGGCCGTTCGTAGTGGGCCGTTGCTGTAGTGGCCTGTTAGGCGCGTTATGAACCGTGAGTCGAATTGGGCTTGCTGTAGATGGGCTCGACATGGGCCGAGCCGGATTTACCCTCCTCAATAGCTAATAGCTCAAAACAAAAAAAGAGAAAATCCAAAAACCCCCTAAAAAAATAAAAAACCCAAAACCTGAAATCTAAAAATCTAAAAAAAATCAAAGATCAAAGAAAACCAACAGTCTAGTAGCTGCCATGTGTTTTAGTCTCCATCCATCATGCATGATAAGGTTAGGTTGCATTAGAGCCTCGGTGGGTTAGTGCTTTGATCTGCCGGAACCGAGGAGAATTCTTGAATGCAAAGTCACTAATGCTCCGAGGGGAAAGCAATATGCACATACCCACGTGGTTTCAAATTATGGCAACAGCCTAAAATGGGTGTCTATCCTGATGATTTCTTGAAGACTCCAAAATCCTCTCTTTTCCTCTCTTCTCGATCGATCAAGATAGTCCGCACCCTTAAGGCGTTGAGCTTAGTAGCTAAAACATAATACCCTCAGGTGAGAGTAGGACTCACCTTCCTTGCAAAATGAGACCAAAGCACGTGATGAGGGCAGTGTCCCCGCAGGGAAACAAAAAAATAAAAAAGTCAAAGTCAAAAGGGAGCAAAATTCTCAAAATCTTGAGCAAAAGAATGAAAAATGAAAGAAAAATCCCATAAGGGAACAAATGAAAAGGCATGATCATGACTATGCCTGGTCAAGATAAAGAAAGCCCTACAAATCAAGTCCAAACTTAAGGGGTGATACAAAAGCAAAATGTTCTTAAGGTGGTCCGAAATCACCGAAAGGGGTGGAGTGAACTAAGCTTGCTCATAGCTCATCGTTTTAGCAGCTTTGTCGATCCTCTTGTGAAGTTTATCCCCTACATTCTTTTTTAATTTGAGGACTCGGAATCTTATAGAAATTCTGAAGGATAGAACTCGGTGGACGGCTTGTAGCCATTTTTTTAGAACACACTATATGATTCTCTACCCCAAAAGAAAAAAAACATTTGCTACGAAGAAATCTCAGCGTTTCTGGTATGTCAATGTCCTTATCCGCCTTCAGTGTCTTCTTTCATCAACCTCGGGCTTAGGTCAATGCATGTGTGTCACCTGTCGGTGCGACGATGTCTGATTCTGGGTCAGGGTCGCGCGGTTGACCATTAGGATTCCAAAGTGTTCTATCATATATCATCTAGAGTTGTGAGAAAATAGACCCGGGTCGGGCAAATCATTTACCTTGAACACTTTTTGGGTGTATCTCTGCGGTCGGATACAACTGGGAGCCTAAGCTTGGCATGACGATATTATCATCAGGATAAATCTTAACCAGCGAGACCAACATTCGAGGAGTCTAGAGGCCCAAATCAACCTAGATATACACTTAGCATACCTGAGAGGTTGTAGAAAGAGCCTATCCTTTCTTCATTGTTGTGATGTCTCATGGGCAGTTGCCAAACGTTGGGTAAAAAAATCTAAATATGCCAAAAATTCACAAATAAAAATTAAAATATTTAATTCAAAAAATCTAAATATGTCAAAATCCAAAAAAATCTAAATATTCAAACAAAAAAATATATAAAAAGGAGGGGAATCTCTCCGATACATGCATCTGACACACACCACCACACCACCTCCTTTTCTTCATCACTACCCCATAGCTGCGAACCCCGAAGGCTACTCCCCTTACTTCATCCCATCCTAGTGGGAGATTTATACATGCACTGCTACCAGCACACAACTAGGGGTAAATTGCACGCCCATCTGTCCATCCAAATTAGTCAAATCTCTGGCTACCTTGTCGGGAGATAGAGTATTCCTCGTTCCTTTACTTTCCATAAATCTTAATGGCAAATCAAACTCTGCCAGCTCGGCGCTTCAACTTGAGTCCTAAGCAAATGAAACCTTCATATCACTTGATTTTCAGTAGATTCTTGGTTGCATTACAAACACCCTTTTTCCTTACTCTCTTTACTCCATATCCCCCTGATCAGACAAACGTCCTACCTATGTTAGTGGGTCCAAAATGGACTTCGGCTATGGAGCTTGAATTATCCTTTTGTTCGTCTTCCCCCAACCAGACATCTCCACAAAGTCAAATGATGTGCTAGGTGAAGTTAGCACAGACTCCCCCATAATCAGGAATGGTCACCTCCGGGGACGTACTTACGCCCTGGTGACCATCCCCGCGGAATTCAATTATGTCCATTAGGCCCACCGTAAAGCCGAAGGACGATGTTTGCTTTCCCACTCCCTTACCTTAGTGAATGCTTCCTCTTTAAATACTTATTTGTTTATGAACTTCACTAACGTGTATTTGTATAGTTGCAGGTCATATAGCATCAAGATTCGCTCTTCATCACCTTCTCTTACTATTATATATACCATATTATATAGACCCTATAGGCTAATAACTTCGGGTACATAAACTCTGAGTTCCACTCTAATAAAAATAATGAAGGGTTTGTGTTCCCTAAGTTATTCGACGGCTGTCTGGTTTCATGATTGACCTCGGGATGATGGACTCGTCGGACTCTCGACTGACGTCTTTCCCAGAATCAGACAATAATACCTCTGGATATGTATTAGGTAGATTTTCACTTTAAACCTAGCATGCATCATATAGGTCCTTTCTTTTGCATCTAAAACCAAAAAAACACATTTAGAGAAGCATGGCATTCATGCAGCAAGAAGGAAACAAGGGTCGAGAGAAGGGTTTGCCCTTGGTCTTCCCTGGACTCTATCCCTCTTTTGTCAATCATCCAAGTTCTTCAAATCCCATCACTTTTTTTTTACTACCTTATTCCACTCCGATTCGACAAGTTGAGAGTGTGTTTTGTGTATGATTGCTACGAGCATACTGAGTTTAGAAGGTCATTTCTCTTATCCTGACTTTTGTTACTTAATCCTATTTTGGGTGTCTTGCATCTCCTTGGGCCGGATTGCGATGCATCCCGGGGTGTGCCCAAGTCTCACGTGCGATTGCCTGGGAGTCCCTTGGACTACTGCTACAAGCCCTCTATACTACCTTTTCCCTTCCTACCCCTTTGATGACCTTTCTCTTCACATTATGTTTGTCCATTCTTATGCGAAGCTTAATCTCAGCTCAAGAATCTCCTTGAGTGGGATGTCCTAATTAGGCTTATTTCTTTATCAAAACACCCATTTATCAGTCCGATGGGCTCCCTTGCAAAATGGGCGTTCCGGAGAGACATTTTGTAGACGTCTAATTTCAGACATCACGCGGACCTTGTCAAGCCATCATAGAAATGACACTTTCTCTTGGATGATTGGGAGTGTGGGCCTCATCCTTTTTTAGGTAGGCTCCACCATGTCCTTTCGCGGATCCAACTTCGCTTAAGGTCGGGGGTTCGGGGGCATGAGCCCCGAGATGAAATTTTGTGGGGACTATCGTATAGTGCCTATCATTCTGAAAACCATTGAAAAATTCAAGTTAAATACATTTTCTAGGTGTCCAAACCGATGGTTGCTCAGCCTCCAAAAGAAGGCCAGAGAGCTGGCCGCCCAAGGTCCTGGGTGGCAACATTTTTGGCCGCCCAGGGGGTCAAGGCGGCCAGCGAGTTGGCCGCCCAGAACCCAAGGCGGCCAGGGTGCTAGCCGCCCAGTTTCCAAGGCGGCCAGACTCCTGGCCGCCCAGTTCCCTAGGCGGCCGCAACCTTGGCCGCCCAACTCCCCTTGAAATGACCATCGACTTGGCCGCCCCCTGATAACCGCCTATCAACTCCACGATCCCACCCACTCTTGGCATGTCCTCCACACTTATTACCACTTTGAGGGGTCGAGGCACGTACAGTCTCACACGTCCTCACCTCCGGATTGGTCCGAATCCCTTTCATGTGGATCTAACTCTATTTTTTAATATTTTCATGGGGGGAAATGACCCCACATACAAAAAAAAAATTGTCGGGAAGAATCTCACAGGGGGGTTTGACATTTGGGGGGGGGGGGAGAGATTTCGAGAGGTTGGCAATTCGGTGAGCCAGGAGGTGGTGGGAGATCTGAGAACCTTTCCTCACCTCCGTCCCGTGGAAGAGCTCCGTCGCGGAAGAGGCAACTTCAGGAGACGGCCATCGACATGGCCGTCTACCACCTTTGAACGGCCACACATTTGGCCGCCTTCTGTTGGTCGACGGGCAAACCTCGTCTTTCTTCCTTTGCTCTCTATCTTGCTACATTTTAGTTCATCTTAGTGCATTGAAACATAATAGATTTTCCTAAGTCCCTATCTTAAAGAGATTTTCAATCCAAAATATAGAGAAGGCGGATGGTCAAAAGTCTCGGCCATCCCCCTTCCTGGTACGACTGACCCCATTTGGATGTTTTCTTTTCCTCTCTAAGCATATACTACATCTTCTCAGTATAATGGTCTATCTTCTTGTGTTTACTAGTTGATTCGCAGGAACTTCACGCTGGACTCACAGATGCGAGCACCCCGTTCTCGGCCGACCGAGAGCGAGGACAGGAAGAATGCATATTCTCCGACATCAAAGGCATTTGCGATCATCACTCCTGTGTGTAGACACGCCAAAATTGACATCATTTTGGGTATATCTTCTATCGCATTGTGATGCCCCAATTTGACCCTCAAATCGACTTATGTGAGTGATTTTCCTTCATTTTTATTGAATTTCTAACTTTCCCTAGCTTTTCCACATGTTTTTCTTTTTTTCAGATTTTTATGAGATTTTTCTCCATATTTTCGGGCCTTTTTCTAATTAATGGTAGTGGGCCAGTCGCTAATTAATGGGCACCCCGGAGCTGGGCGCCCATTGAAATTAGCACCCAGGTCAGGGGCGCCCATTCCCAGCAGATTCTCGTTTGTCCGTTTTTCGAGATTTATGAATTGATGACACTCCGGAAGTCGCCAATTCTTTGAATAGCGACCGTTCGGAAGGTCGCCAATTCTTTTCTTCATATTTTGAGCCAAATTCGGATTGTTCTTGATTCCACGACCGTTCGGAAGGTCGCTATTTCATAAATGGGCGCCCGTGTGGAAAGTCACCAATTTTCTTGCTATATTTTGAGCTTTTAACTCCATCTGAAACTCGTATTAATTTCTAATTAGCGACCACCTCATGGTCGCCAATTCTTTTCAAATTTCAGAAAGTCCTAATCCGTCTTGAAATGCCTTAGAATTGGCAACGCTTCCATCTGCTGTCCTTTTAAATAGCGACCGTCTGTGTGGTCGCCATTTCCTTCAGAATTCTGAACTCCGACAGAACCTCCTTCTTTCTCCATTTGAGCCCCTTTTCACTTGGGAAAGGAGTCATAAGGCTTTCCAAGGATGAAGGGACACTTGGCTAATGTTTATCTCTTGCCAAATCCAACTTAAACTTGATTTCCTAATTTTCTTTGGATTAAACTCCGAATTTCAACCCTATAAATAGGACCCTTCTTTCCCTTGTGTTTAAAGCTGCTCAATCAATTCAAGGGGAGGTGCTGCTGGATTGGAGGCTCAAGGAGGAAGTCTCCCACATGCTTAAAGCTTCATCCCATGGAGATCTTCTTCCTCCCTTGAAGATTTGAAGCCCCAATTGGAGAAACCAATAAGCCCATCTTTTCTTCTTACACTCTTCTTTTGTGTCTTTAGTTCATATCCATGTTCATGCATCATACTTCTTTATTATTCTTTTCATCATCTCAACCACGTTGAGAATCTCCCTTAGTGCAACACTTGCACCCTCCATCATTCATCATACTTTTACCCACCCTTTTGCATAGGGGTTTAAGGGCCAACACCCAATAAGGTGTGTTCTTATACATGCTCTTCATACTTATCTTCATTAGAACTTGATGCTACATATCTCATAATTCAAATCCATATTTTCTTTGTTGGTGGTTATTTTCTTTGTTTTGCAAGGGTAATCAAACTAAAGAAGAACTCTCTTCATCAGCCCGCCGATTGGAAGAGAAGGTGGCACTCACAATCTCCCCCGCTTCATTAGGGGTATATATTCACGATCCCTCCTTTGCTTTCATTGTTATATTCTTTTGAGGCCCGCGTGTCCTCTGAGGATCACACTCCACTTAGCATCCACTCATGCTCCCTTTTTATCTCTTTTCCCCTTCTTTTCTTCCTTTTTGTGCTTATTGTTATTTATTTTCCTTAAGTGAATTTTCTTAGAATCTACAAATTGGTGATCACGATGGGACACCTCTTATTTTTCTTTTGATTATCCTTCTCACTCGGCACCCACGTGTGCCACCTCCATTTTGCACCCACGGTGCACCTCCCTTAGTGCTCCACGTAGCACTCTTTCTTTTTATTCTATCCCTTGTGTACCCCGTACACACCTCCCACTTGTGATTGTTAATTAGTTAGATTTTTAGAAATTCCATTTTCCTTATTAAAAAAAATGTGCATGCGATGCTTTATTTCATGTTCATGTTTGATTGCAATGATCCATGATTAGAGTTTGTGAGTGTTTCTCCCTCTTTTTACATTGTTATTTTCACTGTCCTAAGCTTTCTAGCCGTTGTTGCAGCTTCCGGGAGAGGAGTAATTAGCGCCCATATAGAGGGCGCCAATTCCCAAATTGGTGGCACCTGTAAGGGCGCCAATTCCCTACTTTTTTTATAAAAAAAAGTGTAATTGGCGCCCATCAGTTGGGCGCCCATTACTTAATTAATGGCAGGGTGCAGGGTGTCAATTCCCTGCCCCTTCTAAAAAAATAGCACAAGAATTAGTGCCCAACCTAGGGGCGCCCATTCAGGAATTGGAGCCTCCTGGGAGGGGCGCCAATTCCCTGTGTTTTTCACAGAAACCCCTATTTCTGTGACGTATTCTGCATTATTCTCTCATATTTCTGTTCATTCATGTGTGTTCTCTGCATTTTGCATTAGTTTTGCATTCATAGTGCATTTGGCTAGGGAGACCTCCTCTCCCCACCCTTTCTAGGAGATCTTACCCCCTCTTGGTGAAGGAAGGACCCTCTATTGAGTATTCTATCGCTTTAGACCGAAAATTCCTAAACCAAGCCTCCATAAGTCACCGCACCCGTGGATTCCCTCACGGACGCCGGGCAGGTTGTATCTTGAAGTTCCCCGGGTTTAGTTGGCCTATGCGTGGTGAGAGAATCAACCTAGTTGGCATTGAAGAAAATCATATTGAAACTAGGTGCCTTACCTTGTGTGAATCATATCAAATTTTGTTAAAATCACTTAATTCACATCAAGGTTTAACTTAAGAAATCAAGCGTAAGCATTCAACTTGTTTGATATTTTTACAACATTACTTTGATTGAAATATTACTTGTTTGCATAATGTTTCACTTTGATAATAAAACCAACATGTTTAATTCCAATTACAATCATGAGGATGATCAACCTAGTACATCTTATGATCCTCAATTTAAACATGTTCATTATAATTCTCACCACAACTCATCTAAGGGGTCGTGCCCGACCCATGGGTAATTTCCAATTTCATGGTCCATTACATCAATCGCGAGCCACTATTCCCCCAGGACCATCTCCTCCGCATGATGAGAAGGTCTCCCAAATTTTGCATGCATTAGATCATCTTACCCCACAACAAATTCAAGCCCTTAAGACTTTTGTTGGGGGTGCACCTTCATCACATTCTCCTTCTAATCCCGTTCGGGTGGCCCATCACCCGCCTCCCTCTCCTATTCACACTCCCGTTCGGGAAGTCCATCCACGTTCTTCTACACACATTCCTCCTTCTCGGGTGATCCATCACCCGCCTCTTTCTATTCCTCCTCCTTCACGGCCCCAAGGCCCACATGCTTCTTGTAACCAGGCCCGTCCGAGTCCTTTTGTGAATCAACCCCTCCAAGCTCCACGGCTATAATACCCTACAACTTTATAGGTCAGTATTTTATTTATTTAATAAAGAAAGTTGATTATATCTAAATATTTAAATTATTAGTCTCTTTAAATGTATTTAAGTCATGGCAAAGAAATTAATTATAAGAAAAAGAAAGACATTTACAAGTTAATGGAGAAAAAAGGGTTTTAAAAGTTAAAGGAATGAGAAAGAAAAAAAAAACAAAAGAAAGGATGTAAAAATAAAAAATAATAATATAAGGTTAAAAAATAAAAAAATTAAAAATTAAAAAAATGGCGCAGGGGGGCGTCGCCCACGCGCCTGCGCGCGCCCGCGGGGCGAGGGCGGGGTGGGCGCCGCCCCCCCCCCCCCCTCCTGTGGCCGCTTTGTGGCCTGCGTGTAAAAAAATGTTTTTTTTCTTTGTTAGTTAAGGATTATATTATTTTAATCTTTTAAGCTACTTTAGTCAAATCTCCACATGTCTTTTATATTAAAAAAAGAAAAAAAATATGAGCTAGTCAAAAGAAGTTAAGTGAATGGGTTGGTGAAGTTTGAATGTCAAAATTTAATTAAATAATACTAAAATAAATACTTTAATCTCCACCATTGGTTTAATTGAATGGTTACGATTGATTAGGCCCAAACCCCTATAAATAGCCCCAAGGGGGATTCATTTATTCTTCTTGGGAGCTGAGTACGTGAGGAGCAGAACGAGAAGGTTGGAAGGCTGATTATGGAGTTGTTAATACGTCATTAAGGTAAGTGATTAAGCTTTTATCCCCTTAATTAGCATGGATTAGCATGTTTAAGATGATTTAGAGTATGTTAATTAACATCTTTAGATATAGTTAAATCCTGAGATCCTTATTTCACCATGGGTGATCATAGATTAGTCAAATTTCCATGATATCATTAAGTTAAAGCATGTGATTAATGGTATAATTAAGTGATTAATGCCCTAAAATTAGCAACGGTGTATGATAAACTTAGAAAATTTTCAGAATCATGAAATCTGATGTTCTAAACTTTCTGTAAAAAATTTCATGTCTGATTCAATTTATTTTTATGTTTATGAATATTTTAATATTATCTTAAATATGTTCAATTATATTAAAATATTAAAGGGATGATATTAAATCACCTCAAATTGTAGGAATGCATCTGACTGTGAATCCCATGTGTAGAAAATTTTCATGATTTCTAGATCACGATATTCATTTTAATGAATTTTCATACATTATAAAATATATAAATAATTGTATATAAATTATAGAAATTGAAGATCATGTTCACAAAAATCTTAGAATTTTACAATATGGTTCTGACATTGAGTGTGTTGTATTCTGAAAATATCAATAATTATTGAAGTCTGCAAGTAATATTACATAATTTTTGATATTTTATTAGAAGTATAAAATTATGGAAAAAATAGAAATACTACATGAAAAATCTTGAAACTTTACCATAAGACTTAAATGCAGGTTAAAACTAATTGATGAAAATTTCATCTCATTATGATAATGAAATCTTTACTGATATAAGTATCAATGTTTAAATAAATAATTAGAAAATTACAGAACTGATATATGATATTTATAAGATAATTATCGGTATATTTTAGTCATTTTAAATATTCTAGATAATTTTCTCTATTTAAAAGTTATTATTATAAATTTTATAAACTGATATAAAATTTTAAAAATTAGAAATACTTAAAGAACAATAGTGAAAGTTTTTATATATAATACTTATGTCTATAACAATGTTTTAAAAAATTGTAGTAATTTCCTGATCATTGTGATTATATTTAGTTAATTTATCACTCGATATATTTTTGTTATTCTATCAAAATATTAAAAATACAGTGTGAAAAATAATTAATAGTTTTCAGAAATGATGTTTCTGTTATGAATTATGGTTTTATGCTATAAATGATGGTTTGAAAAAGTATGGTTATTTTTAGTGTACTTTGGGTAAATTTCGTTAATTTTCTATGCATAGGAAAATTTATATAAGTCTGCGAAAAATCAAATTCCTGTATGAAAATTTTTCTGTGTACTTTTAAATGTAAATTTGATATGTAGTAAAAATTTAATGATTTATAGAACATGGTAGCTAAATTTAGCCAATTTATGATACATGCTAAAATATAAGTAATTCTGAGAAAATTCGAATTCATGCATGAAAATTTATGGAAAATTTTTCGTATAATGTTATATGTAAATGTGTTGTTTCTCTAAAATTTTAATGCATTCTGAGTTCTGATAACAAAATTAGATATTTTTGATATATAAATGGAGTATAAAGAATTATGGGAAAAATATTAATACTGTCAAAAAAATGATGATAACTTATTGTTTTGATCATTCCTGTAAATATATTGATTCCCTGAAATTTCACTGCATTATGATGTCTGTAAACAGAATTAGTAATTTTTTTGATATATATATGTCTTTATATTTGAATAAGTTGAGAATTTCAGAAATAAAAAAAGAGGATTTCAGTAATGGAATGTTTTATACTTAATGATTCACGGCATGAATTTTGAGTGGCATGTGTCCACTTGATATGAGTTATATATATATTTACTGTATTATTATTACTGCCAAATGGATACTGCCACCATAGGGGGAGACTGGAACCAAGCCATAGAAATACCCCTATGGGGAGGTTCACATTGTACTGGCCCCGAGGGTAACGAGGATGAAATCCTGGAGGTGGACAAGTACCACTGGTTAAGGTGTAGAGGACTTCTCCCGATTCTGCGCAGTAACCAAGACTAATCACTATTTACCTAGGTGATTGAGTACCGACTGACTGTCCTTCTATGAGTGGTTTGGGCACTGTGTCTGGCTAGTTATATCACTGTTATTACTAATTGAACTGAAATTGAAACTACTATTTACTGAACTGAAATTGAAACGACTGCTACTGTTTACTGAGTCATTATTCAAATGACTATTACTGCTTGAGGAGGGTAAATCTGGCTTGACCCAGATTCGGCCCACGCGCGCGCGGCCCATTAAGGCTCGGGCGCGCTAAGCCCAATTGAGGAATAGACACACATGTTTGTCCCGATAAGAAGATGACTGGCCCAACGAGGCATCAGATTCGGCGATGCCGATGAGGCCGGCCCAAGCATAGTTCTCGCCGGAGGACACTCCGACGACCGACCGTTGCCCCCACGACGCCGGCCTTGACCCCGTAACGGGCGAGCACGCGCCATGAGTGCCGTAAGACTCGCCCAGGGACCGGCCGATGTCGGAGCTATCGCCCTCCAATGGGAAACTCCCGCCGACATAGCGGGGAACGTTACTCCAACTAAACGGACTCTTCCCTATCAAGGGATGAGGCCCTCGCACCAGGACAACCCCATATAAAAGGACATCGACGATAGAGAGAAGTACAGTAGATTCTTCTACTAAAAAACCCCACACGACTACGCAAGAGGATACTTCTGCTATCAGAGCTTCCTACTGGGAGGAGAGCAACTTGACTAGCAACCACGACGAGAGGGACGTCCGCTACATCCAGAGAGCTTCTTCCTCCTGTGCGGCCTTACCACCCAGCGAGCACTCTCCGAGAGCCCACTGGGAGCGGCGAGCACGCGTACAGAGGATATACACGTCTTCTGGATTGACGACTACAGCCTCTACATCTCTGTTACTTTGCTCCTCTCCATTGCTCATTAATCCCTTGCTGACTTAAGCATCGGAGGGTTGTCCCCTGGGGTAACACCCGGGACTCCTTCTAACACCTTTCTGGTTCCTTGGTGTGTGCAGGCATCCACGGGCGCGAGACGATTTGCCCAACAAATAAATAGAGAAGGTGGTACGTGACCTAGGAACCATTTTCCTGCCGCTACACTTCTTGGTGCCGTCTGTGGGAAATCGAGCGAAAGCTATGGCGCCCCGTGGAAGCCTTCGCAACGCCATCAACCGGGGGTGGGGATCCTATCAGGGACCCAACTCCCACCGCGGGTCGCAAGAAGCTTCTTCCGCGCACCGTCGACAGGAGGTCACCCTAGGGGATCTAGACGAACTCCGCCAGGAAGTCCGGGTCCTGGCGGAATTCTGGCGAGAACTCTGGGACCAGAGACCCCAGCACGCCCCACCCGAGTGACGGGAAGGCGAAGGAGGTCGGGCCGGAGAGAACTTCGGGCAGGCACGAGAGGCATCCCGCGCCTCCGTCACAAGAAGCCGACGATCGCGCAGCGTACCCGCGTCTAGGGGACGTAGCCCCTTCCACTCCAATCTGGAGTTGGACCACCGGCTCCAACGGTTCGACGAGATAGAGGATAAGGCCCGCTACCTGGACGACGTCCTCCTTGCCGCCAAGAATCGCGGCCTCATCGACGATGACCAAGACTTCCACGCTCTCTTTTCTAGGGAGATCATGGAAGCCCCCATCCCGCCGAAGCTTCAGTTGCCGTCGTTCGCCTACTACGATGGCACCACCGACCCGGCCGACCACCAGCATGGCTTCGAGTCCCACCTTGTGTTCCACCGGGCCTCGGACACCGTAAAATGCCTCGCGTTCGTCACCACTCTTCTGGAGAACGCCCGGGCGTGGTTTGAGTCCCTACCGGCCGGGACAATCTCCTCCTTCCAGCAGCTCAAGAGGCTGTTCAAGGAGAACTTTGTGGGCTGCCGAAAGGTAGCCAAATCTGCAGTAACCCTGCTCGCCCTCACGCAGGGGAAGGAGGAGGCGCTATGGGACTTCGTCTCTCGCTTCCGCGCGGAGGCTCTCCGGATCCCCCACCTCGACGTCGGCATCGCCACCACGACACTCACTCAGGGGACGTGAGATCACATCCTCCGGCAAGCGCTCGGAGTCGAAGCCCCAATGACCCTTCCAGATCTCCTCGCGCTAGCCCAGAAGCACGGGCATTGCGAGGAGAACACCACGGCCCTACGTCGCGCGGCCGGGACTGACCAGCCCGACCGCAAAAGAACCGCCGACCCACCGCGCGAGGGCCGGAACCAGCAAGAGCGGCGTGATGGAGACCACCGCGACCGCTCCGAGAAGGAAAGGGGCGGCTATCACCACTACACGCCCCTGACGGCCCCGCCTGACCAGATCTTGATGGAGATTCGCGAGGAGCCGTTCCTCAAGTGGCCCTCGCGGATGAAGTCAGATCCCAATTCGCAGAATAAGAAGAAGTACTGCCAGTTCCACCGGGATCACGGCCACGACACCGTTGACTGCATCAACCTGAAGGATGCCATCGCGGACCTCGTACGCAGAGGGCTCCTCGATAAGTTCCTCGCCAAGGCCGCTGAGAGACGACAGAAGACGCCTCCCCCGATCGACAACCGACCCAACGGAAAGCAGATCATGATGATCTCTGGGGGACCCGCAGCCGGGGGAGATAGCGCGAGCAGGAGGCGTCGGTACGCGACGACCCTCAAAGCGGCAGACCAGGGAGAAGGGACCCCAAGGGGACTGTCCCCCCCAAGCCACCCGGGAGACCCCATAGTCTTCTCCGAGGATGACCTTGAAGGCGTCACGACTCCCCACTCCGATGCTCTGGTGGTTTCCGCCACCATCAATCAATGTACTGTGCGACGCATTCTGGTGGATAATGGAAGTGGACCCGATGTTATTGCGTACGACTGTCTAGTACTCATGGGAGTGGATGTATCACAACTCGCGCCATTGCACACACCGCTATACAGATTCTCCGGCACGACTGTTCTCCTAGAAGGGCGCATCACACTCCCGATCACGTTCGGGACGACACCGAAAGAGGTAACTTTCCTCGCCGACTTTACCGAGGTCCGTGCAATGACAGGATACTACGCCATCATCAGCCGAGGAATCCTCGGTACGCTTCGAGGCGTCCCTTCCTCCTACCACTGACGGCACAGAAGTTCCCCACCCCTCATGGGGTAGGGGAAGTCCGGGGTGATCAACGGGAATCAAGGAGGTGTTACCTCATTTCCACCCGCGACCCGCGTCCCGAGGAGGTGCCATGCGAGAAGAAGGCAAGGACCGAAGACCCAGGTCCGAGCACGACTGTGCCAGCTGAGGATCTATACCTCATCCAAGTCGGGGATGACCCAAGCAGATCACTGAAGATCGGCGCCACCTTGTCCAAGCAGGATAAACAAGCATACACGAGCTTCCTCGCAGCCAATCAGGATGTGTTCGCTTGGTCCGAGGACGAGCTCCCCGGAATCCCCCCGGAAGTTATCACACACCAACTAAGGTTGGACCCCAACTGCCGCCCGGTGCAGCAACGCCGAAGACGATGCAACCCCGAGCGACAGGCCGTCATCAGGCAACAAGTGGGTGAGAAATTGCGATCAGGACAACTCTATCCTACCCAGTACCCGGATTGGGTGGCTAACGTAGTCCTGGTTCCTAAGAGCAATGGGAAGTGGTGAATGTGCGTGGACTACACCAACCTCAACAAAGCCACGCCCAAGGATTGCTTCCCCATGCCGTGAATCGACCAGCTGGTCGACGCCACGGCCGGGCACGAGATGCTGAGCTTCCTCGATGCCTATTCGTGGTACCATCAAATCAACATGCACCAGCCCGACCAAGATAAGACCGCATTCATCACCGACCACGGCCTTTACTGCTACACTCGCATGTCGTTCGGGCTGAAGAATGCCGGAGCTACGTATCAACGCCTAGTCAACCATATGTTTGACTCGCAGATCGGCCGCAACATGGAGGTCTACATCGACGATATGCTCGTGAAAAGCCTCCAAGCAGTCGAGCACCTGCGCGACTTGGATGAGACCTTCACTACGCTCAGAAGGTACAATATGATACTCAACCCTGCTAAATGTGCGATCGGGGTATGATCAGGCAAGTTCTTAGGGTTCCTCGTAACCCACCGAGGAATCTAAGCCAACCCCGACCAGATCAAAGCAGTGTTGGAGATGGAGCGACCACGATGGGTGAGAGATGTGTAGTGCCTCACTGGATTGTGGACGCGCTTTATTATTCTTTTTATTTATTTTATTTATTTATTGGCGTGCCAGTCACCGGAGTGACGATTTCATTGTGCGCTCGATCTGACTTGGTCAGTCGATTGTGAAGTCCGAGTCGGGACCAGAAGTCCGTCATACCATAAAGGCTATGACGTTAATTACGCCCTTCCAAGGAAGGACAACCCTTGATTAAACGCCAAAATATGAGGCCTCGAGAGGCAAACATGTATTCATGTGCGCAAAATGAAACTTCATACCAGAGCCAGGAAGGCGGGCAAGATAACAACATCAGCTGTAGAAACAGATGGTATCGTCAAGCCAGCGGCTCAGAGACGATATCATTAAGTCAGCGGTTCAAAGACTGAGCCGTGGCCATGATGGAGGTTTAAAGCATTGATCAGTATTTTGACAGCATTTTCTCTTAATCTGGATTATGCCCAGGGGGAAATAGGCTATCACCCACGGAGTGCCGGGATGAAAGCCGAGAGAGAGAAGTGTTGAACTTCCCGAACCGCATATCTGCCATGGGGCAATGTTTGATATTCCCTATAGAAGCCGGTGGAACTCATGCAGTGGCAGAGTCCTCCCGAGCTAAAGGGGTTATTCATGAACCCGATGTGGGACGACGGAAAGCGAGCGAACGCTCAATGTTGCGCCTTCGCACGCGGATCGACCTGCGCGGTCAGGTCGCGGGGATCGACCTGCCCGGTCAGGTCGCGGGGGTCAAGGGGGCAGCGCCCCTTGCGGGGGTTTCCGGGGGCGGAGCCCCCGGAACAAAATTTGGATTGAAGGCCCAGTAACAATATTTGAGTAGGTTATCGGTGCAGCTGGGAGGCAGAAGGGGACTCCCGGCACAAGGGGCTACTTAGTGCGAAGAGGAGATGGCCAGGCAGGTTCCCGGCGTGGGCTTCCCGGCGCGCAAAGGAAGTGAACAGGAGGTTCCCGGCGTGGGCTTCCCGGCGCGCAAAGGAAGTGGCCAGGAGGGCTCCCGGCGCCAGCTTCCCGGCGCGCAAAGGAGACGGCCAAGGGGGGATCTCGGCGTGGTATTCTTTTTATGGCTAAGGAGGGGGTCTCGGCGCGGCTGGGAGGCAGAAGGGGGTTCCCGGCGCCGGGAAGCCTCCAGGCCAGAAAAGGTTGTATTGAGGGGGGAGCCCTCTCGGCGGCATGGCTCTCGGCGTGCAAAATACCGCGTCAGGAGCTAGTGCGCCTGGAAGGTAAAAGGGCTCAGGACAGAAAGGGTTTATGGCCTGATTACGATGCTCTGTTTTGGGTCCATTGATGATCCAGGCTGAAATAGATAGATTCAGTGGGGTCAAGGTGGATCAGTTCATCAAAGTTGAACTGGATTGGGCTTGAGCTTTATAGAGACATCAGGCTCGAGGAGGAATTAGGGAAATCAGGGTCTGTAGAACTCCTGTCACCAGTGTGCAAAGTCCCGGGGGCAGCTTAATGTCGACTTTCATCCTCCTGGGGGAATTTTGGCAGCACCTCCCCTGGACCGAGCATTTGCCAGAGAATGATATAGGCTGACATCCACGGAGTGCCGGGATGAAAGCCGGAAGGTGAGGGAGCACTAAGGCTCAAGGAGACTGTACATGTCTCTAGCATCGGTCATTATTCCCCCTCTCGGAGACCGACGAAACCCTTGTAGAAACAAGGTCCACCGAACCCGCGGGGTTGCATGTGAATCAAATTCGGGACATAGGAATGTAGGGGAGGTCTTCCCCATTATTGTACCACCTCAGGGCACATATGATGATCTCTGAGCATCCCCTAGACAGATGTATAGGGAACCAAAAGGGTCGAAGGATGACCATGCAGAGGAGGGCCTCGGACTGGGTTTCATTAGCCAAAGCAGGGGTATCGGCGTGGTTTTCTATCGGCCAGAGGAGGGTCTCGGCGGAGGTTTATTGGTTGGCCAAGGGGGTTCTCGGCGTGGGTTTTAGTGGTTGGCCAAGGGGGTCTCGGCGTGGGTTTCAGTGGCTTGAAGAGGGTCTCGGCGTGGGGCTTCCCGGCGTGCTCGTCGCCGCACCGGGAACCTGGCGCCGGGATGGCTGTGAAGGAGGGGGCTTGATGCCCTTGAATGGGGGGTTATCGGCATGGCTTTACTGGCCAAGGGAGGCTCTCGGCGGCGTAGCTCTCGGCGGGGAAATTATCGCGCCGAGAAGGTAAAAAGGTTAAGGGTTTCAGGGCTTGATTACGGCACTCTGTTCGGGAATTTTCTCAGATTCTAGCTCGGATTGAGACCGGATTTGGAGTACAGGAGGGGGTTTCATGGATGCTTCTGCTAGGGGGATGCCAAGGGAGCCGAGAGGCCAAATCAGCAGGAGGAAAAAAGAGATCATCATCTGAACCCTGAGAATCCTTCTCTGTTTGCCGTCAGCTGTCTGGGGGATCAAGAGATGACTGTCTCTGATCCCCTGGACGAACCCAATGGCGTCGAAAACCGGCGACGGAGGGACTTTCAGCACCGAAACTCCAGGCCCTAAGCATTCAAGGCTTAGAATGGAGGATCCAGGGATCTATATTATCGTTTATCAGAGCTCGACAGTTCAGGGAACCAAGAGATTGATGTCTCTGGTTCCTGAACTGCATGAAGGGCTCAAGGGAAAACTCGGACTATATGGGGAGAATCTGCCATTGAGACAGGAGGGGAGAAGGAAATAGAGCCCAATCACCCATTAGATAGGGGTGGGGGTCCTATTCTCATCCCTGTTCGAGGAATAGACTCGTAGAAAGATTCTGAAACCGGGAGCGTCTAAACTATCGGACATTCCTGATAAAAGATATACATAGAAAGATAGAGAGCAGATATCTCAATCAATCAACACCCAAATGGGCCATGGTAGTATTTCATTTCATAACATCATTCCAACACCGACCACAAGGAGGGAGTGAGGGAAAGGGAGATGAATATACATCAGGATATCCCGGTTACATCCAAAAGAAAATCAAGATAAACTCGGAAGGATTACATGAAGAAGAAAACAAAATCATGGGGGAGGGCGGAGCATTGACTCCTCTCCCTCCCCGGCTGCCCACCTGGAGCTTCCTCTCCTTCTTTCTCTTCTTCTTTCTTTTCTCAATGGAGGAGTCTCTCTCTCTCTGTGTTGGTCTCTTCTTTTCTCTTTTTTTCAGTGGAGGAGGCTCTCCCTCCTTTTTTTCTTGCTCTGTTCTATCCTCTCCTCCGATCCCCCTCCCTTTCGAGAGAAAAGGGCTTTTTATAGCAGAACCCTCCCCCTTCTCGGCATGATCTTTCTCGGCGTGAAGAAGGCAGCTTTCCGGCGCGCCTCTTTCAATCGGGGAGGCCTCCCGGCGCCAAAGGGCATGGCTTCCCGGCGCGCCCCCCCCTCGTATGGGCTTTTGGGCCTTGGTGAGGGTCTCTCGGCGCCATTCTCTGGAGCTCATTCGGCAGGCCCATTCAGGGCTTTTAAACTTCATATGCACCTCGACCTCTCTTAGTTCTTCAAATATATCTTCCAGAACCGAGGAAGGCCCTCTACTGGTGACATAGCTTCTATTGAGATAATTCATAGATCTTCATCAGTCTGTAGACTCGGGTTTCATCGACATCGCCACCTGAATGATGACAAAGCCGGACATCATTTCATTAGCATCGTCACCCGAACGGTGACAAGACCGGACATCAGCTTTCTGAGAAGACTTCAGCCCGGTATATCGCCCATGGAGATGGTTCCTCTTTCGTTTTGACTTTGCAAAAGCCTTTACAATCTTCATTTGCTGGTTCTGGCTTCATCTTTATGTTTGCTCCTGCCTCATCTGTCAATAAGTCAACATCTGACTCACTCTGGCATGTCATCTGTAGATTCTTGGGCAGGGCAGCAATACATCTCTTATTAAAATATGGTAGGAGGTCTCATCAGTCAGGTGACTGCTAATTCATCAGTGCTGCCATCTGGCTGACGACGACACCGGTCATCAGCTTGGCCGAACAAGGCTTCAGCCGGGAAGATGGTTGTCGAGTTTCATCAGTAATCTTCCGTTGCTTGTCTAATCTTCTTTTCAATTCTGCTTCCGCCTTTGCTCATTTTCCAGGTGTCAACAAATGCCCCCCACCTGTGGACGGCGTAAGTGCAGAATAAGCGGCACGGTGTCCGTAGGTGCATCTTTAGCTCAATGCTATTGACTCATTCTTTCAGTTATAGCTTGGCAGTATCCCCATATTGGGATTTCATCCTGGCATGATCTTCTTGGCTTGAGCCTTGATCAGTTGAACATCTATTGGCTTGGACTGTGATCAACTGGCACATCTGACATCTGTCGGTTTTAGGCCCCGATCAACAGCACATTTGACTTCTATCGGCTTTAAGCCCCGATTGGTGAGAGATGTGTAGTGCCTCACTGGACGCGTCGCTGCTCTGGCCCGGTTCTTATGTCGAGCCGCCGAACGATGTCTACCCTTCTTCCAGCTGATCAAGCAGGCCAACCTGGCACCAGAGAAGAAAGGATGGATCAACTGGGACTAGGAGTGCGAGCAGGCGTTCGAAGAATTGAAGCGATATCTGACAACACCTCATGTCCTCACCAAACCCCTAGGGGGGGGGAACTGTTGCTCCTATACCTGTCCGTGACTCCCAGCACCATGAGTGATGTGCTCACACGAGAGGAAGCAGGAGTCATGAAGCCCGCCTACTATGTCAGCCAAGCGTTGCAAGGGCCGGAATTTCGATACTCACGGACTGAAAAGTTCACCCTCGCGTTGGTTACGGCTGCTCGCAAGCTACGGCCATACTTCCTGGCTCACCCGATCGCCGTCCTCACCGACCAACCCCTCCGGCAAATCTTACAGAACCCAGATGCGTCCGGGAGACTGGTTAAGTGGGCCATCGAGCTGGGAGAATTCGATATTAAGTTTCGACCGAGGACAGTGATCAAGGCCCAGGCACTCACAGATTTCATCGCCGAATGCACCCTACCCGCCGAGGATTCACCCGAGCAGACCTCGGGTCTTGCCTGGGAGCTATACGTCGACGGATCCTCCTGCGCCACCGACAGCGGTGCAGGGCTTGTTTTACTCTCACTAGAAGGTATAGAGTTACAGTATGCCCTACGCTTCAATTTCCAGACCACGAACAATGTGGCCGAGTACGAGGCGCTCCTCTCCGACTTGCGCATGGCGAAACACCTGGAGGCGTCCAGCGTACGAGCGTACATCGACTCCATGCTCGTTGCCAACTAGGTCAGAGGGGAGTTTGAGGCCCGAGACCCCTCTATGATGAAGTATCTGGAGAAGGCCAAGGCAGCGGTGGGCGAGTTCACCCACTTCGAAGTGGTCCACATCCCACGCGAAGAAAATGTCCGAGCGGACACCCTCTCCCGTTTGGCATCAGCCACTACGGTCTCCAGCTCGAGATCAATCCTGATAGAGGAATTGTCAACATCGAGCATAGATGATCCAGGACTCCAGGTAAACGCCATCGACTACCAACTCTCCTGGATGGATCCCCTGCTTGATTTCCTCCTCCGACAACAGCTCCCCAGCGATCACGTCGAAGCGCGGCGCACGCGGGCGAGAGCGGCCCACTTCACTTTGGTGGACGGTCGGCTGTATCGCCGGTCCCTCTCAGCTCTTCTACTCAAGTGTCTCTTCCCCACGGAAGCCAGCCAGGCCATCCAAGAAGTCCATGAAGGACTCTGCGGAAGTCATGTGGGAGGGCGAGCACTCGTGAGGACGCTAATCCGACAAGGGTACTTGTGGCCCACCTTGCAGTAGGACTGCCTCAACTATGTCCGAAAGTGCCCCCAATGCCAAAAATACTCCCACCTGCACCACCAACCCGCGACGCAGCTACATGCCTTGACAGAGCCTCGCCCATTTGCTCGGTGGGGGATCGACATACTGGGACCTTTCCCTGAAGCGCAAGGGAGGAAGGAATTCCTCATAGTCGCGATAGACTACTTCACCAAATGGATTGAAGCCGAGCTGGTGCGGACACACGCCACTATACACGTCGGTGGATGAGGACATGGCGGGCCCCAGATATCTCTCCGAGGACGTGGACGCATCGGCCGAAGCCTTCACCTTCATTTCCCATTTATTGGAGCTTATGGATCCTTATTGGGTTGTAATAGTATGTAAAATGCTAATGGGCGTATGATATTGTAATGGTCTAGAGTTAGTGGTCTAGAGTTAGTGGGCTTGTCTAATGGGCCTTTAAATGGGCCAAGCCCATGGTTTAGTGTGGGCCTTTAAATGGGCCAAGCCCATGGTCTAGTGTGAAAGGAGAATGGGACTTGTGGGCTTCTAGAAGGGGCGCTGCCCCTTTCTTGGTCCAAGGGGAGACAACCACCTACCTCCCTTGACTCTCCTCTCCCATTGTCACAAGGGAAGCTTCCTTTCCCCTCTCATGGTCCAAGAGAATGGCTGCCACCTACCATTCTTGTCCCCCTCTCCTTTGAATTTCAAAGTTAGGCAAGTCTAGTGTTCCCTTGTCCCCCTCTCCCCCTCTCATTGTCAAAGGGGCGCAGCCCCCTCTCCCTCCCCTTGATCCCACGAATGTATCACCCCCTACCCCTTGCCAATTCCTATATAAACATGTGTATAGTGTTAGGGAAGAATTTAATGAAAGATTTGTGAGAGAAATTTGCATTAAGAGAGTGATTCTCTTCTTTTCCCCTTGGGTATGATGCCCTACCAAATCCTGTGACGGGATTTACCTTGGGCGTGTGACTTGCCCCTCTATCCTCCCCATCCCCTTTGCATCTAGCTCCACCAAAATTCTCAGAGAAGCTTCTACAAGTCAGGAAGATTTCAGAGGTGGTTTTGCATCGATCGGAGTTCTGGATCGCCGGAGACAATTCATCTCGTGATGGCGCGCAGATCTGCCCGAGCTTGCTGTCCAGATCTGGAGTTTCCTGATCCCAAAATTCTCCAGATCGCCTCACAAGCCTTCTGGATCTGATTTCCAAAGTGATTGAAGGATTTTCAGTCCTCTTCGCGCTTCCACCAATCTCGTCTCGATCCGAGATCTGTACTGATCGTGGAAACAATATTCGTGGGATCGCGCAATCTGATCTGTCCAGACCCGACTCAGCACCAAAGATGACTTCTCGAAGCTGCCCCGCCTCCTCCCTTGCAGATCTGTGAAAGCTCTTCAGTCTGCGTCTTCCTCTAGACATCGCCGACGAGTTCCCACAAACGGCGCCTCGTTCCGACATCGACAACCAATTTTCTCATAATTATTTATCTTCCTGTGCAGTTCTGAGTGCACAAAACCAGAAGCTGAGAAGAGTTGCTGCTGCGCCAGATCGGAAAGGATCTTATCATTGCCTTCGGAGTAGACGATCTTCATCCTGTCACCGACGTTCTCCAATAAACGGAACTCCGATCGGGCATCGGATATTGGCGCACCGGCCTTCGCAAGTTCGCTGCGCAGGGTGACCAGCGCGGGCAGAACCAACTCGGCTTCCAATCGGCTTACCCGATCGGCTCCGACTCGCTTCCCTCGCCTCCTGCGAGTGCGGCCCGTCAACCCGGACTTCAGCAACCCCAAAATTGATGTTTTTAGCCCATTACCCCCCTGCGTGGAGTGGGCATTAGGTTCTGAAATTATAAATTCAACAATTGTGTGTATTGGGGTTGTTTGGATTCGGCCGGAAATTCTTCCCCACGCTTAATGGCCGTTAGCTAGTTTCAATTACCGTGATTGTGTGTGAGTGAGAGCCGTTCCTTAGCTCCAGTAGAGCACCGAGCTCAGACTACACCACCCTAGGCGATAGTGGTTCCTTAACCGCTGTGATCCTCACGTTTCCCTCGCAAGGGACGATCATCGGGCAATCTAGTGTTGCTGTTGAGAGACGTCTCCACCCGGAGAACGCAACGGTGGTCAACCGCCTGGCTAGCCTTTAGCGTGCTAGTGCTGGCCGCAATCTAAGTCTATTGTATGTCTTAGCCCAGTCATGTCATTCGTCCCGCATCACGAGCCATTGGGAAAGATAACAAGCGAGGCAGCTTGGAAATTCATGCTACGGAACATCATTTGCCGGTTTGGGATCCCACGGGTTCTCACAACCGACAACGGCAGACAGTTCGCGAGCACTGCCTTTCAAGAAAAGTGCTCGGAATTGGGGATCTGGAACCACTACACCTCGGTGGGACATCCCCAAGCCAACGGGTTGGTGGAAAATGCCAACCGAACTCTACTCCACTGCATCAAGACCCGCCTGGACCAAGCAGGCGATGCATGGATTAATTCAATCCCCAGCATCCTATGGGCTCACCGGACCACCGCCAGAGCCGCCACCAGGGAGACACCCTTCCACCTCGCGTATGGAGCTGAGGCAGTAGTCCCGGTGGAAGCAACCCCTCGTTACGAGTGGGACATTTTGATGAGGCGAGAAACAACCATGCGATGCGAGAGAACCTGGACTTGCTCGAGGAAAGAAGAGCCAACGCCCAAATAAAACTCGCGGCATATCAGCAGAAGCTGGCGCAGTATTACAATGCCCGGGTTAAGGAACGACATTTCTTCCCCGGGGACCTGGTTCTACGGTGAGTGAGCGTGGCCGATCCGCGAGGAGCGGCGGGACAACTCGCACCCAACTGGGAGGGCCCATACCGGGTAGCAAGAGCACTTGCGAAAGGAGCGTACAGGCTAGTGACGCTTGGGGGGAGAGAGGTACCCAGGACGTGGAACTCCGTCAACCTCAAAAAATACTTCCAGTAAAACGTCACCAGCCGTGCTCCACCAGGGTAAGTTGCCCACAAAAAATGACAAGGTAACCTATGGGTTTCCTAGAGGCGAGCACCGCTCCCCTTGAAAACAACGAGGTAACCTATGGGTTTCCTAGAGGCGAGTACCGCTCCCCTTGAAAAGCAGAGAGGTAATCTACGGATTTCCTAGAGGCAAGAGCTGCTCCCCTTGAAAACAACGATCTAACCTACGGGTTTCCTAGAGGCGAGCGCTGCTCCCCTTGAAAAGTAGAGAGGTAACCTACGGGTTTCCTAGAGGCGAGCACCGCTCCCCTTGAAAATAATGAGGTGACGTACGGGTTCCCTAGAGGCAAGCACCACTCCCCTTGAAAATGAAATAGCGACCTAAGGGTCCCTGCAGAGGACACGAACACCGTGGAAGATGAGTACGGAGGATCGCCTAGAGAAGCACGCGGAGGAACTCCAGTAAAAGGTACACATCAATGTCGGCTCAGAATAAAAGAATTTGTATTTCTTTAGTCAAAGTACAAGCTACCAGAAAATTGGCAAAGTACCCTCACATGGGCCAGATATAAGTACATGGAGAAACAAAAGTGCTCGACGATGGCGGCGAATGACTCCAACAACTCGCTTCCCAGACACCATTCTCTGTCGACAATCATGCTAAATCTTCAAGAAAGCATAGGTACCCAGTTTTTGTTCTATGGAAGGGTACCCACGGAGAAGCCTCCTATGCCAGAGAAGAGGGACAAGATCCCCGGCCCAACAAAAGGCTTCACTGGTAGAAGGCCCGCAGGAGGAAAACCTGGCCAGTAGCTCCGGCCACCCACCCTCGGAAGAAGGCTAGCGAGGCCCACCCGTTATAGGGAACCAATAGGCCCACACAAGCCGATGGGAGGTAGCAGGACTATGAGGCCAACTCATTAGGAGGGCCACCTCCGCGTACTGGCCATGCCTGCAAACTAAGGAGCCCACTGCCGTCGTCCAAGCCGCACGGCCAGGCCCACTAAGTGGAAGAATGGAAGAGAAATTCCACCCTTCCTTATGATCCTTCCTACCGGAAAGTAGGAAGATGTTCCAGCAACGAGGAGCATCTCACCGAGCATCCGCAAGAAGCAAACAACGGTCATGCGCCCCGAAGACGAGCGAGAAGGAGATATCTAAAGTCTGGAAGATAGCTCTACCCTGACTCTTCTCGTCCCGTCAAGGACGGAACCTATCCGACTCAAGAAGCAGAACTCCCCGGCCGGCGTACAAGCGGTTAACCTTCTCCAAGGCCTCCCACCAACCATCTAGGTACCCGAGCCTATACTGCTCAGAGGCCGGACCACCCTCTCCAGGCTCAGGTCACGGCCGCCAGGGTGCCGGCACGGGGTTCCTCTGGAGGACCAAAGGTTGACGGAGAATCGACAGAGATCCATCATCCAACGAAGTACCAGACTCTCTTGAGGACATCCTCGGTGGAGCCTACATACTACGATTCGTTAACGCAAGACGACCGCTGGGACGCTGCGTAAGACCACTATTTATAGTGGGAGATTAAGTCCCCAGAAGTAGGAGGACTCCTACTACCTCAATCCAATCCGTGGAAGTCAAAGCGATGGATCTCGAAAGTCGCGCTCCTTCAGAAGCTCTCATTAAGGGCGCCGTTTCGTATCCCCAGAGGATCTCGCAACGGTTCAGAGGGATGAAGTACACAGGAGAAATCTCGAAGATTTGCGAAGAAAAGAAGGAAAGCCTTTCATTTCCAAAAAAAAGAGAAATTACAAAAAGAGACTACTGCCTTGAAAAGCCCAGGAAAAAGAAAGGAAAAGATAACGAGGGACATCCTCTCAAGGACTTGCCCCAGCTACATCATCACGTACCCTGAGCTCAGCAGGCGCACGCACACCAGCGGCACTGGGAGGAGGTGGTTCGTCACTCAAGTCCACCACGATAGCATTGACGGGCGCCCGCTCGCCCGCGCTCGACACCGACTGCTCGGCGCCTGCTCCCACGGGATCGGGGCCCTCTTCTTCATCCTCGGCCCCCGAGCCATAAGGATCTGGAGGAGGAGTGGGGACGGGAGTCTCGAGGTCAAAGTACACCGAGGTGGCCTTCACAGCGGCACTCCAACCCTCCCGGAAGCCACGGTCACGGGCCGGCCCATAATACTGCAAGGACGCCTCCGTCAGCTCGGCCCGATAAGTCGAGGAGGAGCGTAAGGCCTCCACAACCTCATCCCCCGCCGAGGACAGGGACATGCGCGCTCTGGCGAGCTCCGCCTCGATCTCTTGGCAGCAGACCTTCATGGCTTGGGTCTCCGCCTCCAGCTTGGCCGCTCTCTCACCAGCCGTGTTAGCCCGCGCCATGAAGGAGTCCCGGTCACGCTCCATGCCCGTCAAGGCCGACTCCAGCTGAGACAACTACTCCCGAAGTCCAGTGTTCACGGTCTCGGACTCCGCCAGGCGTCCCTCGGCCCCTACCTCACGAGCCCGACTGGTCTCCAGCTCACGCACGGCATCCAAGAAACGGTGCCTCCACAACCCGAAGGCGCTGATGACCAGGCACACGCTCTTCGCCGCGACGATCGTCAGCTCATCCACAATGCCAGGGCCTAGCTCCCTGACGTGCTCGTGCCAGCGAGCACTCCGCATCATGAGGTCGACGACGCCCGGGACCCCGGGCACCCCCGTCGATAAGTCCTCAGGCCGCGAGGACTGATCACGCAGAGGTGAAGATCGACCGCACAGAGGAACCCTCTGTGGAGAAGGAGGATCAACCTCGGCAACAGTAGGGGCCTTGCCACTTTCACACCCCCGGTTATCGGAGGTGGGTGCCGAAGTAGCAGCTGTCGGCGCTGCCGGCGACGGCGGTAGGCGAACACTGGGGGGAGGCACCCCAGACGGGGGCGGGACCCGGCCCGTGGCTGGAGTCGAATCCCACCCCCTCTTCCTCGACCGGCGGCGACTATCAATCGCCGCCAACTCGTCCTCAGTCAGATAGGTCTGACCACCACCAGCCATGACAGACTCTTCTCCAGGCACGCTGGGAACAGCTTCGGGGAGACTCCGCCGGTAACTAGACCCGCCAGACGAATGCCAACGGGAGCCGGATATTGCAGTCTCCCCGGGATAAAACCAACCTGGGTTGGGGGGGCGACGACCGACACCTGTCCGGTCCCCGGAGCAACATGATCCACGGGACGAGGAACAAGCCGCCACAGCCGGACGGTCTCAGGGGTCCAACCCAACGCTTCAGCCGCCCCTGAAAATGCAATGACAAGGTTAGTCCGACATTAGCCACTACTGTCACATCCCTACGAGGAGACAAGACCAGTTCCCTGAGGCAAGGGGGGACATAACCCCAGCTCTCGGAGTAGCGCCGGGGTCAAGACGTGGTCCGCATCGACCAGAGGATACCGAGAGACCGCCTTCAGATCCCCACGGCCCACGGCATTGAGGGGAGGCTTCGTATCGCGCCAAGGGCGAGGAAAGCCGCCCCGCATCCAACCATCGGAAGCTCTCTCCCAGTCCTTCGACTTGATCAGGTATACATATTGCTCCGCCCATCTCTTATGGTTGGACACGGTACGGGAGATAGAGATGAAGTGGTTATTGGACCGAGCCTTGAAATAGGTGAAATAAGTATCGGACGGGCAACTCTAGAGGAGAAAAAATTGTCGGAACAAGTCGACGCTCGGCTTCACCGATGCTCTATGGCAGGCATAGACAAACCCGCAGAGGATGCTATAAGAATTGGGGGTTATGCCCCCAGGGTTCCGCCCATAATGGCGGAGGACGGTCGAGATGAAAGGATGGACCAGAATACGGAGACCAACATGGATTTGCATCCTCATGAAAATATTTTCATCCTCATGATTTGCAAATCCATGCTGGTCTCCATTATTACTCGTACGGGAGTACCACAAAAATATTTTCATCCTCATGATTTGCATTCATTGCATTCATTTCTTTCGTGTTATTTGTCCATTTAATAAGGCTTACCCCTCGACCAGAAATCAAGAACTGGTCATTTCCTAACTTGCTATAGGCAAGGGGTTAAGCCTAAAACAGATTTAATATGTGTCTTTGTTTATGTGTGTGCAGGGGCAGGCTGAAGACGAAGTTGAGCATCTTTATCACTGAACGGCCCTCTTCCGACCATTTTATTCCTTCCGACGGCCAACCTCAGACCGTTCAACAATTCACACGGCCTCTTCCAAACCGTTCCAATCCCTAGTACTAGCAAGAATTCACGGTCTTGACCAGACCGTTCACAATACTAAACGGCTCACTCATGACCGTTCTGTTCTATCCACGGTCCATCGATAGATCGTTCTACTCCCCGAAGGCCTTTTTTTCTTAGATCTGTGGTTAATCTTATGAGCGATTCAAATCTGGCCATTCAACTCGTGGGGCGATTAGTCCCAAACCGTCTATGTAGCTGAGCGGTCTTGGATGGACCGTGTGCACCCCGATTTTACTTTGAACTCATTCAATCACCAAGAAAGGCCAAAACTCAAGCTTTGCTCAATCAAATCAACTCATTTTATTCATATCTCAAGGTTCCAACAACCATCTTCTATATCAACATCATGAACAAAAAAAGAAATCACTCAATCCTCAAACGGGCATCCCCGCGAGGTCTAATCTCTTTCAGCTCTCTCACGTAAGCCTAGCGCATCTCTAAAGACTCTGCAACCTCCACCGGTAGGGTGAGCACCCTACTAACCTCCCACATGATCAGGGCACTCCTGACCGCCTGCTCATCCTCCTCTGTACCAATCCTCCTCGCCTGTAGTGCGAGAAGGTGGGGTAGTGCTGGTAGTACAGTCCTGGGTAGTCCGACCTGTAGGTAGCACCGATGCGGGCTGTACATTGCCAGTGCAGTGTCACTCACGAGCCACAGATCCAAGCCTGGCCTCCTGGGAAGTCTGACTGCAGTGCCGTGGAGGAAGTCAGAGCGCATCACGAACCAATCCAGGGGCAATTTGTTGATGTACAGACGCCACTCGTCCCTGGTCTTCTTTACTGCTGTCCTGCACTCTACCTGTGGGGAGAATCTAAAGGTGCCACCTATGAAGAACAGTGGGTGGCTCCCGAAGATCCGACTGGCTGAAGTGACATCCTCCTTATGAATGAATTTCATCCTGACACCTGATGCGGGACGGACACGGGAGACGACACTATACAGTGCCACCCTCGGACTCTAGATGAAGACGCGACCAGCAATACACACCAGGAAGACACTAAGCCCGACACTACGAGCTCCTAGTGGCAAAACGTCGCTAACAGAAGTAGAAGCTCACTCGGCGTCCCATGCGAGGGAAAGCGTGGATCGTGCGCGGTTAAGGAACCGGCAGAGTTCAAGGTAGTCAGACTCACTTCCGGACTCGGATCGAGTCGCGGGACGGGTCACTCTCACGCTCACAGCGGTGACATGGACACACGGGCTAGTACCTACACTCTCGGCAGCGGCAGAAGACCGTATACTAGCTAAGCAAATGAACGCCAAGAAGTTAAGACTTTACCTCCACGCACCCGGCGTGGCGAAGACAACCCCGGCCAATCACGGACCCCCGGTTAACATAATTCACAGTAGTACAAAAGGATTCGACCCACTCCACGCAGGGAGGTAAAAGGTCACATGTGGGCCCCGGGGATCACGCAAATCAGGTTGACAGGCAACATCTTGATGTCGACTCAACGCGCCGAACTCCGCGTTTTCGTGCTTCCCGAACGACGGGTTCTGCGGGCCCGTGGGGCCCACGGATGGCGCTATCCTCCGGATCTGCGGAGGTGGGTCCCACTATGATGGAGACCCCTGGTGGCGCGCCTCCACGGACGGCGGTCGGCCGGAAACACCGATTGGTGGCCGGTCGGGTCCGATCTTCAAGTTGTGGAATGGCTGCCCACGGATTTCAGTTCTGTTTTCCCTGCGCGCGCTCCGGCGAAAACAGCCTCTGCGGTCGGCCCCGTCGCCGGAATGCGACAAGACCAGCGCCGTTGGAAAGAGGACTCAAAATCCTCCAACCTAGGGCCAGTGGAATCTTCTGAACCTCTGCGGACCTGGACCTTAACTAATTTTCAACTCTCTGTTACACAGTTCCAGAACTCTCAGATCAGTACCTTAGTTCCCTGTAAACGGCCATTGACCGCCTACTTACAATGGGATTCAGACATTAAGCTCTTCTTCGAAGTGATTGATATTTAAACCATGAAGCTGGGAAAATTTTTAGAATTGGATTTGGAGGTGGTGGTGATTTGATAGGAATTTTGGAGTGTCTGATGGTCGGATCTGGGAACTGGCAGAAAGTACTGTAGCTGTGGACGAACTCGATTTTTGTAAAATATAAGATGGACTCACAAAAATTCAAGAAAATTTGGAGATGGAGGAGATAGTGGACAGAATGCCCAGTAAAATTGGGCGGACCAACAAAAATCACAAAGTGGATCTAAGACTTAAAAATCTGGGCGGGTGGAAATGGAAACAGACAGTAGATAGATCTGGAAACTGGGATTGGACGAAAATAAACAAATACCAAATGAGATCTTTATGACCAACCAAAATTCTGAGGACGTGCTGGACACCTCTGGAATATCCAGTAAAATTCCCAGCTCGATCTGAAGCCGTGGCTGAGACTGAAATTTCGTAGAAGCTGCTGTGGTACTGTGCGGACAGAACTCCGGCGGTGGCGATGGCGGCTCGTGGCGGCGGCGGCTGCGACCGGAACTGATAGGGTGGAGTCACACCACCAAGAGGCAGCCTTCACAGCTGCAAGGGGGAGAGGGAGAGAGGAAGGGGGCGGCCTAGGCCTGCTCAAGAGATTTTTTTCCAACTTTCAAATGGCATTAATTCTTCAAAATGGGAAAATACAAACATATATAGGTCACCCATCTAATCCATCCTCCACCGTTGGATCTAGGGGTGTGAGATGGAGGGCTGGGATGGCATGTGACCATTCCACAAAAATTACAATAAAAAATAAGGGGGGGGCAGCCTTTTGACTAGGGGGGAACAAGCTTGACATGGTAGGTGGGTGTTGGTTGGAAATGTTGACTATTTTGGTTCCTTGTCCCCCATGTGGACAATTGACCATTCAAACTTCTAGATGCCCCATGTGGCATGTTGACTGACCCCACGTGGGACCCTAGGCTGAGGTGGCCCAATGGGGTGGGGCCTGGGGGGCCCGTGGGGCCCACGGGGTCCGAATTGCACCTAAGCCCCTATTACAATCAAAATGGCAAACCGAATGCAACGAAATAAACACAAATTAAACACACATAAAGTCTAACTAAATATAATAAATGGGGAGGCTCAAGGCGGAGTCTCCAGGCTGTCTCCGAGCCAAATGGATGCTGAGGTGGCTCGTGTCGTGCTCCGTGTGCGGTACCGGTGACTCGGCGTATCGTGCCGATCAACTGCTCGGGTGTCCGCACCAATTCTCCCCGGGTGGGAGAAACTCGACCCTGTCGAGTAAGGGTCTGTATCGCTCATGTATCACTCCAAAAGGTCTGGATCAATCCGCTGCAACTCGCCATGTGTGATCCATGTGTTCTCCATAGCGGGCCGTCCTCTCCATCGCACTAGGTAGCGCGGGTAAGATCCACTCCTGGTAACTGTCACTTGCTCGTCCAGTATACGATCTATATGCTCACGCTGCCGTGAAAAAGGGGCTGGAGGTGGAAGTGGACACTCAGGTGTGGGATCACTCTCAAGGGGAGGAGATGACTCAAAAGGCTCACTAGGGATCACCGCTGGGTCCCTATATGCAACAAGATCCGATACATTGAAGGTAGAGCTTATACCATATTCCTCAGGCAAGTCCACAACATACGCATTGGATCCAACGCGTTTCATCACTCTAAAGGACCGACTTCGCGAGCTTGCAACTTCTTAACGGTTCCAGAGGGAAACCGTTCAAGTCTTGACATATTCGCCCTCTTGGAACTCTCGGTGGTGTCTATGGGCACCGGCTAACTCCTTGTACCATGCATTGCTGGCCTCAAATGTGACGACGGACATCGTCATGCAGACTCCTAACATGATTTAGCAAAAGAAAAGAAACACATGATGCACACACGACCTAACATGCTTAGCAAAAGAAAAGAAACACACGGATGCACACACGACCCTAAACAACCCTACAGTTAGTAAAACCCAATCATATGCAAGGTGGTCCAGGACATCCGAATGTGTGCCATGCATGCATTTGACATAACCGGAGGTTAATGTCATGGTGGACTCCTAGACATCCTACGATGCACCAATCATGGACATGGGGTTTGGATGTGGGAAGTCCGGGAGGTTTGGGTGGTTTAGGTGGACCGAGGAAACCAAAGTCTTCATAACCCTCAAATGACAGTTCGGACCTATTGCCATGTGAAGGTTGCCAGGCCCGAGTAGGAGGGGTGTGATCGAGGACTTCCTTAAAGAGATGGAATGGAGGTTGTGGGCCCAAGGGCCCATGAAGAAAGGGATCGAAGGGATCAAAGAATGTGTGACCCCTCGATATGGATTCCCTCATCTCAAGATCCCATGTGTGGAAGTCTAGAAGGTATTGTTGATCTCCGTCATCCATGAAGGGAGATGAGACGGTGGGGGTATAATGGTGGACTCTCTCAAAAAGGTGGAGTAAATGTGGCGGATCACGAGGCCCACTAGCGAAGGGGTCGAATGGGTCAAAGAATGTGTGACCTCTCGGTTCCTCCATTACATAGTCCCAAGTTTGAAATTCATGAAGGTGATGGTCACTTCCATCCATCGTGGTGGATGGGACAGTGTATAGAAGATATGGCTCCTCCCTCGGGATAAAAGGAGTGAAATCGGGCTCGGCCGGTAACGGGAGGAGTAGAAGAACCTCTGTGGTAACATGACCCACGGTGTACACGGAGGTGATGGACCCTAAAGCGGGGTGAGTGAAACTACGACCTTTGGGTCGGTCGAAGCCTGGAGCCAATAAGTGCGTAAATGTCCACTGTCGGTCTAACCCTTTGAGAAGGTCATCCAATGTATCCACATAGTGACTAGACCGAAAAGTGGTGTGAAATGAATTAATTGGCACCAGAGGTAAGATAGGGTCCATACATGGGAAGGAAAGTGGGACCAAGCCATCCTTGAGCCAACTAAGTAGTGGCTCGGCTATGTAAATTGTACCCGTTAGAAATACGGGTGGCTCGGGCTTTGGTGGCTCCAAATGAGAGGGCTCCGAATAGAGTTCGGAAGTATCGGGTGGTAGCAGGGGAGCTCTCGTGGGTGGGGAAGACCATGGGGTAGGCTGTCCGACCGGCTCGGGAATCGACTGAGAGGTAGAGGCTTGCCGAAGGGCGGCATCTGCTCGCCGAATGGCGGCATCAAACCGGGCCTCGAAAGGCTCGACCTCGAGAGCGACCTGATAACACTGCGCTAGAGAGAACGCATCACGGATAAGACATTCATACCGGAAATGAAGCCGCAAACCTCTCCGGGACTGGGAGGCAGTCGTGGTGCTCTCGTTTCCAAACCGGTACACGTCGAAGTCCCTAATGTATTCGAACACGGACTTGTCGCCTTGGACGGGTTGGCATGGGTTGGCCATAGTTGCCAAAGGATGGGAACGGATCCCTAGGAATGGACATGCAAGGCCATTTGAACATGAGACACAAACTGATGCAAACACACAATAATGCAAGAATGATGCACTTAGACCTAAATACAATTTGAAAACACTCTTTTTTTGGTATTTTGAAAAGAATGCAATTTAAAACACTTTTTTTTATTTTGAAAAGAATGAGACTCGACTACACCCTAGACACGACCAAGACTCGGTACGCGGCGGAGATAATCGACCCGAAGGTCACTCGCAGAAGTGTGCGATCTTCCCGATAGGCCTAACCTAACGGTTGGACAACACCTTTTGATATACCGAGTGAAGGTGTGTGTGGGGTAACCTTAGACTATGCATGACTTATGCAACGACTACCCTAGACTCGACTCGCTCTGATACCAAACTGATGCGGGACGGACACGGGAGACGACACTATACAGTGCCACCCTCGGACTCTAGATGAAGACGCGACCAGCAATACACACCAGGAAGACACTAAGCCCGACACTACGAGCTCCTAGTGGCAAAACGTCGCTAACAGAAGTAGAAGCTCACTCGGCGTCCCATGCGAGGGAAAGCGTGGATCGTGCGCGGTTAAGGAACCGGCAGAGTTCAAGGTAGTCAGACTCACTTCCGGACTCGGATCGAGTCACGGGACGGGTCACTCTCACGCTCACAGCGGTGACATGGACACACGGGCTAGTACCTACACTCTCGGCAGCGGCAGAAGACCGTATACTAGCTAAGCAAATGAACGCCAAGAAGTTAAGACCTTTACCTCCACGCACCCGGCGTGGCGAAGACAACCCCGGCCAATCACGGACCCCCGGTTAACATAATTCACAGCAGTACAAAAGATTCGACCCACTCCACGCAGGGAGGTAAAAGGTCACATGTGGGCCCCGGGATCACGCAAATCAGGTTGACAGGCAGCATCTTGATGTCGACTCAACGCGCCGAACTCCGCGTTTTCGTGCTTCCCGAACGGCGGGTTCTGCGGGCCCGTGGGGCCCACGGATGGCGCTGTCCTCCGGATCTGCGGAGGTGGGTCCCACTATGATGGAGACCCCTGGTGGCGCGCCTCCACGGACGGCGGTCAGCCGGAGACACCGATTGGTGGCCGGTCGGGTCCGATCTTCAAGTTGTGGAATGGCTGCCCACGGATTTCAGTTCTGTTTTCCCTGCGCGCGCTCCGGCGAAAACAGCCGCTGCGGTCGGCCCCGTCGCCGGAATGCGACAAGACCAGCGCCGTTGGAAAGAGGACTCAAAATCCTCCAACCTAGGGCCAGTGGAATCTTCTGAACCTCTGCGGACCTGGACCTTAACTAATTTTCAACTCTCTGTTACACAGTTCCAGAACTCTCAGATCAGTACCTTAGTTCCCTGTAAACGGCCGTTGACCGCCTACTTACAGTGGGATTCAGACATTAAGCTCTTCTTCGAAGTGATTGATATTTAAACCACGAAGCTGGGACAATTTTTAGAATTGGATTTGGAGGTGGTGGTGATTTGATAGGAATTTTGGAGTGTCTGGTGGTCGGATCTGGGAATTGGCAGAAAGTACTGTAGCTGTGGACGAACTCGATTTTTGTAAAATATAAGATGGACTCACAAAAATTCAAGAAACTTTGGAGATGGAGGGGATAGTGGACAGAATGCCCAGTAAAATTGGGCGGACCAACAAAAATCAAAAAGTGGACCTAAGACTTAAAAATCTGGGCGGGTGGAAATGGAAACAGACAGTAGACAGATCTGGAAACTGGGATTGGATGAAAATAAACAAATACCAAATGAGATCTTTATGACCAACCAAAATTCTGAGGACGTGCTGGACACCTCTGGAACATCCAGTAAAATTCCCAGCTCGATCTGAGGCCGTGGCTGAGACTGAAATTTCGTAGAAGCTGCTGTGGTACTGTGCGGACAGAACTCCGGCGGTGGCGATGGCGGCTCGTGGCGGCGGCGGCGGCAACCGGAACTGATAGGGTGGAGTCACACCACCAAGAGGCAGCCTTCACAGCTGCAAGGGGGAGAGGGAGAGAGGAAGGGGGCGGCCTAGGCCTGCTCAAGAGATTTTTTTCCAACTTTCAAATGGCATTAATTCTTCAAAATGGGAAAATACAAACATATATAGGTCACCCATCTAATCCATCCTCCACCGTTGGATCTAGGGGTGTGAGATGGAGGGCTGGGATGGCATGTGACCATTCCACAAAAATTACAATAAAAAATAAGGGGGGGCAGCCTTTTGACTAGGGGGGAACAAGCTTGACATGGTAGGTGGGTGTTGGTTGGAAATGTTGACTATTTTGGTTCCTTGTCCCCCATGTGGACAATTGACCATTCAAACTTCTAGATGCCCCATGTGGCATGTTGACTGACCCCACGTGGGACCCTAGGCTGAAGTGGCCCAATGGGGTGGGGCCTGGGGGGCCCGTGGGGCCCACGGGGTCCGAATTGCACCTAAGCTCCTGTTACAATCAAAATGGCAAACCGAATGCAACGAAATAAACACAAATTAAACACACATAAAGTCTAACTAAATATAATAAATGGGGAGGGTCAAGGCGGAGTCTCCAGGCTGTCTCCAAGCCAAATGGACGCTGAGGTGGCTCGTGTCGTGCTCCGTGTGCGGTACCGGTGACTCGGCGTATCGTGCCGATCAACTGCTCGGGTGTCCGCACCAACACCCATCCAGCACTCTAGAAGTATCATGGAGCCGAAGAGTGGACCTCCTAAGGCTATTGAACTAAGGCCCTCGTACAAGTAGGCAAGGACGGACTGGGAGATAGAAAGACCATGTCACATACCACTAATGGTGCTAAGGATAAGAGTATCTAACACATGGTTGGCAGAGGGGAACAGGATGGCACCGCACAGACAAATGGAAACAGCTTTAGCTATGGCCTGATGCCATCCGCATCTATTCTTACAATGAGCAACTACCCACTGGCTAAGGGGAAGGAGATGGATCTGGTGTGGGCCTATGAAGGTGCGGATGTCCTTGCTATCTGGTATAAACTCTCCCAAGATAAGGCTAGGGTCTATAGGGGCAACGGTATGACACACTGAGTCCTCCTCGCCCACCTTGGACCTAGGAAAAGAAAAGTAGGTCTCTACCTCCTCTAGTAGGATAGTGGCCTCAAAAGATGGAAAAATGAACGTATGAGTCTGAGGATGCTAGATTTCTACCAAAGCTGAGATGCTATGCCAGTCTAAGGACAACTTTGGGTGGTTTTGGCCTAGTACCAAGAGTGGGTGCAGGTGCCAAGACTTCAGAATGGATGTCACTGCTAGAGGCAATGCACGGATCATGGGAGCCATCCACTTCAAGGTGGAGTAGCGCTTGGAGCCAGGGAGAAGCTGAAGTAGAGGAAAAGAAAAGCAAAGGGAGAAAGCGAGGAAGACTGTGTAAGTAATGAAAGGAATTGAATTGAATGAACTTATGGCAACATACCTCTCTCAGTGGGCTGGAGCTCAGATGTCATGGGATCGCGGTCAGTCGTTGGAGCACTTCACGTTCCTTTCTGGCCAGTTTAGGTCCTTCAAAGACCCCTCCCTCCATGGAACTCCCTTCAAGAGCCCTTTTCATGATGGTTTAATGAAGAGAAATAAGAGTTTCAAGGTTTAGAAGAGGGTTAAGGTGTGAGCCTCGAATTTAGAGCCCCCTCCTACTTATAGGGCTTGGTTAGAGGCCTAAACCCACTAGAAGTGAGGTAGGATAGACCTAGATCGGGTTGAGATAGAGCTTGGGTCAGTTTAGCATATCTATCTCCGGTTTCGGACTCTCCAAGAGAGTCCCGTTCGAACTCTAAGGGCGTACATTTGCGCAGTCTTGCGATAGACCGCCTTAATCAATGAAACGGTCTCATCTAGACCGTTCAGAAAGCTTCTACATGCTTCGGATGCTGGAGTTGGCACAGTCGAAAAAAGACCGTTCTGTTTAGCACATGGTCACATATAGACCGTTCTGTCCTTTGGGCGGGCAATAATGGACCGTCTATCTACATCTGTGGGTTCTGGCCTAGTTGCTTTCAACGGTCTAAGGGAAAGCCGTGTAGTGGAATTGAGCGGTCCTATGGATGACCATTTAGAAATCTGAAACCTTATTTTAACCTGTTTGCACTTGTGTCACTCAAGCTGTGGTCGTGTCTCTCCCTCACTCATTTGTTTGGCGTCTCTCTCTCTCTCACTCATTGTTTGGCGTCTCTCTCTCAATCATTGTTTTGGCGTCTCTCCCTCACTCATTATTTTGGCCTCTCTCTCTCACTCATTGTTTTGGCCTCTCTCTCTCACTCATTGTTTTGGTGTCACTCTCTCAGCCACTCGGAGTTATCTCTCTCCCTCACTCGTGTCGTGTCCCTCTCTCGCCTACTCACTCACTCACTCGTGTCGTCTCTCTCTCGCACGTGTCCGTCTCACTCGTGTCGAGTTAGTAGTCATAGTTAGTTAGTTAGTGTCAAACATTCACATTCATTCATATGTTCATACATTTATCCACAAAATCAAAACAAAAACATATCATATCACTATAATGTCCATATGTACAAAAGTCAAGTCGTAGTCTAAAAGTCAAGCTTGTCCATCTCCTTGGCCCCCGTCACTATCACCGGCGCCCTCATGCCTCTTTGGTGGAGGCATCGCCGAGGTCGCCTCCTCGCGGTGTCGTCGGCGCCCCTGATGGGAATCGACGCCAAGCATGTACTTTTTTTTTTGCATTTATGTCCTTTTAGTTTGTGTTTATATCCTTGGGAAAGTATGTACGCAAATGTAAGGCTTTATAAGTCAAGGAGTCATTCCCATGGATTGTGTGGAGTTTTATGCAATTATACAGTAGGACCAGCAAGGGGGCCCTCAGCCCTTTCCCATTGGTCCATGTCACCTATGTGGGGCTGGTCAACCATCCTAGGTGGCCATCTAGAAGGGTTGAATGTCAAATGCCACATGGGTAGATAAAGGGAGTAAAAAGTCTAAGGTAGGCTACCTACCATGTCAAGCTTGTCTCCCACTTGGGTTATTTTATTTTTTTGTGTGTGTGTTGGTCACATTTAATCTAGGCCATTCATTCCCCATCCCTAGATCCAATGGTGGAGATTGGATTAGATTGGAGGCATATAAATACTTGTATTTTCCATTTGAATATTAATGAAAGTGAAAAAATCATTGTGCAAGAACCCCTCTTGGAGAATTTTGACCTCTCCTCTCTCTCCCCCTGGTTTCTTCATCCCCAACCCCCATTCTACAGTGATATCTCCTTCCCCCCACCTCCGGTGATCATCGGTGCCGCCGCCGCCGCCGTTCGTGCCGCCATCACGCCGCCGCGGAGCCGCCTTCGGTGTTCTGTCCATCCTGGATAGAGGCTTCTTGTCTGAATATCTTCTCTCCACCACGTGAAGATCTCAAGCTGCAATGTTTATGGTGTGTTCTTCCCTTGTATCCCAAGCTCCACCTAAATTTTCACGCCCAAATTCCATCGTTTAGTATTTTCCCATTTTCGTGCATCTTTCATTCCTAGTTCTGTTTTGTCTCTGTCTACAGTGACAGCAGCCCTATGTTTCCCACCTCCGGCCATCTTTTGGATTTGTCCAAACCCTCCCAATTTTAATGGGAGTTCTGTTCATCACCCCCTACATCCACAAATTTGCTTAATTTTTTATCAGCCTTCTATCTATTTTTAGAAATTCGTGTTCTTCCTCAGCTACAGTGTTGTCAGCCAAATCCCAGATCCGACCACCCTCCACTTCCAAAATCAGAAAAAATCACCACCACCTACAAATCCAGATCCAAAAATATTCCTGGTTTCTTAGCTTGATTTCCCACAACTTTTCTGAAGAACATAACCCCAGATGCGGACATCTACCTCGCGGTCAAAGGCAATCCACAGGAAAGTTCTCTGCTGACCTGAGATTTCAGGAACTGTACAACAGCAACCTTCAAAATTCGCCAATCAGAAGTACAGGCTTGATAATTTTTCTGTAATCAACTTGAGTTGAATCCCTTCGAAGCATCTTTCCAATGGCGCTAGTTTCGTCGCATTCCGACGTCGGGGCTGATCACAACGTCCGTTCTCGCCGGAGCGCGCGCCGGAAAACAGAACCGGCAGGTCCGTGGCCGATTATTCCGAACGGTGCTGATCGGAGCTGCCCGGCCTTCGGCCGATGAACCAGTGTGCCGCCAGCCCAGGGAACACTTCCATAAGTGTCCCCACCACAGTGGTGACACCGGGTCCCGCACGGTCCCTACGGACAGCACGTGGGTCCCACCGTCACTAGTTCGGGTGCTGCCGAAGAGACGCGAGAAGCCGCCCGTCAACCCGAATTCGGTCCTCCCGGGCCCGTTTGTGTAGCCCTTTACCTCCCTGCGTGGAGTGGGCAGTAATTCATTTGCTGTAATATGGTGTATTAATTATCCCGGGAGTACGAGTTTCGGCCGGGTCCGTCTTCCCCACGCCGAGCGCGTGGAGGTATCGTTTTCGCTCCCTTCTCGGCATTTTGCTTACTTCATATATATTTGTTTATGCCGCTGCTAGAGAGCATGTGTAGGGATATCTAGCTCGCTTTATCTATTCATTACCGCTGCTGCGAGAGAGTGCGAGACCGTCCCGTGACCCGATCCGGGCACACGAGAGAGCCGATCACCCTAGCTCATTGCCGGTTTCTCAACCGCGCACGTCCGACGCTTCCCTCGTCAAGGGACAGTCACGAGCTTGTCGTGTCCGTGGTCCCGTCCCGCATCAATTTGGTATCAGAGCGACTTTGAGTCTAGGGTGTCCAAAAAAAAAGGGTGTCATTTACGTCTAGCCATTAGTCATTGTCTAAGTCGTGTTTAGGGTCATCATTGTTTTAAAATAAAAAAAGTATCTTTTGGGTCGCATTTGCATACCATTAGTTGGTATATAAAAAGGTGTTGTCTGAACGTTAGGCTACGCCTATCGGGAAGGCCGCACACTTGCGCGAGTGATCTTCGGATCGATTAACTCCGCCACGTACCGAGTCTTGGTTTACGTCTAGGGTCCTTAGTGTGCATGCATTCCAAACTTGCATAGTCGGTCTAGTGTCTTGTCACCGTGTGTATGCATGTCCATATCCGCTACCCATGGCCGTTCCCCAAGACCATACATCTGAGTGGTCAACCTTTGTGGCCAAAGTCAATGTCCTCATGGACCGAGCCCTTGGTTTTACCCCTCTCACTATGAAAGTCGCTCTACCCAACGGGTCCACAACGGAACTCCATTTCACCGATAGGGAGTCGGATAATTGGGTTTCTCTTGACATCGTGGAGTCTCTCTCCAAGACAGGCGAGATTGTCCGCGATGGTGATTTTGCTTGTGTTGAGTTCTATAAGAGGATCGGCTCTGTTCTCTACACCGATGGCGCATGGTGCAGGATCGGCACACTTGCTGGTTCATGCATCATTTTAGGGCAAACGTGGTTAGGAGAACGAAGAGCCAATCTTGACTGGGGCAAGAGGACTTGCACCTTATACCCACCTTACCTACCCGGCAAGATCACCCTCACATGTCCAGCCACCCAACCCCAGTGGCCCACTCTACATTCGGAACCATTATGCTTGGAGCCGTCTCACCCCGAGCCACCCGTGTTTCTTACGGGAACGCTATACATCGCCGAGCCACTTTTTAGTTGGCTCAAGGATGGCTTGGTCCCACCTCCCTTTCCATCCATGGACCCCATCCTCCCTTTAGTGCCGGTCAACTCCTTCCATACCACATTTCGATCTAGTCACCATGTTGACACATTGAACGATCTTGTCATGGGATTAGATTCACAATAGAAGTTGACACATCTTTTGACGCTAGGCTTTGACCAACCCGCTAGTCTTAGCTTCACCCATCCGGCCTTAGGGTCCATTACCTCCGTGTGCACCGTGGGGTGTGTCACCACGGATATTCTTCTACTCCTCCCGATGCCGGTCGAGTCCGACTTCGTTCCCTTTTGCCCAAGGGAGGAATCTTATTTCCTACACATGTCCGTCGTCCCACCAATCATAATGTATGGCGGTGATTATGAATTCCAAACTTGGGACCATGTCATGTTGGAACCCATCTCACGGGGTCATACCTTCTTCGACCCTTTTGATCCCCTCACTAGTGAATCTCCCGAGCCGCCATCTTCACTCCACTTCCTCCGCGGAGTTCACTATCAAGCCTTTTCCACTCAGGCCAAGCAACCTCCACATAGTCATAGGTCCGAACCATCATTCAGGGGTAAGGAAGACTTTGGTTTCCCCGATCCCTCTAAACCACCCGCACCTCCCGGACTTCCCGCATCCAAGCCCAATGTCCATGATTGGTGCATCGTAGTATGTCTAGGAGTTCCCCATGACGTCAACCTCCGGTTACGTCAAATGCATGCATGGCACACGTTCGGGTGTCCTAGTCCGCCGTCATCCATGTACGGGTCGGACTAACATTAGGTGTGTCTAGGGTCATAGATGAGTCCGTGTGTTTTCCTTGTGTGGTTTGTTTGCATTGTTTGTGTGTAGTTTGAGAGTTTGCATGTGTCTTGTGTAAGCTCGTTGTCGTTCTCTTATGAGTAAGAGGTGATTGGACTCCTTCGATGAGTATGGGATCAGTTCTACATCTATACCAGGATCAGTCACCTACAGGGACTCAGCGGTGATTCCTAGTGAGTCTTCGAGCTGCTTCCTTCCCTTTGAGAGTGCCCCACCCGGAGTGTCCACCTCTAGCCCATGGCAGCTTGTGCATATCGAGTATATATGGAATGAGCAAGTGCTGGTCACTTGGAGTGGAGCGTACCCGCGTTACCTGGCACGGTGACGGATCCACCGGAGTACTCGAGCATCCATACCCCTACTCGACGAGGTCGAGTTCCTCCCACCCGGGGAGAGTTGATGGGAATCGACGCCGAGCATGTACTTTTTCTTTTGCATTTATGTCCTTTTAGTTTGTGTTTATATCCTTGGGAAAGTATGTACGCAAATGTAAGGCTTTATAAGTCAAGGAGTCATTCCCATGGATTGTGTGGGGTTTTATGCAATTATACAGTAGGACCAGCAAGGGGGCCCTCAGCCCTTTCCCATTGGTCCATGTCACCTATGTGGGGCTGGTCAACCATCCTAGGTGGCCATCTAGAAGGGTTGAATGTCAAATGCCACATGGGTAGACAAAGGGAGTAAAAAGTCTAAGGTAGGCTACCTACCATGTCAAGCTTGTCTCCCACTTGGGTTATTTTATTTTTTTTGTGTGTGTTGGTCACATTTAATCTAGGCCATTCATTCCCCATCCCTAGATTCAATGGTGGAGATTGGATTAGATTGGAGGCATATAAATACTTGTATTTTCCATTTGAATATTAATGAAAGTGAAAAAATCATTGTGCAAGAACCCCTCTCTTGGAGAATTTCGACCTCTCCTCTCTCCCCCCCTGGTTTCTTCATCCCCAACCCCCATTCTACAGTGATATCTCCTTCCCCCCACCTCCGGTGATCATCGGTGCCGCCGCCGCCGCCGTTCGTGCGGCCATCACGCCGCCGCGGAGCCGCCTTCGGTGTTCTGTCCATCCTAGATAGAGGCTTCTTGTCCGAATATCTTCTCTCCACCACGTGAAGATCTCAAGCTTCAATTTTTATGGTGTGTTCTTCCCTTGTATCCCAAGCTCCACCTAAATTTTTACGCCCAAATTCCATCGTTTATTATTTTCCCATTTTCGTGCATCTTTCCTTCCTAGTTCTGTTTTGTCTCTATCTACAGTGACAGTAGCCCTGTGTTTCCCACCTCCAGCCATCTTTTTGATTTGTCCAAACCCTCCCAATTTTACTGGGAGTTCTGTCCATCACCCCCTACATCCAAAAATTTGCTTAATTTTTTATCAGCCTTCTATCTATTTTTAAAATTCGTGTTCTTCCTCAGCTACAGTGTTGTCAGCTAGATCCCAGATCCGACCACTCTCCACTTCCAAAATCATAAAAAATCACCACCACCTACAAATCCAGATCCAAAAATAGTCCTGGTTTCTTAGCTTGATTTCCCACAACTTTTCTGAAGAACATAACCCCAGATGCGGATGTCTACCTCGCGGTCAAAGGCAATCCACAGGAAAGTTCTCTGCTGACCTGAGATTTTAGGAACTATACAATAGCAACCTTCAAAATTCGCCAATCAGAAGTACAGGCTTGATTATTTTTCTTTAATCAACTTGGGTTGAAGCCCTTCGAAGCATCTTTCTAACGGCGCTAGTTTCGTCGCATTCCGACGTTGGGGCTGATCACAGCGTCCGTTCTCGCCGGAGCGCGCGCCGGAAAATAGAATCGGCAGGTCCGTGGCCGGTTATTCCGAACGGTGCCGATCGGAGCCGCCCGGCCTTCGGCCGACGAACCAGCGTGCCGCCAGCCCAGGGAACACTTCCACAAGTGTCCCCACCACAGTGGTGACACCGGGTCCCGCACGGTCTCTCCGGATAGCACGTGGGTCCCACCGTCACTAGTTCGGGTGCTGCCGAAGAGACGCGAGAAGCCGCCCGTCAACCCGAATTCGGTCCTCCCGGGCCCGTTTGTGTAGCCCTTTACCTCCCTGTGTGAAGTGGGCAGTAATTCATTTGCTGTAATATGGTGTATTAATTATCCCGGGAGTACGAGTTTCGGCCGGGTCCGTCTTCCCCACGCCGAGCGCGTGGAGGTATCGTTTTCGCTCCCTTCTCGGCATTTTGCTTACTTCATATATATTTGTTTATACCGCTGCTAGAGAGCATGTGTAGGGATATCTAGCTCGCTTTATCTATTCATTACCGCTGCTGCGAGAGAGTGCGAGACCGTCCCGTGACCCGATCCGGGCACACGAGAGAGCCGATCACCCTAGCTCATTGCCGGTTTCTCAACCGCGCATGTCCGACGCTTCCCTCGTCAAGGGACAGTCACGAGCTTGTCGTGTCCGTGGTCCCGTCCCGCATCAGCCCCTCATCCTCCTCATTCCTTCGATGGCCGGAGAAACCTGTAAAGTAACTCCTCACAGAGCCGTGAGTGCCATGGCTGCCGCTCGGGGCTGCTCTACTGCGCTCCCGACTTACCTCTCTGAGCCCCTCCACCATGCCCTTAAATCTCGCTACCTGAAGCCGGGCCCACTCTGCCTCGACTCGGTAGCACTCCGCCTCAGCCCGGTACTGCTCTACCTCTATAGCTCCGGCCCGGAGACGCTCCAGCTCCGCGCGGAGGAGTGCCATCTCAAGCGCGTCCGCCGATCGGCTCTGCGCCGCCTCCTCTCGTAAGCGGGCAGCCTCCTCCCGAGCCGCTACCCGGCTCTGCTCCTGCTCTATCCTCAACCAGGGCAGCTCGATCGTCTGCATATACATTTTCATGATTAGTCAATTGCATTTCATAATCATAAGCATCAAGAAAAAGTGTAGTGGTTACGTACCCTCTCGGAGAGTGCTGCCTCGGCTGCCTCAGCTCGCGCTACCATCTGCGTAAACTCCACCTCCCGCACAGCTCGGTCTGCGGGGGTCTGTGAGGAGGAAGAAGGTGCGTCTGCCTCGTGGCGCTGGGCTCCCTCGGCTCGCTGCATCCAAAACTCCAGGTCAGTCACATGCATAATCATAAACATTTGCATAATTTAAGAGTTTAGGGTTAGGAAACTTACCAGTAGGGCCAGGGCCTGCCGGGCCTCATCCCGCTCCTGGATGGTCGAGTGAAGAAGTCCCTGTAGCTCTGCAATCCTCCCCTCAGGGTCAAACTGCATTTAAGAAGTTCAGGCATCAATGCATAGTCATATAGAAGCATGACAGAAAGCATTTAGGGTTTAGAAGTCGTACCGGTCGGCGGGCACTACGGAACACCTGGTCCCTGTAGTGCCGTGCGGAGGCCGTGTAGTAGGCCTCCTCGCTGTCTGCCCGAGCAGTCACCACCCGTCCTCGTGCTGCCCAGTCTGCTATCTGATCTACTGCTCGCACTCTCCAGTCCAGCTCCATGGCTAACCCTCGGGGGTGTCGCCTGACCCGCTCCTCCGGCTTTTCTGGTGCCGGGAACTCGACCGTTGGCTGGTGGACGCCAATCGTCCTCATCACCAGGATGTAGGTGAGTGGCTCCACTACATTCATGCAGTGTAGCCACACATCTCGTCCAGAGTAAGTGAGGGCTGCCACTACCCACGGCAGACCCTCGTACCCCTCGCTCGTGTACGGTGTCCACCGAACCTATCAAATAGGAGAATTGCATCAGTATCATAAGCATATAGATTACAATTAATTAAAGAGTTTGAGTTTAGAGTCATACCGAAGCAAAGGGTAGTGTGTCAAGGTCATCCTGGATCCCCCGGACCTGTCTCCGTAGGGTCCAGTCTCTCGTGGAGCGGTCCACCGCCTGGCGATGGGCAACCACTCTGGGTATGTCTCGTCACCTCTCCTGAGCCCACGTAGGTACACGTAGGCCCACACCTGCATTTTCATTTCATCAAAAGTCAGCATATAGTGGTTATAAGAATCATATAGCAAATTGCATAAGAGTTAGAGTTGTACCTGGAATAGAGGAGAAAAGCCCCCTAGCATCGTCCGTCGGCTAGTCGAGCTGAGGGTGTCGAACAGGAAGGCAAGGATTGCCGCTCCCCACGCGTAGTCGCCCATGTGTCCTAGGTCCTCAAGCAACGGTAGGAAGCGACAGCTGGTCACATCCGCTCTCGTCGTGAACAGAAGTCGACCGAAGAACAGCATCAGGAAGCGTCTCAGCACTCTGTCTGCCTCTGGTCCCGCCGCAGCCGCTACTCTCGATCGTGCCAGCTCTATCAGCCTCTGTAGATGCTACTCGGGCAGCTCCCCGGTCGCTATCCCTGCTCGCCTCAGTCCTAAGCTGTCCTGAAGCCTCACCCTCGTCAGCATCATCGACTGACGCTCCAGGTGCAGCAACTCCAAGCCTAGCAGCTCCTGGGCTAGCTCCTGGTAGTCGGGGTAAGTCACCCCGCTAACCGGAGTCCCGTGCACGCGCAATCTGGTGATGCGCGCGACGTCCTCCAGCGTGGGGACCATGTGGCCACACAGGAAAAGGAACTTCCGGCTCACCAGATCCCAGCGGTCGTGTAGAGCGTAGAGGAGCGGCGTGTCTAGCCTAGTCACCTCCACGCTCAGGAACTTAGAGAAGCCCATACTCGTCAACCTCTCCCGCTAGAAGTCTGGCTGTGCGAGATACACTGCTCGGACCTGCAGCCAGGAGATCCGAGTCTTCCGCTTCCCCTGCATACATTTAAGAACATTGCATTTTATTTTAGGATCTTGCATTCTGATTGAATAATTCACTCTCTACTCAATAAACGGTCTCATGTAAGCCGTCTTATCTCTCCACAGTTGGATTCCAACCGTCCCAATAACCCCCTTCAGAAGTTCACGGTTCCTCATGGACCGTTCTACCCTATAAACGGCCCTGGTCGGACCGTTCTCCTATCTGGTGCCCACCCTAATAACGGACCATTTCTAGCCGTCCTAGGTTTCCACGGTCTGATGGAGACCGTTCTGTTCTAAAACGTCTCATGTTTTGAACGGACCAATATGGGCCGTCCTAGGTATCCACGGTCTGATGGAGACCGTTTTGTTCTAAAATGTCTCATGTTCTGAATGGACCTATATGGCCCGTCCTAAGTTTTACGGCCTGATGAAGACCGTTTTGTTCTCGGGCGTTTCATCTTCTGAACAGACCAACTTGGGCCATCCTAAGGTTAAACGGTCTTCCTCAGACCGTGTGTTTCTGTCGGTTCAGTTTCCTTTAAGCGGCCTCCCATGGGCAGTGTTCTGTTTGAACGGTCCTATTTGAACCGCGTAGTTCTCCCATGCGGTTACTGTTAAACCGCGTAATGGCCGTCACCCCGACGACCTTCAAGTCCTCCCCGCCGGCGGTAAGGGCCCGTAGGTCCTCCCAACCGACCCTAATGGGGTCGTGATCCCCCATTCTATCCCCTAAAGCTACATGCATGAATTAAAATTGGAAACGGGGAAGGATTTAGGCGACCTACCTCGTCCGTCTTCGGTGGCTTCTCCACCGCCGCCGCGGGTTCCGCCGGCACTTCCTCGGCCTCTCCTTCCCGGACAACGATCGCCCCGCTCCCTTTATCGAACGTGGGCGGCGGAGCTGCTCCTTCTCCCGCCGTGGATGGTGCCACCGGCGTCTCCTCCGCGGTGGCCGCCGGCCGCAGTGCTTGTGCTCCTTCCTCGGCCATTCTTCGGTGGGTAGCTTGATGTTTGAATTGCATGAAAGAAAAGGGAGAGGCTAGGAGAGAATGGGAGAGGATGAGAGGTTGAGAGTGGAGTGGGGAGTACAGAATGGGGTGGTGGTGTTCGTGGGTGCCGTCGGTTGCGGTATGGAAGGAGGAGGAGGAAGAAGAAGGGTTTTATTTTTTTTGAAACCGTCAGTGATTGCACGGTCTATCGATAGACCGTATGGACGGTTCTCATGTGACCGTTTAATCTCTAACGATGCGCTTCTTTGAACGGCCAAGGGAAGGCCGTACAGTTCATTGAACGGTCTCATGATGGGCCATGCATTTTCATGATCATATTCAAGATGGTAATGTTTGAACGGCCCCAGATGAACCGTTTACATTGTGGAGCGGTCTTTTGTTAGACCGTTCATGTACGGAAATAATTGTGAAGAATGTTCTTGGCTGCATTATATGATTAAGTGGCTGATTTCTTTTGGCTTGAATGTTTATTCCATGATGAAATATTGCAAAAACCCTGTTCATGAATTCTTTGTAGCATCGTCCCAACTTGCCGTTTCGCCTGCACAGGTAAGTCAGGTATGGCCTTCTATCTCTATATCCCTTATTGCATTACTATATGGTATTATGTTATATTATCTCGAGAACCAGTTGATTGTCTGCGTGTTCTAGGATCTGACGTTCCCCTATAACAAAAACGATGATGATCCAGGTTCACGTATTTAATCATCGGATAGGCCGTTAGGTTGGGAAAAATAGGGGACGACGGTTCTATCTCGCACGTCGTGGTTACAGATAGTGTCTTGACCCTAATTGCCCCAGTCTAGCAATATTATTCTCGAGTAATTTCTATTCTTTTGGTTTTCTTTGCATTTATTTTAATGATTTCTTTTATTTTAGCCCAGCATGCATCATACGCATCTTTTGAGCACTCATGACCCCTGGTTTGTCTGAAAGTGTCTCATTTGGAATGGACGATTGTGCGTTCATGGTTTTGTGTGCGAGGAACTATTCCATTCAGAGTTGGAAGGTTTTCTCTGGTTTGCTCACCTAGTTTGATTGACTGAAGGTCCCTATTTGGAGTTTTAGTATGTTTCTTTACTTTTTGCTTATTCCGATCTCCTCACTGGTCCGAGGGATTGTGTCCCCCATGAGGTTGATCGTGTGTTTTTCTTTCGTTTAGTTAGTTTCTCCAGACTGGCCTCATTTTGGTCCAATCGTTCCTTGTGTTTGGTTCGGAGTTTGTCGGAAAATTCCTATCACTCGTTGGCGAGAAAACGAGTGTCTTTTACCTTAACGCCCTCTTTTCAGTCTGCTCCGCTTCATTTTCGCTTCATCTCCATGTTCCATTTCACTTTTCGCTTCACCTCCACTCGCTCCCCTGCAAAGAGGACGTTAAGGAGGGGCATCTGTTGACACTCGTTTTTGCCTATGAGTTGGGTCATTCCTCTTATCACCATTTGTTGATGCCTCGAGTTGTCCATTACTCACTGGGCTCCAGGCGCGCCTTTGGGCTTATTCTATGGGTACCTTCCTCCCTTGCTCCGTTTGTTCTCAAATACAGGCTTATTGGGTCTTGATTTTGATTGATCTTTGGATTGAATGGGTTCATTTATCCCATTTTATTGATTTTAAATGTCCAGCCTTTGCGCGGCCTTTCGATTGACCGTTCAATTAAGGAGACGGTCCTTTGAGGACCGTGCCTTTGAAACCAGAGTCGACCTGAGTTATCTTTGCACCGACCTGCTTTTGCTTAAAAATGGCCTATCGATTGACCGTTTAGTCTTTAAGCGGTCTGGTTGGGACCGTCTACTGAACCTGCACCGACCTGGCCTTCGCCTGCACTGACCTTGCTCTGAGCTAGCACTGACTTGAGTTTTCCTGCACCGACCTTATTTTCATTAAACGGTCCCAAGTGAACCGCTACTAATTGAACAGCCTATTAAAGGACCATTTAAAGGCAGGAAAGGCTAGTGTCTTAACTAGCGTCTCATCTTGAGTGGGACGGTCCAGTGAAGGATCACATTTATCACAATAGCATCTTAACTAGCGTCTCATCTTGAGTGGGACGGTCCAGTGGAGGACCGCGTTTATCATAACAGCGTCTTAACTAGCGTCTCTCCTTAATGAGGATGGTCTATTTATGGGCCGTTCAGTTATTGAGCGGCCTGGTGGGAACCGTTTACATGATTTACTGGATACTTGATTTTCTGAATTTCCACCGACAAGGTTTTACATGGTCTGAGTGCAGCTGCTTACTTTCATTGAACAGCTTGTCTGAGACCGTTCAATCTCCCAGAGTCCTCAGTCGGTTAATTTTTTAGATAATTATCTATTTATCCTATTTTTCTGGATTTATCACTGACATGTGTACACGGCCTAGCATTGGACCGTTCCATAGATTGAGTGGTCTAGTGGAAGATCGTTTTATCCTAAAGAATCCAACGCCGTGAGGGCCGGTCAGTTCGGTGGATAATTGGATAATTTATATTTTTATTTTTTTTATCACCGATAGCATAGGACGTTCTAGAGGTGGACCGTTCAATATACCAGGCGGTCTATCGAGCGACCGTGCAATGGCTCGATTTCTGAAGAATTTAAGGATTTTCTCTCTCCATCCGTGGTTTTATCCTCAACTTATTCCACCCATTTCTCCGCGGATACTCCACCAAATGGGGTGCCGTTTGAACTGGTTGGAAGATAATTCAATTGTCTACGGATTATCTGTTGATATTTTGACCTGATTTTCACTAGAAACCCTAATTTCGGGGCTAGGTTTATGGGCTCTATAAATAGACCCTAAGGCCAAGCTTTGAAAAGGGGGAGAGATTTTAAGCTCACAGCGAAGCCCTGCCGAACTTTTGAGCGACCTACAGTCAGGGCGGGAGGCTTTCTACGTCCACATAAGCCTCTGGTTCAGGGAGTATTTGTTGTTTTGGTTCTTTGTTCCAATAGTTCCACCATCCTTTTCTTCGTTGCGTGCTTCATTTCTTTGCTTTCCTCCACGTTTTCACTGCTTACACTTCATTCACACACCCTCCTACTGTTTTCTCACACCCCAAAGGGGTTTAAAAATCTCCCCGGTATCCCCCAGTCCATGTTAGTTTGTTCATTTTTCATGTTCTTTTCTAGTTACCACACCCTCCAGTTCTGATTTGGGTTTTCTTTTGTGGTCTTCACGTTGTTTTGTAGGTCAACATCATCCTAGCGCGAGGCCCATCCCCTCTGGCCGGCCGGAAGGGGTAGAGGTTTAGATCCTACGACTTGGTGGATGATGGAAAAGCACGGTTCAATTATGTCCATTTGAAGAGGAAGGCGGATCGCCACAAACCGCTCTGAACCTTTGAACGGTTGCCTACAAACCATCCGGCTACCCACCGTCCTTCGTCCCGCATCCTTCCCAGCGCTGCTTGGCGGTCTATCGGGCGGTCGTCTAATTAATAGGGCGGTCCTTCCAGAGCCGCTTAGTTCTACAGTGTTGATTCACATGAAAGTGTCTCCCTTTTCCAAGGTACGGGTGCATCCAATTGCATTTTGGTATCTTGGTGGCGATCAAGATTACATATTCTTCTCCATTCTTTCTTTCTCCTCTTACATCGCTTGTCTTGCGCCCTGATACATTTGGAGGAGGAAGGTAAGAGAGAGCAAAGGGGTAGGAAAACATGTCAACAGCGTCTTCTTGATCCTCTCATCGATCCGCTCCCTTTTCTCTTCTATCACAAGCTCCAAATCTCCATGGATGTAGATGATAACCTCCTTCCAAGAGCTCCTCCTTCCTTTCCCCCCTTTCTTCACCTACAAGATAAGAAACATAATCTCATTAGGGTACCAATCTCTCAAATTCATAACTTCTATATAGGCCAACAATAGAAGCATGAAAAGATCTATAAACCCTTTACTAAACCCATAGGAAACCCCCTAAACATATGTATATTAACCCTAGGGGCTGTAGACACGCCAAAATTGACGTTACTGTGAGTACATCTCATATTACCTTGTAATGCCCCAATTTGACCCTCAAATTAGTTCTATTTGAGTGGTTTTTCTCACTTTTTTTAGATTTCTCCCTTTTTTCACCATTTTCTTATTTTTTTCCTATTTTTCTGGATTTTCTGGATTTTTCTGGATTTTCTGGGCATTTTTTCTCTATTTTTCAGAAATAACGACTTTACATGGGGCGTCTTTTAAATAACGACTTATACATGGACGTTTCT